>JAKWJC010000365.1:6745639-7210639 GCA_027704865.1 Solanum neorickii
CTTCAGACTATCACTTGATCCAACTACTCCGTAGATATTATTGTCAAACTCAAACGACTCATCAACATACTCTACAGTTTGTTAATATCATTATGAAATCCTTAATATATACATATTAAAAGAATATTTTCCACTGACCAATCAAACATCGCCAGAGCACACCATATTAATGCAGAGTAGAAAATTTGACATCATACCATCTAAAAGGGCTTCAGAGACTTCATCCTTTGTTACATTCAATGCTCTCAACATTATGGCAATGTTCTGTGATTTTTTCGGGTCAAGAACTCTATTCTCCTTCTCAACCGTAGGACGGACTGGTTTCTTAGTGACTTCATTTGTTACTGAATTTACAGAATTACATCCAAAGAGTGACTCCATCATGTCTTCATTTAATCTGGAATACATATAAAGGATCTTTATGATAAATGCTAATCTTAATATTCATATGTGCAGACGCTCTTATTCTTAGTGAAAACAAATGAAGCAAAATAAACATCAACTTACTGGAAAGAGCTCGATTTCAATTGATCCCACACCGTGGCTCTTTCAGAAGTAGCTCGTACTTTGTCCCAATGTAAAGGCTTCAACCTGGGCTTTGATTCATCAATAGTCTCAGTATCAAGCATAGCTCCTCCATTTTGTTCTTCCAAATGATTTATCTTCTCACTCACAACATAACCTGATCTTGGTGTGGGACTACTTGATTGGGGCTTTACAGATGAAAAACTTCTTTGTGGTCGTGATCGTTCAATAGAATTTGTGATCTAAAAGCAAAATCAATACTTAAAACTCATTTTCATATATACTAATGAATCACAAAATAACTCTCCGATATCTAATTCAAAGAAATATATGTAATATAACTCTCTTACTCTTGAACCAACTTTGCCTCCGAGTGCTCGAGAGGTTGATAGTGGAGGCGGAGGCGGAGGAGGCGGAGGAGGAGGAGGAGGAGCTGAAGCTTTTGATGTCACTTGTAATTGGTTGTTTGGTGATTTGAGCCTGGACATATCTGGTGGTGGAGGTGGTTGTGAGAATTTCACCCTTTGTGGTACATAAGTTAGTGTTGGCTTCTTGTGTTGCTGCAATTGTGATGGTGGTGGAGGAGATCGTGGTGAAGTTTGCTTAACTGATGGTACAATTATCGCGCGTTTTATATCAGGGGATGAACACGAAAGAGACAATCTAGGAGATGTTCTCTTTGAATGAGGAATCGAGTTATTTGATCTCGTCATTATACTAGTACTACTAGCACTAGTGATATTATATGGCTTGTAAATTTTGGTTTCATCGTCGTCTTCAGATGAATTTATTATTGCAGGAGGATTGAAAAATGTAGGATTATTTCTCAATGAGGGAAGTGGTTGGAGTTCTGGACTTGGTCTATATCTATCTGATTTCTTAGGAGGACTCAATTTCCTATAAGGGGAAGCAACAATGGAGTGATTAATTTGGGTTTGTGAAGCTGCTGATGGTTCAACAGTACCAATGTAAAGAAAATTAGAAGGTGGCATTCTTGATTCTTCTTGAAAACTATTGTTGCCAACAAGTTTTTGGGTTTCATCTGGGTGTTTTGTTTTGTGTTTGTAGATGTAAAATCCCAAAGCAGATAACATACCAAGAGTAACAATTCCAACAGAAACTGCAATTGCATATTTCTTGGTTGGGCTTGTTTGTTGAGGAGCAATTGAATTGTTTCTTGAAACTGGTGTCCCATTTGGTTGTATTTGTTGTTGTTGTGGTTGTTCTGGGGTTTGTACAGTTGGGACTTCTGGGAAAAATGGGTGATCTGGGGTAGGGAAAATGGGTTCAGAATTGATTTGTGGTGGGGGTGGGGGTGGGGATGATGAAGTAGATGGAAACAGGGGTTGATGAAGAATTCTTCTAGTGGTTAAGGGATTAATATCAATGAGATGTTGAATTTGTGTGTGTTCTGCTGCTGTAATAGTGATAAAAATTAGCAATGTTGATAAAAAGTTGCAAATTGGATGAGCTCTCATTGTGTTGTTTTTCTTCTTCTTTTTCTACAATTCATCTTCTTTGTGGTTTTTGTTTCCAAAATCTTGAGATGGTTGAGAGAAGCTTCTAAGAGCAGCTACACTTTTAAAAGGGGGTGTGGTGGAATCAAGATTTGTGCTTCTACTGAATTTTGGAATAATAACAATTATTATTATTATTATTAAAATTAAAAAGAGATTTTGTGATGGGGTTAAAATTAAAGGACCACGTTGATGTCCTTTACAGCTTGTTTGGGTGATTTATACGTATTGTTTAGTAATTTATTGTATTATATCGTATAATTTTAAGAGTTAAATGATTAAAAACATATTAAATTATTACTTTTTCACAAGTTTTACAATTTGACTATTCATTATTAGTGGTATATGGATGAATTTTTTTAGGCATAATATATAAATATATTTTTTAATTTAATTTCAGTTTATCATTACGTTATTTAATTTTAAATGTGCACATATAGATATTTAAATTTGTATAAAGTTGAACAAATAGACACACGATTTCTACGTGTCACAATACACATACGACATAAGTTTTTGTATTGGATTTCAGGTAGGACGTTTATATTTATTTGATCAATTTTATATAAATTTAAATGTCTATTTGTGTACACCCAAAATTAAAGGACATAAATATAAAATAAAATTAAATTAAAAGAAATATTTATGTATTATATTTTTTTAAGCGGTGTCACCGTCAAAGTGACAAGAATGAAAAATAATGAATTTGAAGCCCTATTGATAACTTTGTGAAAAAAGATTTTTCTTGGAAATATAAATTTTAGTCAAATTAAAAAAATTGTTTACTCTTTAAATTAGAAGAAATTTTAACATTGTAAATTAAACCACTCAAATAATAAAGTAATAGAGGATTGCGGACATTTATAATCAATTTAATGAATCTTAAATTAATTGTATCAAGTAAATAGAAAAAAAATAAATTATTAGTATGAGCATAAAAATAGAAATTCAAGCATATAATAAAAAAGTAGAATAGCAAAAAATACTAACATAACGTGGAGATTCGAAATGTCGAGTAACGATAATTGATATGAACAAGAGAAAAGAAAATTGAAGAAACTCACAAGTTACAAATATACAAATATAAGGATTTTAACGGTTCAACACTATTTTTATTTTACTATAATTCTAATTGCACAAAGTGATTTGAACTAGGGTAGACTATGAAAATTCCGTCTTTTTCACCACTAGATAAGGGTCACACTTGTGTTAGAAGAATCAAAAGTTAATATATACATATAAAATTTTTAAAAATGATTAAATATACATATATATGCGGTGTTATTTTTCAACAAAGTGGGTTCATGTGAACCCACTGAACCTTCTGCGGTTCCGCCCTTGAAAGCACACATCGATGATAAGTTGACTAAAATATTATTCTCACGTGATAAAAAGTGTGTAGAGAGTAGAGACCGACTAAACATCGAAGTATGTTTTAATATACAAAAGGTGATACTTTAGGTTACGAAATTCATGAAATATAGTCAGTCTTCAGTTGAATGACCTAGAATTGATTATCCATCAATGTCTTCTGACTCGAGTCTATCGCATATAATTTACCACCTAGTGCAGTTTACATTCACGGTATGATTTGCATGCACTTATAAAATGAGGATTTACCTAACGATCACAAGGTAGTCACCACTGATGATATAGCGATTACGAGTTATTCCTGAATTGCAAAAAAAAAATATCATAAAAAGCAATTTATTTAGATTTCTTTTAAATCGTCAACATCAAATTAAATTTTCTAGAGTTCTAGACATAGACTCTCAAATTTAAATACTTACAAGTATAGTATGGAAAAAAAGGTTGCCTTGCATCTAAATTGAACGTTACTTAAAATGCATGTATTAATACTCCAACTAGCTTTGTCATTTAATAGTGGTGACTTTGTGAGTATAATTTATTTATTTTTTTCATAAAATAAAATAGAGAGTAGCCCACATGATTAATTACTGTACCGTCAAAAAGCTAAATCTACCTAACCATATTTTCAATTTTCGCACAAGGGCGTTTTGTGGATAATTTAAAAATTGATCAAATTTATTTTAAAAGTATTTAATAAAATATATAAAATAATTTAAAAATAAGTTTAAAAATATTTATTAGGATAAAAAGTAATTTAAAATAAATAAAAAAAATTCTTTCTACTTTTTACTTTTTGATTTAAAAATCATTTCTATTTAACTCTTTATTTTTTACTTAATTATTTTTTAAGTTAATCCAAACGAAATCATTTTATACTCCATCAACCTACCTATTTCTTATCAACTAAGTTATTTGGCCTGGTTGCAAATCAATTCGTTCATTAAAAGATTGTTATAATTCGGCCTAGTTTCAAATCAATTCGTTTATTAAAAGTGTTATAATTGGAACACACATCGATTCACCTATTTATCTTTTTGTCCTTACAATTATTTGATCTAGTTTCAAATTAGCCGTTTATTTAATATTGTTATAATTAAAGCATGTATCTTTGACCTGATTTCAAACTATTTGCTTACTTAATTGAACTAGGTAAATTACCTTAATGATTATAGTGAATTTATTTTGTTGTCGTTATAAATCTAAATCTAAGAGGTAAAATATAAATTTTAAATATTATATATCAATATCATTTTTTTTTTGGATCAGTTACAAAACTCATGACAATAAAATTTATTTTGAAGCTTATTTAATTTAAATTTATGTTTTAAAAAATATTTTAGGGAATAAATTATTTCTATCAAAAAAAAATTTATATATATTCAAATATCCCACTCGAAAATTTTAATAAAGAATGAAACACAACCCGTAGTTATCCTATAAAAAATGATTAGATGGTGAGTTTATCGGCCTATTATTATAAATTTAAAATAAAATAATAGAAAAGTGACTCTAAAAAGAATTATTTTTTTTTTGACAATTACTCAAAATTAAGAGGATATTTGGATTGATTTAAAAATTGATTAAATTTATTTTTTAAGTTAGTTTTTTATTTTTTTGAAGTGTTTAACAAATATAAAAAAGTAACAATTAATTTAAAATAACTTAGAATAAGTTAGAATTATTTGTTAAGATAAAAAAAAAAAAAGACTTCAAATAAGTTAAAAATAACTTAAAATTAATTAAAAATAAAAAACAAGTCTCCTATTTTTTATCAACTTTTTATTTATGAGTCGAAAATACTTAATCCAAACGAATTTTAAATATTAACCCTCTCCCCCACCACAACAGAGAAAACAAAAAGAAAATACCATTTCACTTCAAACTCTCGAGGATGTGTAACAACTTTTATACCGCAAGAAACAAGATTTATTTTTTGGAAATCTTCAAACGTAAACCATTTTTGAAAATATTTATGTCAGCTAGATTAATATATATTTGGAAAGAATCATCATACATAATATATTAATCTTATATAAAATGTAAAAAAAAAGGTTTATGCTTGAGTATAAATTAAATTGTAAGTTTATATACAAATTACACGCAACGTGGTATATACATTTTAAAAAATAATAATGTAGTTTCCTTTTTTTTCCTTTAAGAATAAATGACAGAAATCTCACCTTTAAGTTGTCTTATTACTATTATTCCTGGCTAGTTTTATAAATTTCTAAAATCTCTCATTTTCGTATCAGATTAATGTATCAGTGCATGCGCATTAAATTAATATATCGCGCATCATATTAGTGTATCATATATATAAGATGTATATCAGATTAGCGTATTGTGTATAAAATATAATGTATCTTACTTAACGATTAATATATCTGACGCATCAAATTAATATATCAGCACTTATATTATCGTATCAATTTGAGAAATTACTGTAACTATAAAATTTCTGTCCTTTGCCTTTTTTAATTGCCACGTAAATCAATAATTGAGAGCCAATACAAAGTCTTACAAAATTGAAGAAATGGGTAGATTATACGTGCTTTCAATTATAACAATGTTAAATAAGCACTTTATTTGAAATAAAACCGAATAAATCAATAAACTTGAAGAAATAGATAATTATTTGTTGCTTCAATTATTACAATATTGTATAAATGATTAATTTAAAATTACATTAGATAATCCATTAAAATGAAAGAAAAGAATAAATTAATTCATATTAAAGTTATAATTATAATAATTATTATTAAAAATGAAAAGAATTTAAGTTAGAAGTTGAATTAGATAAACACCTTTTATACATTAATTTATTTTCTAAAAATGGTTTTTTTTTAAAAAAATTACTTTTAGAATCAACTTGTACAATCTCTTTACTTTCATAACTTATATTCTAACAATATCATTAATCTTATGACTTTAACTCACTATTATCATCTTCATAACTCTTCTTTTTAATAATATTTATTATTACTATGTCTTTCAAAATTTATAATCTAAATAATATGTTACAAAATTATTGAATAACAAATTGTAGTTTAAATGATTGTACACTTATTCTGTATATTTATATTAATTTTATATTTAAAAAGGTAAGCAGCTTAAGACAGAATCTTTAGATCCATCTATGCAGACCAAACAATTAAGAACAATTTTGAGACAAATTTCAAGAACAATGAAAAACAGTATGGTTTATATACATAACCCTCACAAATATCAATATATTATCTTGCAATATGT
Source organism: Solanum neorickii (assembly GCA_027704865.1). NCBI lineage: Eukaryota > Viridiplantae > Streptophyta > Magnoliopsida > Solanales > Solanaceae > Solanum > Solanum neorickii. Next base: position 6,752,302 of record JAKWJC010000365.1, read on the forward strand.
ATCACTTAAAAGATGTATATCATCATTTTAAAAAATTTATAGTTAAAACAGGTGAGATAATTATACAAAATATTATATAAACACATAAAATTTGAATCGATATCTCAAAAAAAAATTCTTTTTATAAACAATTCTTTTCCGTAGGTTGATAATATTGTTGTTATATATTTTCTAAGATTATTTTATGTAAAGGGGATTTTAGCTATGTGTTTACAATACTCGGTAATAAATCTTATTGTCAAGAACTTCATTTATAATTATATTATTAATATAAGATTTGAATAGTTTAATTAAAACCTCTAAAATATTAGACAAAGTTCTTTTAAAAGTAAGAAAATCAAAAGCTTGAATTTATACTTCTAAATTTATTTTATTGTTTACTGAATGCTGATTTAAGAACTAATTGTATGTTAGTGTTTGATAGGTATGTATATGTTAAAATATTGGAGAGTCTAATAGGTACGATGTTTAGTTGAAGTGTCTAAGTAATTAAATCATGTAAAAAACTTCAATAAATTATGAATGACTTCAAGCATTTTAGAAATTACCATGCAATTTGAGATAGAAAAAGTACCATCGATACGATCGAAATATAATAAAGAACATATTTTAACAATTTTGGCCTAGGATGTTTGAACGAATTATTGAATTGATATTTATAACTGAGAAAAAAATAAAAGTAAAAAAAAGAAGTCTTTACTTTTATTTATTTTGTTGATTATTTTAGATAATCTATTGTTGTAGGACTACGCAAACAGACAGTGGAATCCTTTTCATTGCTCACCGCACTCTCTTATCATTATACTTTTGTGATTATAATATGTAAACTTCTTTTCCGTTCAATATATTTATAAAATATTTACTAATTTTATAATTTATTTTATTTCTGATAAATTAAAAAAAGATAATATTTCCTATTATATCTTTAAGTGTTACTAATATCAAGTTAATTTTTTTAAAAATATAATGAGTAAATATATTTGGCAATTTTTTTATTAATAGAGATAAAACGATAAACTCATGATAGCAATTATTAGTATTTTCTTTATATGAACTTCCCTACTATTTGTCCACTTTTGAATTTACACACCTATTAAGAAAATAATAATTGACATAGTAAGTTTACCATTTTATCCCTTATTAATTATAAAATTGATGAATTAAAAAATTAAGCTTTTCAAGAAGTTTAATATTTTCCAAAGGGGAAATAAATTGAGTGTATAATAGAAATTTTTTTATGTCCTTTCTTAATGAGAAGTGCTAAATGACAGAAAATTTGAGAGAAAATTTTAAAAATTATAATATTTTTTTTTATTTTAAAATAAATCAATCTTTTTTCATTTTTAGTAAAATGTATTAAAGATAAAAGGGTAAAAATGTTTTAAAAAAGAAAATTACATAGAAAAAATCTCTGGCTAAATTTTCTGACCAAAGATATTTTTCCTTTCTTAATTTGTTAAAATGACAAGTAATTAGGGCAACTAAAAAAGAAAAAAATGGACAAATAATTAAGGACGAGGAGTATGTCAAATCAAAATTTGACAAGTAAAAAAGGATGGAGGCCGAAAGGAGTAATAAAGTTTCTTTCTTCTCATTTACTCCCTTTATCCAACAATAGTTGTCTAATATTAAGTTGACGCACACTTTATACAACAATAAATAATATGCATAATACATAAACATGTCCTTTAACTTGACTTCAAATTACATTTACGCCCTTCAACTTTGGATGTGCACAAATGGACACTTAAACTTGTATAAAGTTGAACAAATAAACACACATGTCCTACATGTCATTTTTTGTCCTACGTGGTGTCCTACATGTATTGTGTCACGTAGGAGTCATGTGTTTATTTATTTAAAAGTTGAATAGTTAAAGTGCATATTTGTGCATTATGAAAATTTAAGGTCAAAGCTAAAATTTAAAATGAAGTTTAGGATCCAATTAAGGCAACTAAAAGTGAAAAAGGTAATTAGGGACATGGAGAGTATGTCAAATCAAAATTTGACAAGTAAAGAAGGATGGAGGCTGAAAGGAGTAATAAAGTTTCTTTCTTTTCATTTACTCCCTTTATCCAACAATAATGGTCTAATATTAAGTTGACGCACACCTTATACAACAATAAATAATATGGTAATATTGTTATATTTTCCTTTGAATATAAGTTCAATGTTTCGAAATCTATATTACATATTGAATAATATTTAATAGTAAGGGTAAAATGACATAAAATGATAAATTATCTTTTGATTTTTTAAACTGAACAATTATTGTTGGACAATTATTTTTAGTATAATATACAAGTTAAGATGGACGAAAGCAGTGGCGCAGCAAGAAATTTTACGAAGGGTTTCAAAATTTCATAGCTTCAAAATAATTTAATGAATGGATGTACTTAAAAATTTTAAATAAAACTACGTAACATTAATGATTATATAACAAAAAATTTAAAATCAAACTGCATAATATTTATCTTTAATGTTTACGTTTATTTGATAGTAAGTGAACAAACAAAGAAAAAAGAGAGAAAAAATTCAGTTTAGAATGAAATCACTTTACTCTTCAAGATTTCACAAACCTCTAATGACCAAGGAGAAATGAAAAATAAATAGTAGAATTGAATGAGTAATTTTAAAAGAGAATCCGCATGAAGCTTTTTCACTTTTAGTAGATTTATGAAATAAACAAAAAAATTGCTTGTTAACATTAAACTAAATAATAATATTTAAATTTTATTAAGATTTTTTAATGAAAAAATCAAAAGTCAAATAACAGATTTATTATTTTTCAGCGCAAAATAGGAAGGACTTAGTTTGAGTTGAACTACTGAAATCATTGAACTAAGAAACTTTATTGTTTTTTAAGGTGTCCATAATATGTTATTTAATCATTTTAATATCATTTTACTTATAATTATGGTGTAATTTTTCAATAAAAAGTGTTCAATTAGACACCCTTGATTAAGCAACATTATTATACCCCTTTGTTCCTATTTATGTGTCGTCCCTGGACGGAGGTAATACTTGTACATCTTAAATAAGCAAGTGATTTCTTATATTATATCCCTTTGTTCCTATTTATGTGTCGTCCTTATTAAAATTAGAAGTTGCTTAATATTTTATCATTTCACAAAACAATGCATAAACGACATTATTTATTTTATTTTACCATTAAAATGTTATTAGCCTTGAAACTAGAAAGTATACATTTGCTCAACGTAAAAAATTTAAGTAATCAACTCATATTCATTGCATCAAATTAGTTAATCAAAGTAACTTAATTCATGTTCTGTATTGAAAACTTGATTTATAGAGAACACTAAAAAATGATACAATAATAAACTTATCCAATTTTTTAAGAAAAGTGAAATTTAAAATAATAACAACTAAATAGGAGCGGAAGAAGTAAGTAAGTTACAACTAAAAAAGGTCCATTATTTTATGCCTATCATTATATAAAAGCAATAAATATTCATCGATACTTATCATATCACAATAATAATATATAAAAATAATTATTTTTCTTTCTATTTTATCCTTAAAAATTATTAAACCTTATTTTACCGTTTGACTATCACAATTATTTTTTTCTGCCTGGCATACTTAATTCTCAAATTAAACTACAACTGTCATTATCAAAACCTGTTGGAAATTTAACTCATAAGTTCACTATTCGTCTACATTCTCTTTTAAATATCTTACTTTCATAAATCAATACAGAAATGATATTATTTTTCTATTAGTCATGAAAATATGTATTTAAATCAATATAAAAAGTTAAATAATTAAATTATAGACATCGAATAAATTATAATTGATATAAATTAATTATATTCATTTTTTAAAAATTTGACTTTAAGAAAATACTAAATAAAGGTACAATAATAAACTTACTTCATATCGTAAAAATGTAAAACTTGAAATGGTGACAAGTGACAACTTAATAGGAACAAAGGGAGTACTTCATTGCTTGGAGCAGCAAGGCTAAATTTGAAATTCAAGATCGAGTTTTGAGTATGAAAAAATCATGTTGAAAGCGCTATTTCTAGAATAGATCTTACGACATACAATCAAATATAATTGAAATTCAATACTGATAATAAATATTAAATAAAAAAAATTTAAAAAAAATCAAAATTTAACTTTTTTTTTCTTTCTAAAACATCAAATATCCTAAAACAAATATAGGCAAACCAAGGTCACCCAACCAAATTAATAAAAATTGAAAGGAGAAACCTCGAACTATATTATTAGCTACAATAATAACATAATATTTTAAAAATATCCAATTAAAAATATATATTTAAAATAAATGAACAATTTAACACCCAAATTAAATATTACTGGCTTATTGCTCTGAAAGTTAAGAAAGTTGGTAGGGCAAAATAATGAGACCAAGGACACATTTTGATATGATGGATAATAGAAAATAATTTTGAAACAACATTTAATTAATTTTTAATTATAACATTTGAAAATTTATTTCAATATTAATAATTAATGCTGAGATAAACGATTCTTACCTCTTGATGGAAAATAATAATAATTATAATAATATATTCAAAAATTTATTTAGATATAAAATAATTAAAATAATAATATGACCTCTAAAGCACTCCAAAGCCACCTTTTTAATTTGTCGTTGGTCCTCATCTTTAGCTAGGTTACCTCACCAACAATTCATGCGCGATAGATTTTTGGGGCATTATCAAATTGTAGTCCCACTTTATATTCTATGAAAATATATATATATATATATATATATATATATATATATATATATATATATATATATATATATATATATATATATATTTCATAGACCACGTATGTACTTGAATTAATTATGTGCTTATAGCTAAAGATGTGAGCTTCATTTTAATTTAATTGTCTTATTTTTTGTTTTTTGAAAGATGAAATGTATTTGAAAATTACATTAAAAGTATTATAAATCACAATAATTAATAACTTAAATATTTTTAAAATAAAACAAAAATTGATTAACAATAAAGTTCTATCAGTCATGAGAAATAACAATATTATTCAAAAACTATGCAAAAAGTTATTATAAATCAAACACCGTATAAATATGTGTCACTTAAATTGAAATAGGGAAAGTAACTAACTTTACTTTAGAATGGCGTCAAAATTGTTATAAAATCACAATAACAAATAATTTCAAAAAAAACATAAAAATTAATTAATTGACTCTCGTTGTAAAACTAAAACAAAATAAGATAAGGAATATAAAAAATCAAAGCAATATAGAGAGAAACAAAAAGATGAGAGTTTTTCTTATTTTTCTAAATATTCGAGTTTATACACTATTAATGCTTATGTCTCTATCAATAATATTACATAACTACATACAAAAGGTCTGTCATAAACACACATTAATCATAAAGATAATGGTGAAGGTTAAAGAGGTGTAAGATTACAAAAATATTGATCATAAAGGTTGAAATTATATTTCATTATAGAGGAAATAATGAAGATCATTAATAGTGAAAGTAACTTCTTTGATAAAGTACCTACATGGATTGTGGAGCATTGTTGTGAATGTTTCGCCCTTAATCAAAGGTTTCGTGTTTGAGCCCTAGATATAAAGAAAATCTTGTTGCAAGCGTTATCGCCAAATGAGCCCTGCAGTATCACACGTGATCCAATTTTTATCGGAGCTCTAATGTGAATCAACATCTACACTATAATATTTTATAACAACTCACAAATCATCTGTATTAGATTGAAATTAATTATTTCAATATTATTTTGTTGATGGTTTGATTTTTTGGTGCTAATTTCATTATAACTAGTCGACAAACCACACAACCCTAAGGATTTGCATGCGCAAAACATAGCATAGACGATGGACTCCAATTTAGTGCCACTATACCATTGACATAATTGATGTAGGCATATGTTGTCTTAATCATCAAGGGTGTATTTGATCTTAAAAAAATATTTTAATTTTTTTTCATGTTTAATTAATTCATATTTTTAATTTTTTTTTTAAAAAAAAAAATTCTTCGTAATAAGAACAATAACCTACCTAGGGAAAGCACGGAAAATTAATTATGCTTATTTTAAATTGTATTTGTCTAAATTATATATAAATATTTTAAAAATTATTAACCATGTATTGAAAGTAGGAAAATTAATTTTGTACCCAGTCTCATCTATTTCCAATAGTATTTATCTAAATTATATATAAATATTTTAAAAAAATATTTTATTTGTTTATCAAAATTAAAAAAAAAAAAAAGTCACTTAAAAATATTTCTTCTTTCTTACCAAACACAACCTTAATATCCTAAATTTATAAAATCTACCTGTCTAACATAATTACTTTCACATCAATTTTTGTTCCTTTATTTTCTTTTCTTATGTATTACGCCAAAATATGATTGCCTCTGCTTGCCATCATCACTGCCTCTAATTCTCCATTTTTAAAAAAAGAATTTCCTACCTATTATTTTTCGATTAAATTACATAAATATATATATATCTTAAGATATTTTTAAAATTTTCTATCTTTAAAAAGTTACAAAATTTCTCTCGTATACAACTCTGTCCTTTCTCGAATAAATTTCTTTCATTACGTAATATATCATTTATAATATATCAAAACAAAAAATATATCCAAGATCAATAACAGATCTGTAATTTTTTATAATTAAGAAAACCTTCGAAACAAAATATAATTAACTCTTAGATATATGAAATTTTTGTGCTTGATACTTATTTTCCTCTCTTTTTTCTTATCCTTACATTAATCATTTATTCTCCACCGTCATTTTCATCTTCCTTCTTTTTATGAATGACTTAATAAGAAAAATAACTTAAATAATCGTTAACTTAGTCATTAAAAATAGGGGGTTGAATGCATATTCTATTATATGATTCAAGTTAATACGTGCAATCATGTATAATTAATATATAAAAATTTGTGTATATTAATTTAAAAAAATATTGAGGATAAAATTTATTTATAATGGAATCCTAAAATAGAAAAATTAAGAAATGTAAATTGCACTACCTAATAGATGACCAACAGAGAGGTATAATTAGAATTTTCATTAAGGAAATTTACTAAAAAATGTCTAAGTTTACAAATATTTTTATTATTTATTAATTCTTCCTATAGTTTTGAAAAGTTATATATTATCACTCTAATTAATAATTTCATATCAAATTTCTAGTTAAATACATCTAAAAACGTATATATATATATTTTTAAAATAGAAGTTAAAGATACGTGTTATCAACTGTATGTATGTGAGAATATCAACTTTAGATGTTGCCAATCGAATCCAATGTATGTGTTTTGAAACTATATGTGCACAAAAACATCGATTTTCCAACGATCAACTGAAACGTCAACGAACAATTAGGAACGAGTGAAGTAGGGGTGGATAGTAGAGATTAAGAATTTTTATACACAAATACATGAATAATAAGTATATATATGCTAAAAAATTAAATAATTTTATTATATTTTTATAATTATTTAGAAGTATATATTATCACTATATCTAAGAGAATATAAGTTGGGCTCACTAAACCGAAAGCAAAGATTGAAAGGGACACTCGAAAAAAGATTTCTGCATGGGAATCCATTCCTCCTTTCCTTAAAAGCAAGTTTGCAATTTCTTGTTGTATAGCGTGGCGGATTTAAAATTTTCATTAATAAATTTAAAATATTGAAAATAAAAATGTGTAATACTTGATATTTAAATTTGAAATCTTAAACTAAATTTTAAATTCCTCAACAATTAAGGTAATTTATAATCTTATATTCACGGATTTAATATATTCTATTCTCGTATACATAGATCTTATTTTTTAATTTTTCAAAAAATCTTTAAGGTTATTTTAACCATCTTAATAAAATACTTACATGCATATTTTATTAAACACATTCTAATTTCTATAGGTGTGTTTTATCATAGTAGTTGCTTCAACTAAAAAAGATTGTTTCAAAATAATTGTCCCTTTAAAAATGTAAGATAAAAATTGACAATTAATTTTAATAAGATGATTTTTTTTTTCATTCAGTATTTGGAGTCTACATTGAAAGTTTAACTAAATTTGAACTCAAGACTCGAATTTGAGATCGTTAGTTAAGGGTGAAGCATTCATCACTGCACCACAATTCATGTGCCTTCTTTTTAATACTACTCATTCTAAATGAATATCTAATAAATAAGAATAACTTAGTAAACTATATCATATATTTATTATTTTCTAAGGAAAAGGGGTTTGATATACTCTTAACTTTGTCATTTAAAGTTGATATATCCTCGTTATGAAAGTGACTTATATATACCCTTACTATTATACAAGTGATTCATACATATATCATTTTCCTCTAATAGAAGTGAAAACATTAACTTTAATATAATTATTTTTTTTAAAAAGAATGTAATTCATATATGGTACTCCCTCTGTCCCTATTTGTGTCAGATTATTGAATTTAAAAACCAAACCAAACTAATAATACTCGGGTTTTTCAACTTCGGATTTTTTCAGGTTCCATTGGATTTTTTCGAATTTTTGGCTTTTGATAAAACATTCATACAAACATATAATTTACTTGTATTTCAAACTATTTCTTTAATCCTACCAAAATGCAACTATCTAAGTTATTTCTCAAGAAAATAACAAAAAATATGATATGATTAATGACACTAAAATATCCAATAAAATAATAATAATAATAATAATAATAAAATCACGTACAACAAATATTCCAAATTAATAAGTCATAATGAAATTGATCATAATTTAAAGTACTAAATCATGCTAAAATAAGTCTAGTAAGCACTAGTTACATGACTAAATATTAAAAGAAAGTAAAATTAGATCATGTATTTTAATTATCTAAATCTATGTAAAATTAAAAAACAAATATTCAATATTTTATCATTCTTAGTGTTGAATTGATTTTCTTTTTGTATTAACATTAATTTGATTTTTCTTTAAACTTTATTATAATTACCAACATGTATGGACTATAATCTTTATTAGATCACTAAGAATTCTAACTTCCAAACATGAAATAAATATATTAAAATATAAAAACTATAAAAAAGTAGAAGAGATATTTAAAAATTATATCAAAGAAAGTATTTTTACGTATAAAATAAATTTTTAAAATTATATATATAATGTCGGGTTGGTTTGGTCTCGGGTTGTTTTTTTTAGTTGAAATCAAATCAATCCAAAAATAATCAGATTTTTTTCTCAACGCCAAACTAAGTCAAATCAAATTACTAGTCAATTTTTTTTTCGATTTGACTCAATTTGCGGTTTGATTCGATATTCGATACGATTTTGTACACCCCTATGAACAAGTATTGTCGGACAAAAGGGAGGAAAAGGAAGTAACATCAATTTTAACAGTTTCAAAGTCTTTTTTATCATGTAATAATTACTCTATTAATTTTTTATTTGTCAACCAAACAAATACTCCCCTGTCCTTTTTTATTTGTCAAATTTTGACTTGATAAACTTATTAAGAAAATAATGATTGATATAATAAGTTTATCATTTTACCTATATTAATTAATAGGATTTCAAATATATTCACTCACTATATTTTTCAAAGATATTAACTCAATGTTAATATATTAAGGGTATAATAGAAAAAAATACAATGTTTTTTCTTGATTTGTCAAAAAAAAACAAGTAAAATGAAATATCAAATTAGAAAATATTTGACAAGTACGTAGAGATGGAGGAAATATAATTTTACAAGTGAAATTTGAAAAGATATAAAGATTGATATACACAATTCTTACTTCTTTCTTTTTGAAATTGTTAAGCATAAAAGGAATCTCAACCAACTTATCATAACTCATATTCATAAGTGATAACTATACATTATATTTATTATTAGCTAAAATATAACTATAGGAATATAAGTTTCCAAAATCAAAATCTAAAAGATGAAAAAGGTTTTAAGTTGAGAGGTCAAAGTTGTTAAAAGAAAAAGCCAAAAAGGGGGTGATAGTTCGTTTTGAAGAAGGCTTTTTTTCTTATATATACACAAGACAAAGACAAAATAAAGCATGGAGAAATTTTATGGTTGGTGAAAGGCTAAAGCAAACAGTGTCTTATTAGCTTTTTTTTGGCTCTTTTTTTGTTTTCTTTAGAAAGGTAAAAACAATAATTATTGGAATGTTGAGTTTGTTAAGAAATGCATAATTGAGTGGTGAAGTTAAGGCTTCTCAATATGCACGTCAAGCATCTCTAGTTGTTGCCTTGATTCCTACCCTAAACATGCAACCTTTTTCCATATTACACTCTACTTAAGTTAAGAATCACTTAGTTGGAAGAATCTGACACGTACTGATTTTGAAATTTGAAGTTTATGTATTTTTCATAATTAAAAAGACGCGTAGATTACATGAGTGTAGTTATTTTGGAGCTAAGGGGTCTATCATGGATCCGATTTGATCGAAAATTAATTACATTATTTTTATGTTTGGTTAAAATTATTTTCTATGTATATATAGTGTATATGTTAAATCACTTTCAATTAGTTCGTGTATTTACTTTTAATTGTTTTGGTAAAGCGGGGCATAACTTATTTAATATTATAATAAAACATAAAGTTATGTCCTGCTAAAAGCCTAGTGAACATTTGACCACGAAGATTAAGTATCTTTCATTTTGTTTGAAACTTTTAAATTTGTAGTTGAAGTTGGAGTTGGAGTTGGAGTTTGACCATACTTTCTGCAAAGAATATATAGAATTTAAATATATTTTTTTCTAAATATGATATTATGATTTATAGTTAGTATATTTGAATGTACATTCTGCAAATATTTAAAATTTAACCAACAAATTTCCCCTAAGAGAATAACATCTTAATATTTTGAATATGAAAAATACCAAATATCCTATAATTATTATTTTTCTCTGTTAAATAAAAAATTACAAAAAAAGAAGAAGGGAGTGACGTGTTTCCAAGTAGGCTCACCGACCTTATTCCTCTTATTCATATTTGCATTTTCCACGACAAATGAAGACTGTCGGCCCAATCATATAATTTGGCCCGTTTCTTTATATAATTTAGAAAATAATATATATATATATATATATATATATATAAAAATATAATCTAATTTGATCTATATTTTAGAAGAAAATAATTATCTATAATTTCACTATTTAAAATTGTTATATCATATTTAGAGTGAGATACATTGAGATACACCACTTCCTACAAAAACAGTTCAGAATAGCAAAATTGTTTATAATTTTTTTAAAAAAAAATTATTCAAAGGCCTCAAATTCACATTCGTCACACGATTTTCTTTACTAAATCATAAAAATCTTAATAAAAATAAAGCAATTAAATATGCTTATTAAGTTTTGTAACTAATGCAACCATTATCTATGCAATGTGTGTTTGATTTCTTATAGCTTTTAATTGATATTCTCTATTTTTAATAGTTATACCAAATTAACGAAGGGAAAATTATATATAATGACAAATTATTAGTTCACATTAAATGCTATAATTACAGTTTGATTTAATTTTATCCCGTAGCAAAGATGTTGCCAGTCGTCTTTGTCCCTTAAACTCTCTCACTCACCACTCTCCCTCTCTCGCTCGCTCGCCACCCTTTCCTTCGCCTCTCTTGCTTTATGTAAACAAAAATGTATAATTGTGTTTCTATTTGTAAAGCGAGAAAAAATCGTATATACACATGCAAATACATATATCTTCATTCTATACAATTATAATTATACAACACAAGTATTTCCTTGCCCAACTTTCTTTTGTCTTTCTCTCTTGTCGCTTTATACAAACACAAATTATACAAAATAAAATGTATAATTTATGTTTGTATAAAACGAGAGAGAGAACGATATTTGATATACAAATGTTTTATTTCGATTCAATTGTATACAAATTCAAATTTATACAGATATACAAACACATAAAATTAAATTGAGAGGATGTCAACGATTTATACAATGAGAGACTGATATCAATTTATACAAATGGTCTGTCAGCGAAATTATACAAATCTGAAGAGGAAACAGGGAATTATACAATTATTTCTTTTGTATATATGTCTAGCGAAATAGCCACTGCCTTTTCTATATTTGTATGTATAGCGAAAATAGCATAACAAAATTTACTATAAAATACAATTATACAAACTATAATTATAACATACAAATATAATTTTTGTATTTGCTATATGTGAAAGTTGTTCATTAACGAAGCTAAAGAATTAAAGTATAACAATGACAGTGCTAGCCGTCGTCCGGCAAAAGTCTCTTTTATCGATTAAACATGATTTTAAAATTCCTCTATATATTTAAAGTTAATGTTATGTATCATTCGTTCAAAAAGATTTTGAATCTTTGTTTAGTATAAGATATATTTGATAATGCTATTTTTAAATTTAATTTCATTTTTAATGAAAAAAATTAAAAGTCAAATAACAGAATTATTATTTTGGATTATTTTAAATAACAGATTTATTAATTATGATTAAGAAATTAATTAGGAGTTCTTTTGAAAATGTAAAAAAGTCTAGTCAGGAGAATCGAACTATCGAAAACGGAAGGACTTAGCTTGAGCTGAACTATTGAAACCACTGAACTAAGAAATTATATTGTTTTTTAAGGGTATTCATGATATGCTATTAACCGTTTTAGTATCATTACTTATAACTATGATGTAATTTTTCAGTTAAGAATGTTCGAGTGAACACCCTAAATTAAGGGTAGGTATGCCCCTGACGAAGGGAATACTTGTGCATCTTAGATAACCAAATTTGTTATTTATTCCCATTTGTTCCTATTTATGTGTCATCTTTGATAAAATTAGAAGTTTCATAATATTTGTCATTTCATAAATTCAATGCACGAATGCCATTATTTTTTTTATTTTATTGTTTGAATAATATTAGCCTTGAAACTACAAAGTATACATTTGCTCAATATAGAAAATTTAAGCAATCAAGTCATATTCATTGATCAAATTAGTTAATCAAAGTATTCATGTTCATGTATTGAAAACTTGATTTAAAGAGAACACTGAAAATATAATAAAATGATAAATTTATCTAACTTATTAAGGGACATCAAACCTAAAGTGGTGACAACTAAATAGAAAAGGAGGAAGTAAGTAAGGTATAACTAAGGGAAAGTCCATTACTTTATACTTGTCATTTTACAAAAACAATAGATATAAATATTGCATCATTATTAATATTCTTGATAATGCTATTTTCAATATCTAATTTTGTTTTAATAAAAGATTTATTATTAGATAAATTTGTATTTAATATGTAGAAATTTAATTGAGTCTTGTGTTTAATCTTGTTGATAAAAGATTTATTATCAAATGCATGTGTATCCAGCAAGCAACACTGTTAATTAAGATCTGAGTTGTATCGATCCTTCATTAATAGAGTATTCGAACATGTATATGCATCTATTATTAAATTTCCAACACATGATTCTTAACAACACAAGGATGTTCATTTTTGTTGAACTAAAAAAGTACGTAATTTTCGGGAATTTTGAGGATTAAAAAACGTAAAGTTAAAAAAATTGGAATTTTTTTGAATGTCTTTCAATTACATTTTATGCTTAAATACACTTGATTATATGTAGTTGGCTAACATGTATTCAATATACATGTATACGGATGCAACCAATACAAAATTTGTAATATTGTAAATTCACGGGAAGGAAGGTATTAACTACTAAATTAGTAGATTTGTGTTGTTTATCTATAATTCAAAAAAGATTTTGCATTGGTCAAAATTGACTATTCAGTGTATATATAGTCAGTATATACTATACGTAGTGTATCATAATGTTTAATCAATGTATACACAAAATGTATAAATAAACTATTTAGAGCTCATTTGGATGAGTTTAAAAAAATAGCTTTTAAAAAGTATTTTTGAAAGTGCTGAAACTTAATTCTAAAATAAGTAGTTATGTGTTTGGATAAAAGTGCTGAAGTTAAAAAAAAATTGTTGATGTGTTTGGCAAATAAGTGCTAGTAAACACTTTTTTAATAAAAATGTTTGACATATCCTTAAAAGTGTTTACATGATAAGAGTTGATTAATTTAAGGTTTTTATAGTTAAAAAAATGAAATAAAATTAATTTATATTTTACATCCATAAGTAATTATATTTTGCTATCATTCACATATTTCTTTATTATCACAAATTATTTATAAATAATAATAATAATAATATATATTAATAATAATATATAATAATGATATAATAATATGAAAGTAATAATAATAATAATATACAATAATAATAATAATATATAATAATAATAATAATATAATAATATGAAAATAATAAAATAATTATAATAATTATATTAATAATAATAATATACAATAATAATAATAAATAAAATAAAATAAATAATAATAATAATAAAATAATAATTATAATACATAATAATAATAAAATATAATAATAATAATAAATAATAATACTAATAAAATAATATGAAGATAATAATAATAATAACAATAATTATAATTATAATGTAATAATAATAATAATAATAAAGAATAATAAATTAGATAATAATAATAATAAAAAATATGTATATATAGTAATAATAATTATAATAAAATTAATAATAATAAAATAAATTAATAATAATAATAATATATATTATTAATAATAGTATATATAATAATAATAAAATAATAATAATAAAAAATACTTATAATATTAATACACTAATTAATTATAATGATAATAATAATAATTATTATAATATTAATATAATAATAATAATAATAACAATAAAAAAATAAAAAAATAAAAATAGAAGAATTAAGGGTAAAAAGGTAATATACCTGGTCAACATCAAATGACTTTTATTTAAGTTGAAAAAAAACGCACCCGTCACCTAACTTTTAGTTTTTGCCTTAAAATAAGTTATTTTTTATTTATAATAAGTTACTTTGATAATTGTCAAACATTCTAATAAGTCAAAAATTGACTTTTAAGTCAGTTTGACCAGCTTTTAAGCCCATTCAAATAGGCTTTTAGTCTTTTTAATGTCTCATAATATATACTCAGCGCATACTTTTTAGGGAAAATTCTATATAATAGCAAACTAATAACCAAAAATAAATGGAATAGCTAGGGTTTGATTTAATTGTATTCCATAGCAAACGTTAGCAAAAATTTGCCAGCGTCTCTCTCCCAGAAATCTCGCTCGCCACTCTCCATTCTCGCTCGCCTCTCTCGCTTTATACACAGAAGTGTATAATTCTGTTTCTGTTTTGTATAAAGCGAGAGAAAATTGTATATACACATTCAAAAATATATATCCTCGTGTTAAACACTGAATTATACAATTTACAAACATTTTACTTCAAATATTGCAGAGAAAAAGGTCAACGAATTATACAATTGCGAATTATACAATTGCAGTGAAATACAATTTTCTGTAGTTTTATACAACAGAAGTGTATATATTGTGTTTCTGTTTTTGTATAAAGCGAGAGAAAAACATATATCCTCTTGCTATACACTTATAATTATGCAATATACATACATTTTAATTCGATTCAACTGTATGCAAAGCAAATTTTATAAAAATATTGCAGCGAAATAGGCAGCGAATTATACAATTGTGCATTATACAATCGCAGTGAAATAGGATAGCGAATTATACAATTTTGGCCAACGAATTATACAATTGTATATGTATAGCGAATTATATAGTTTTAACATCGATCAACCCAAAATAGTAACTAATATGCAAAGAATAATAGTACGAACTCAACTATAGCACTTACCATGCGATAAGCAACAAACAACATGAACAAGTGTCAATAACAATAAAGTAAGCATATATTAAGTCAACGGTATCAAGATCACACATGAGGACTCATGCCTCCAAACCAAACCATTTTGGGAGTTGAGTTCTTTGAGATTGAATATCTTTCATTAATTCAACATGGTTTTCCTTTAATATTATCGTGTCGGAACGTGACACTCCGATTCAAGAATACCGTGTCGAAACGTGACACTCCCATCCAATAATACCATTAATTTATCATTTAATATCACCACTTTTTCATTCGTTAATAATATTTCATCGAGCCTTCTTTATTCAAGGCATTACTTCGATAGAGATGATTTAAGATTATACATTCCACGGTCTCGGGTTTTAGACCAACTACAAAACACACGACCAAGCCACACAATCACACAATCAAGTACATAGAAAACTTCAGAATATCATTCAATGCATATCAGTCACTATTACCTCCACCGGAAAATCGAAGTCAAACAAACTACTTCTCCAATGCCTTTCATTTCTTCAATGCATCGAACACTTCAAATCTATCAAATATATATAATTTGTAAATTAACAAGTTCATGGAAATCCATCATTCTATACTTTTGGCCTAGATCCGCAAAAATCATCAAGCACAAATCTATACTCAAGTTCCTAATCTTGAGGTCAATTGGTATATCAAGTCTTTTATTTTTATATTAAAGCTTAAGGTTAAGTCTTGGTTCCCCCAATAGATTTATATAATGACATTCATATAATATAGTACACGTATTATTTAATTAGCTATACCAACATATTAATACTAGAGTCATAATGTGATAACCATAAGAAAATTCCAAAAACCAAAGGCATAACCCATAACTTAAACACTGGAATAACGCCTAAAGCTTTGATCGAAATTCCAAATTCATTATAGAATTCTAATTAACTCTTAATTGATTACCAAAAAAATCATTAATTAGTCATTAACTTTCTTAATTTTTTATTGGCCATAATGTTTCATTTTTAAAATTGGCAATCACGAGTAGAGAGAGGAGTTCTCAATTCGCCTTTTTTCCAATTAACACTATAATAATCTAATTCTAACATTAACATTAAAATAATATAAATTCCCTACCCCAACCAATAACTATCCACTATTTTCCTAAATTTGATCCTCAATGTGACTCACCAGGTAAGTCATAATTCTATCAATAACAACGTTACAGTGCAGCAACCGATCTTGACAATTAAGTTTACAATTTCATCTCTACCCACAATTTAATATCAATAATACTATCACTATATCCATGAAATTCATCAACATAGGCAGGGAATAAAGTTCAATTAAAATTTTGCGCACAAACTAATTTTCACATTGTTCGTCCACATGTGGGTTTTTCTTGCCTAAAATCCTTATTTTTTTTCTACAGAATATCTACTTCCTAATTATATTATATAGGAACAACTATAAAAATGATAAAAGCTACCCACTTTTTGTTTTACTAGTTTTTAATCACTAATTGAGTAAATTATTAAAACTATCTCTCTAATTTCATAATTATAATTACGAATAGTCCAAAATAATTATCTAAACTCTATAGGAAAGTATTTTAAGAAATAAACAACGCTAGTATTCAAAACGACTATAAAAGTTGTTACATTATAATAAATTATAAGTAAGAAAATTTTAATAATTTTCATAAATTATAAAAGTTTTATGATTACGAGGAAAAAAACCAATTACTTCATAAGTTTTGATATCTAGCATGCATATTTAGACAAAAACTTTTAAATCATGTCTAAATGCCTATTCATCATCCCAAAATCCTTTTCTCATAAAAGTATAATTTTTTTATTACATTGTTTATAAATTATAATTAAGAAAAATTTAATAAATTTTATGACTTATAATTTTTTATGATTACGAGGGAAAAAAAAAGATAAGTACAAGTTTTGATATTTAAAATGCATATTTAGACAAGAACTTTAAAAGAGTACGGAGCCTAAAGGGTACAAAATATTAATAAAAATTTCAAAACGGTATATAAAATTTTATTTTAACCAAAACGGCAAAATCGCTGCATCAACAGCGATTTACTTCCCCGGAAAAAGCAAAATCGCTGCAGAGGCAGCGATTTTGCAAAATGTGAATTTTTTTTTAAAAAAAAATGAAATCGCTACCTAGGCAGCGATTTTTAAAAAAAGAATTTTTTTTTTAAATGTGGAAGTCGCTGCCTGGGCAGCGACTTTTATAAATTTTTTTTTTTTGAAATGTACAAGTCGCTGCCCAGGCAGCGACTTGTATAATTTTTTTTTTTAATTTTAATTTTTTTTCTTAAAATAAATGTGGAAACAATGTGGAAATTTTTTTTTAAAAAAATTCTTTTTAAAGCAGCAATTTTATAAGATAAAAAAAAGTTATAATATTTTTTAAATAAAATTGCTACTTTAAATTTTATTTTTTTAAAATAATTATTTGTGGAAAATCGCAGCGATTTTCATATTTTAAAAAAAAATTATAAATTCGCTGAGCGATTTCCATATTTAAAAAAATAAATATAAATCGCTGCGTAGGCAGCGATTTAAAAAATTTATAATTTTTTTTAAAATATGAAAATCGCTGCGATTTTCCAAAAATATTAACCAATTTATAAATTTAAAAAAATATGTAAATCGCTGCGATTTTCCACAAATATTTTTTTTAAAAAAATAAAATTTAAAGTAGCGATTTTATAAAAAAAAATATTATAACTTTTTTTTATCTTATAAAATTGTTGCTTTAAATTTTTTTTTTTTTTAAATTTCCACATTGTTTCCCATTTTTTTAAAGAAAAAAATTAAAAAATTAAAAAAAATAAAAATTATACAAGTCGCTGCCCAGGCAGCGACTTTGCACATTTCAATTTTTTTTTTTATAAAAGTCGCTGCCTGGGCAGCGACTTCCACATTTTAAAAAAAAAATTCTTTTTTTAAAAATTGCTGCCTAGGCAGCGATTTTTCTTAAATAAAAAAATTATAAATTATAAATCGCTGTCTAGGCAGCGATTTTTTTTAAAAATAAATTAAAATCACTGCCTAGGTAGCGATTTCATTTTTTTAAAAAAAAATTCACATTTTGCAAAATCGCTGCCTCGGCAGCGATTTTGCTTTTTCCGGGGAAGTAAATCGCTGTTGATGCAGCGATTTTGCCGTTTTGGTTAATATAAAATTTTATATATCGTTTTGAAATTTTTGTTAATATTTTGTACCCTTTAGGCTCCGTACTCAACTTTAAAATCATGTCTAACTATTTAGCATCCCAAAATGGATTTATCATAAAATTATACTCTCAAAATAGTTTTGAATCTAAAATTATTATTAATACTGTACAAAATATATTATATTCTATTGAAAAACTTTACTCAAGATTGTGTTCAAGACCAAAGAATTTAATACAAACTGAGAATATAATACCAAATTCATAGGGTAAGTAGTTTTGGTCATAAATTTCAAAATTTAACTTGAAATTTGATTTTACAATATTCAAATATTTTTCTTTCATTTTGAAAATGAAAACTTAATTAATTTCAAATTTTTACATGAAAAATTTGATGTGGGTCCCACTGAATGTCTTGATTGTTGCACCAGAAAAGCAGAGCAGAAAGAATCAGAGCTGTCTGAACAAAGCTAACTTCTTTGATTGTTATCTCTCTCTTTTGGGACTCTGTGTCACTATAATATTGTAACATTTCTAAACTAAAAGTTTTAAAAAATTATAGCCATACAAATGTTATTTCCAAAATTATGCAACCTAGAATATTGTATTATGTTATATATTCAATATAAAATATAACAATACATTATTATACCAGAGGGATTACTAGTTACTCCTCCCTCCATTTTCTTTTAAATAATATTAGTTAATTTGTTTTAAAAATGACACTCAATGTTCTTTTCAGGTCCTAATTTGAAGAGTATTTTTTGTTATTATTCCAAAATCTTATTTATTAAGAAGAATCATATTTTCAAATGTATATTTTTAATTTATTTAAATAATTTACTCTCTTTGTTTAAAAAAGAGTGACCCTATTTATTTTTTTGTTTATTTAAAAAAGAATGACCCATTTTATTTTTTGGTAACAATTTAACTTTAATTTTCCACATGACATGTTTAAGACAACAAGATTAAAGGACATTTTGGTACTCTCGACATAACTTTAATTTAGAATCACAAGATTAAAAAGTCTTCTTTCTTTTCTTAAACTCCGTTCTAAGTCAAACTAAGTTATCTTTTTTTATACGAAGAAAGTATATAATTAATGTTATTAAGTTACATTTAATATGTTGAATTTTCTAGAATCGTTTAATGAGACTTATCAATGTACGTTAGGTAAAAGATATAATTATTTTTATTTTTTTCTCCTATAAAATGATATTTATATTAATTCATAATTTATACCTATTTAATTTATGTAAAATTGTAAAATAATAATCAAACATCATTTGATATACTAAATTTTATATAGAGTGATTAAATAAACACACATGTTTAACTTTTATATAAAATAACTAGAAAACTATCAAATTTAATATTTAATTATTTTAATATTTTTAATATATAAACAACAACCTCCATCCTTTACCTCCTTGAAATAGAGGTAATATATCAATCCTTCACCAACATTATTTGTGAAAGTACATTATCTTGTTTGTTCTTCTATGTGGCCATTTGACCCTGCAATATAAAATTATAATTTAAAACCATAAAATAAAATTATAATATGAAACTATTGAAATAAAATTAAAATTTTATTTGGAGAAAAGAAAAAACCCCTAAAAGTTATTTAAAATGGAATGGAGGGAGTATTTTCCTTTCAGTATCCAAGAACTTTGGTACTGCATTACAAGCACAGATTCCAAACAGAGTTAAAAGACAATTAGCCAAAGGACAAAATACTGTCAAACTTGTACCTCTCAGCAGATACTTCCTCTCACTACTATAAATATTTTTTTTATGACAATAAATATTTATATTAACAAAACTATTAGTAAATTTTTTCGTAATATTAATTAATTGTTATTAAATTTAAAATTTCTACAAATTTATGAAACATTTCAAAGAGTGCTAATTGTCTTAAAAAATAATTAAATTATTTTAATTGATGTTAAGATTTATTTTTATAGTTTGAAAATTTAAGATAATTTATTGTTAAACAGACACTACATCAAAATTAATCTTTAAAAATGATAAAACAAAATCACTATTTTATTTATTGCATTGATGAGGAACCAGTTCCTTGCTTTACAACCCCTTCACACCTTTTTTGCCTCTTCAGCTTTTTTACACAAAAATCAAGTAAATGCACTCTCAAAATATCATCTAAATTCTAACACAATAACCTAACCTCATTTCCCTCATCCTCCTCTTCAAAACAAAATGTTCAAACCCTGGTGTTTTTCCCATCTTTTCTTTATTTATTTTGCTCTAAATGGTAAGTTAATCTTGGTTTTTTTACATGTTTGTTTCTTTATGGAATTGTTTTGAGTTTTTAAGTTTCTATTAAAAAAATTGTAATTTTGCAGCTGCAGTTGGTCATGAATCAGTAGAACTCTCAACTCTTGTGACTTTTCCAAGAACTGACATTACTACTAGAGCAGTTTCTTTGCCTATTCAAGATCTTTATGGAGTGTCCACTAGTGTTGTTGAAGCTGAAAATTGGCTAAGAAGCAATGTTTTAGCTCACTATCCAGCTACAAATATTACTACTGTTCTTGTTGGTCATACTCTTTTGTGCAAAAAATATCAAGAAAACAGAATGAGGTTAATCTTGCCATCTGCTAAAAACATTTACTATTCACTTACAAGATGGGGTTTGCATACTGAAATCAAAGTGTCCACTTCTTTTTCTTCCAACTGTTTGGACCAAGATTCTGGTTTGTACAATCTTGATTTAGCTCAAGAGTATATTAGACCTCTTCTTGATTTCTTTAAACATGTCAATGCACCCTATGTAGTGAACTTGGGATATTTGGATGTAAAGATTGAATCTTTGATGAATAGTCATATAGGGTCTATGAAAAAGTTGGGAAATTTTAGCCTAGACAAGATTTTCTTGATTAGTGAGAAACCTAAACAGGGAAGATTCTTAAGTAGAAAGCTCTCAACTTTTGACTCAAAATACAGTAATTTTCCTACAAGACCAACCCCATTAGCCCCAAATCCAAATCTGCCATCACCAGCATTTGCTGCTAACAGTCCACTTCCTCCCTTAATTGGAAATATTTCACCTCCTGAAATGGCTCCTCCATTGTTCAATCCTATTAGCCCTTCTTATGGACCTCATTTGCCACCTTGTATACCATCTCATGGAGGGGGGTGGGGTGAGGGTCCAGTAGGTGCACCCGTAACAGGAGGTCATGGTAGTAGTGGACTGTGGTGTGTAGCTAAGCCTAGTGTACCACCAGAGACATTGCAAGAGGCATTAGATTATGCATGTGGTGAAGGAGATGCTGATTGTGAAGCTATAAGTCCTAGTGGAAGTTGTTTTTACCCTGACACTGTTGTGGCTCATGCTTCTTATGCTTTCAATAGTTACTGGCAGAAAACAAAAGGCAACGGTGGTACTTGTGGATTTGGAGGCACAGCTATGCTAATTAACTCTGATCCAAGTAAGCACTTTCTAGAATTTGAAAGTTACTCCCTCCGTTTCAATTTGTTTGTTTGGTTTTTGAATCTTGATGTCTTCAATTATGGACTCTATATGAAGTGAATAGTAGCATTAAGAAAAATTATATAAGCAGTGTTGGATGAACTTGAAATGAGCTATAATAACATTTTTGGTATGTTATTTCAGGCTATCTCCATTGCCGATTCATTCTTGCATGATGACAAGCAGAGAATGGAACTTTGGGATGCAAATTGAATGGAATGAAGGTGCTACCATGAAGAGAATTGGAATCAAAATGTTGAAAATTTGTTTTGGTGTTACCTCTAGTATAGATTTGTAGGAATTAGGAGTTTAAATGAGCCAATGGGCACTAGAAACTCTTTGATTAGTGACTTCCATTTTCATATTGCACAATATTTTGCACTTGTAGTTTACCTCTCTACTTTGCCCTTTCTCATCTCTTTGAATAGTAGCTAAACGCCATGTGCTAATGAAAATGTGAGTATGAATTCTTACAAAATGCACTATTTCGGAGGATCTGACACACTTCCGAGTATTGCTAAAGAGTGCAAGCAACATGGTAAAAAACCATGGTCTCAAGACTATCAAGTTCACTTTGATCTATTGATTCCATTCTCTGTGATCATTCAATTCTAGGATGAACTTTTGCAACCTACTTAGGCATGGCAATAGGGCGGTGAGAGTTGAGCTTAACCTCCAAAAATTTTAATCCGCATAGCAACACATTTCATATTCAACCCGCCCCACATAATTTTTTAATATTTTCTTTTTCTAGTTATGTTTGATATTAAATATAAAATTCATAAAAATAACTTCATTTTTCATTAAGTTATATTAATTTAATAAGATAGTGACTTGACTTTACTTTTTATAGGACAATTTAAAAACATGCAAGAAATTGTATTATTTTTTGTTGAACCATTTTATTTACTATTTTGAATATTTTAGTAGCTTTATGAAATTATCTTAACAAATAATGTTCTATCACTTTATAACATGTAAAAAGTTAAAATTAAATTAGAATCCACGTGAAATAACATCTACTCGCCCGCCCCTCATTAATTTTTTAAAAATCCACTTCAACCCACCCGCCCCACAAAGCCTTAACCCTGCATCCGCCCTACCCCATTGCCATCTCTAAACCTACTGGTTAATTCATCAGTTCTTTGATATATAGTATACAAGGGTTTCACTTCCTTTTTCTAGTTCCTCCAATATCATTCAATTAAACTATAGTCAATCTCATGTGGTGGCCGAGTTGGTTGAGTAGAGAATCTGAGAATGGAAGTCTTGAATTTGATACCACCTCCATGGGTTTCTCGGTTGGACTTACCATACGGAACTTATCTAGTGCAGTTTACATATCCTGATCCCCTTTTAAAAGGAAAGGACACAACTTGTGATGAACCAACAATTTATTGGCTTTGGTTCTCTTCTTTTCAATCCCAAACAGAACAGACTCGCAGTACATAACTAGGTAAATATGCAAGTGCTTGCAACGTTGCACAGGAAGCCGCGAGTGCGCATTCTCAGGGACTCAAAACAAGTTATTTGTTTTTACAAATGATCTTTTTAAACAAAGGCCTTACGACCTTCACTTCTAATGCATGGATAGATTTGTAAATACAGAAGGAGCCTAATTCCAGAAAAATCTAAGCAAGTTCTCACTTATTTGTTTGGAGGGTCAAAGGTTTGACGTCTGAAAATCCTTCAGCTTAACAGTTCAAACTCCATCCTGTCACAAACACACCAACCCTCAACCACAAATGTTCGTGGAGTGAAGGGTTGCCCAAACATCCCTTGTGTCAGATGCAGGACTGGATGTTGCAATATAGCTCTGTTGATTAAATTACTAAGCAAGAATAAATCTGGACAGACATGAGAAACAGCTTGCATCATCTATACTATCAAGACATATGTATCACTTTCTACATAGCTGAGAGATCTATGTGAGAAGCAATCTAAAAGCATCGGCAATGTGAGACCAAAAATGGCATACTTAAAGTGTAAGGCTAACAATGGATACAGATAGCCTAGGGATCGGATATCTCTCTCACTTATACATTACTGATCACCTTTAGTCATGTCAATGGCAGCTCCTTCCAGTTCATTCTGCCTTTCATCAGAACCATTAGTCATGTCGACCGGTGCTCCTTCCTGGTCATTCTGCCTTTTCTCAGCATTATCATTTAAGCCTTTCTGCAAAAGATGAGGGTAAGTTGGTGTGTTAGAACCTCAGACTAAAGTGATGAGAGAAAAGAGCAGCTGGATATTAAGGTAAAAACTAATCTGTGAATCGCAGAACAGCTGCAAGGTTTCAAATGCATAGTTCTCTTTTCAGCTATTATTCTTTTATCAAGAATATCCATCTATAATCTTCTCAGCACAGATTGTCTCAACTACAGGTTCTTCAATGTTTTGACATATTGTGTTAGAGATCTCTATGCCCGTCGGTAGAACATTTTTGCAAATAACTTTTTGGTTTCCAATTTTTAGCTTGGTTTGAAATCAGCACAGTAATGAACGTTTGGTAGCCGGTTGGAGTTGTGCAAGTATTAGTAATGTAGGGATTGGTTACGAGTAAATTTCTGTATTATTTTGTGCAGGAATAGTTATTTCACCTTTCTATCCTGCATAAAATAATACACAGATTCCTCATAACTTATGCGGGGTTCCTAAATTGTCAACCAAACATCGTATTAATTTTATACATGAATTAATTATCTCCTATTTACCTACCAAACATCGTATAAGTTATACAGAAATTAATACATAGATAATTTATTTTTTATTCCAGCTACCAAACGGCTCCACTCAATTTTCCACCATGCCTCTTTCCTTTTGGATTCTAAATGAAAAACTACCAAATACCATTTCGATATACACTAAATATTTAACTCACGCGTCTAAAATTTTCCAAAGCATTGAACCAGGAGTCGAGTAACAGATAATGTGTGACAAAGGAGAAGGGGAAAAAAAGGATAGGAGGCTCTGTCCATTGTAAGTCAAAGTTGTACTACCCAATAACTGCACTGAGTTTCAGAAAATAATCTTACCAGTTGTGTCATTCCTTCAGATGGCGTGTTCCGTAAAGAAGACACAAAAGGAAGAGAACAGCAGAATTTTGAACAGACTATCCCTTAAAATTGTTGTCAATGGAAAGGAAGAGCCAGGAATACAAAATATAAAAGTATTTCATTTATTGAAAAAGCTCAAAGACCCAAATACTTGGGGTTTGAGACGGTCCTCACATTGAAACAACTTTAGCAAGTCCGCATGAGCAGTTATAGGAACTAAGATAACAAGTACTTGATCACAAAGCTATATTCTAAAAGTGTGAATATACCTTTTTACTTAGATTGTGAGCTGAAATAAGTTCATGTAACTTGCGCATCATCATTTCTTCCTCAACCTACAAGTAGAACATACAGAACTGATTTTTTACATTGAAAGGCAAATGGAAGAAATCAAAACTAAGAAAAATTTACAAGCAGCTAATAATAATGAGTTCGTCTCAAAGTAGTCACAATATCAGCAGCCATAATGTCAGTTTGAATGCTGATGCAACATGGGTACCAACCCCCTGGCTCAGGGGGTCTTCCTATTGGTAAAAAGCTATCAGGGGAAATCAATAGTACTATTGGTCTACCCTGATGTTCTACTACATACACGATAGTCATCTTGCAGGACCTCCAATATCAGTGGCATTCTAGATAAAGCTTTGTTTTCTACTTAATTAAGTACATCTAAATACAAAGAGTAAATGGCTAAAAACATCCCTCAACTATACCTCAAACTCAAACTACATCCTTGTGCCATTACATTGAACAAAAAACATCCTTCAACTATCCAAAAAGTTGCAAGTTACATCCTTCCGTTAACTTTCTGTCAAGAAACTAACCACTTTAACTAGAAGCACATGACTTCCTGATAAATACAACAATTTTGCCCACTCACTGATCTCCTCTACCAAGTAGTAAACTAGTTATTACATTAAAGGGTATTCCATGGCTAGAATTATTGTAGGGATACTAATTAAGGCCTAAAGATTTATAACTTGGGACTTGTTCAGCTTTATTTTGTCCCCCCCCCCCCCCCCCCTTTTTTTATTTTTTTTATATTTTACTGAGATTGTTAATTATGTTGTTAGCTTTCCTATCAAGAATCATATTGATCCAATGCTACTCCCAGATTACTTTATTTTCTCATTTTCTAATTGGTAGGTTACTTCTCCAACAGCTTTCACCAAATTTCCTATACTCCCAGCTATTTAAATGGGAATTTTAAACACAAAATTCAGATGCAAGCCTTGCACATATGTCTTTTGGACATAAAAAAAATATGTGATACTTAAAGGATATGAACTCCTAGTGTATTTGCCAAAATTTTTGAAAGATATTTTATCTAAGAAAACAAGTTCTTAAAATATGAAGAAAATGACTTCTCTAATAGACGTAGGAAAAAAAAGCTCCACAAATGACATTTCAAATTCATTCACAAATCCTTCTAGCAAAGAAAATGTTTCCTCTATGTTTACGAAGACGGTGAGAGGACAAAATCTGTTATCAGCGATGTTTTTTGTTCACAATAATAATATAAGGATGTAATTTAAGTTAGAGGTATAGTTAAAGGATGTTTTTGGCCATTTACTACTCAAATACAAACCAAATTCACCATAAACAAAACAATCTGTTGTTTGCTTTTCATTTGAAAATCAAAATATCTCATCACACAAATGCCATCTCAAGAGCAAGTTAAACAATTATTCGATGACTAATGGATCGGTCTCCCAATGGCCTAGTCAAAATGTTGTTATCCTAATCTCCACAAGCTGGTTTCCCGAACTATGATTCATGTAGATGCAAGAGTATCTTAAACATCGAGCCTAAACCACAATTTTGTTAGACATAAACCAGCCTTTATATGGCCCACTTTCACTCGTCTTGATGAAAAGATCAAATGGGCTTCACAACATGCATAGAGTGAATCTAAGATTCAGAACTAGAAGGTTATGTATTAGTTTTCAATATCTTTCTTATATAGGTACAAACTTATTTAAAAAGTACTAATTATTATTCTTTATTTTGTTTGGATGACCATGCTCGACTAGTTCCACGGGATACCTTCCACCTCCCACAAGCAAGGCACTAGGTAACCCTGTTAACCAAGGCTAGGACAGATGGAAAGAATCACCTAGTGTTTTTGTCTTCGCTGGGATTCCAACATGAGACCTCATAGCTCTCACCCACTTTATTGACCACTAGGCCACACCCTTGGATGCCAAAAGTAATACTCCCTCTATCCCATTTTATGTGGGGTAGTTTGACTCGGCACAAACTTTAAGAAAGAAATGAAGACTTTTAAAACTAGTGGTCCAAAATGAGTGATAGAAATTTGTGTGGCGGTAAATCATTTCATTAAGAGTAAAATAGACATTTTATAGTTAAATTGTAACTTAAAGTAGAAGCTCTAATACTTGCTTACTTGCTCCTGCTGTAATTCCCATCCAGAAGATACCACATTTTTCTACCATTGTAGAGTTAATAGGGCCTCTGAAACCAGCTAACATAAGCTGCCCTTTCCTTAGTGTAGAGTGAACAGAAAGAATAACCATTTCCATAGCAAAAAGAACCCTATGGTCTTTAAGAGCATCTTCCTATGGGCAGCGGAATTCTTCAATTTAACTAAACTCACAGTATCACCAATAACACCACTATAGTAACAACCATTCTACAGCGAATAACATGGTGCACATGAATCACACAAACCACTTTTATCTCCATTCTATACATCTAGATGCAACCTAGGATATGTAACTATAGTCTCATATCTCGATGTCTTAACAATTTTACTTGGAAATACCTAAGAGATTCTATTGTCTTGCAACCTAGGTGATACTCTTTCTTGCAAGATTGTACAGTAATTGCTTATGGGCTGCAAATTTGTTGCCAAGTCAGCACATTGAAGCGTGAACTGAATGTTGTCTATTACCAGTATATTTCCGTTCAATTACATACCAACTAATGAAACTTAATGATTCAGGGAGCAAGTCCCATCTGTCTGATAAACAAGCGTAAAGGGCTAAATACCTGAAGCCTGTGCAATTCATCTGACATTGCTTTATGGGCATTCAAGAGTAGTTCACTTTCTTTCTCTAGATGCCTACACCAGAAATATAAAAAGAAAAAATAAAACTCACATACAAAACTTTAAAAAAAAAAACATACTGCACAGAAACAGAACAATATGAAGAAGTTGAAAAAAAATCAAAAGAGCAATTACTTCAAAGTTTCTCCTGCATATTTGGGATCCATTGAAAAAAAAATTGATCTTCTTCCACAAACCCTTCCGTGGGTCATAAAACTTCACTTCAGTTCCAACAGGAGAATCAAAACTTCAAACTGATTAAGAAAATTGCAAGGAATCCTAACAATGGAGAAACAATGAAATTATTTTTAGGAGGAGGAAAAAGAAAATTGCTATTCGGATATGTTGGTCCTTTGTTGCTTGACCTACTATGAGATCCCCAAATAAGGATCGGTTTGGATCAAATTGGGCTATCCCAAAACAACAATTTGCACAAATACCCTATTTTGACATCATCTTTCCTAATCTTTATCTTTAGCGCTTTAAGTAATAAATATAAGAGAAACTATTAAATTACTTGCTAATTCTCCCTATAGTTTCACATAATTACATTTAATCTCACTATTTAATATTTCATATCAGATTGCAGGTCAAATACATGCAAATTACAATAGATACACACTATATACATGTAATCCGCATATAACTGAAAATCCAGATATACGAGCAAGATATGAATAGCAAGCGAGATAGGAGAAAGGCGGGGGAGGAGAGTGAAATTTGTGTATGTATCCCAGATACATTCGAGCCCACTTGAACACACTGTATCTAGAACAAATTACAAGTAATTTTGACTCATGTATCTCGAGATACACGTATCTGGATGTTTTTGGATGCACCAAAATCTAGTAAGATTCTCAATATTGCAAACTAGCATGATCTAAGTAAATAGTTCCTTACCTAACGATTTTTCTCTAAGTAACCCTAAAACCAAAAATATCCTTGGCAAAAGAAAAAGAAAATTTGCAAGATACAAATTATGCATTATGGAACAAAAAATTGACAAGGCAAATTCGCAAGACACAAATTATGCCTTGTAAGACATAAATTTAATTTCAGAACATTATGCCTTAAGTTCATTATCCACAAATTATGCTTTAGTTAGTTTCTAGACAACTTATATTTTGTAAGGCATAAGTTCAATTTCTGAATATAGTTCATTATCCACAAATTATGCTTTAGTTAGTTTCTAGACAACTTATATTTTGTAAGGCATAAGTTCAATTTCTGAATATTATACTTTAAGAAGTTCATAGCCCACGAGACATAACTTAGTTCCTGTATAACTTATGTCTTATAAAGCACAAGTTTAGTTTGAGAACTCACAAAATTAAGCCTTAAGGAGCATAACTTATTCCTACAAAATGTTTGTTGGACAAAACAAATGTTATCTAAACTTATGCCTTGCGAATTGGATGTTATACAACGTATGTTAGAAAAGGCAAATATTCTCTGAACTTATATTTTGCAAATTAAATACTACACAATTTATGTTGAACAAGGCAAAAGTTCTCTAAGCCTTTATCTAGTGAAGAAACTAGGTCATAATTATGAATACTTTAATCCATAAATTTTCATTAAATAAAAAATGAAATAAAAATTAAACACCGTTAAAATTTAAAGACCGGTGGAGTACTGTACTAGTATTCATCATATTTAGCTAATAAATTCTTTGCATCGATTGGCAAGGCAAATCTTTGGTTGTACTTCTTTAAAAGACTTCTTCAGATTGTGTCTTAGTTCACCAGAAAGTTTGTAACAATACCTGTTATTATTTTTTACAGAAAGGAAGTCGAAATAGAGATTCGGCTTGATTCATAAACATTTTGAAGCTTTTTTTTTCTACGAAGCTAAAAGGTATTTCATCCACAATTACCATCTTAAGTTCCCAACTAAAACCCTATTAACTATTTCTTGATAAAATTTCCAACATTGAGCTTCCTTAAATGGGAAATTTATCTTATGTTGAGAAGCACTTCCAATGATAGGTTTATACATGTGGCACCTTGTTAAATGTTAATTCAATCGTGTTGTTCCATTAGAGGAAGTATAAGCAAAAGATTGAAGACAATACTTGCACTTCGCCTTACCAATTTTCAACGAGCTTATCAAAATAATTTCAAATTTTACATATTGATGGTATTTCTTTTCAAAATAATACTAAGTAGAGTGTATTAGTAGTGTTTGCATTAGTCATATATACATTATTTTTTGAAAAAATTACGCAACAAAGCAAACTTATACTATTTAATACTCATCATAACTATAGATTGTCTAATTACCACTCGCGACTAATATTATACACTAATTACGTGGGTTGACTTCAAGAGCTTGTATAATTAGTCACGTTTGTATATGTATAATTTACCAAAATATACAAATACATATGGATAATATGCAATTATTTATCCTATACATATAAAATTCATCTCTCTCACACTCTCTGCCCTCTCTCGCTCGCTTCTCTCCTTCCTCTCTCAATCTTTCTCGCCTCTCTCCTCCCTCTCCTAATCTCACTTGCCATTTATACAAATGCATATGTATAAATACAATTATATACAATTCACCTCTCTCCCACTCTCTGCCCTCTCTCGCCCGCCTCTCTCCTCCCTCTCTCAATCTTGCTCGCCTCTTCTCCTCCCTCTCCCAGTCTCGCTCGCCTCTCTTCTCTCTCTCCTAGTCTCGCTCGCCTCTCTCCTTCCTCTCCCAATCTCTCTTGACATATGTACGGATATATATGTATAATATACAATTACCTCTCTCAGTCTCGCTCGCCTCTCTCCTCTCTTTCAGTCTCGCTCGCCTCTCTCCTCCCTCTACCAATCTCTCTTGTCATATATACAAATACATATGTATAATATACAATTATCTAACCAATATGTATATATATAATTCACCTTTCTCCCACTCTTTCCCCCTCTCTCCCAGTCTCGTTCGCCTCTCTCCTCCCTCTCCCAACCTCTCTTGCCACATATACAAATACATATGTATAATATAATTTTCCCTCTCTCTCCTCTCTCTCCCAGTCTCGCTCACGTCTCTCCTCCCTCCCAATCTCTCTTGCCATATATACAAATACATATGTATAATATAGAATTATCTAACCAATATACATATACAATTCATCTTTCTCCCCTCTTTTCCCTTCTCTCCTCTCTCTCCCAGTCTCGCTCGCCTCTCTCCTCCATATAACATGTAGCTACAAATTGAAATTATCAAACTATAGTTATGGAGAGTAATTAATTATTTTTAAGTGACTCTATGTGAAATTTCCCCCTTTTTTATACATTATTTGGTTCGATGTATTAAAAAAG
The DNA here is from genome assembly GCA_027704865.1 of Solanum neorickii. NCBI lineage: Eukaryota > Viridiplantae > Streptophyta > Magnoliopsida > Solanales > Solanaceae > Solanum > Solanum neorickii. The sequence goes on from JAKWJC010000365.1 coordinate 6,784,241, forward strand.
CATGGATTGCATAAAAATATTTATTTATAAAAATATACTCCATAATTATGGTGGAAAAGATGTTAAAGGAATTTTGAGGGGTAATTGGATCCTTAACCATGTATTAAATCTCTTTGCATTATTAATACCTAGAAATTCGTAGTAACACACAATAGGTTGTATACATGGCATGAAAAAGTATACCAAAAAAGACACGACTAATTCACAAACTTAATGCATGCATTAGTTTTTACAAAACATTCTACCAAACGACTCTAAATGAATATTTTACATAGGAGGGATAAACACACACCAAAAGAAAGGACAACCTTACCATGTTTAATTCGAGCATATAAGGACAAATGATAGTTGGAACTTGCTAATTTTCACATAATTTATCCTTTATGCACATGTTTAGTAATTTAAGCAGTCTATGAAATCACAAACGGAAGGAAAACAGAGACAGTAAAGAGTGTTTGCTGGTTTGATATCGGTAGAGAAGAGAGAGTGAGAGACTGACAAACACATACTAAAAATCAATAATTGAAGCAAAAACATGAACACCTTAGGAAATTAGAATCAAGTTTTTTAAAACCAAAAATATAAAACAAAGGATGCTTACAGTCTTCCCGCTGAGAGACTGAGAACCGTCGGAAGAGAGTCTTGCTGCTCCGTTCGCACTGCGCCACTGGGTTTACTGGTCGCTGAGACGCTGTTAGTGAACAGAGAAGAGAGGGGCTGGAGGTTGTGGCCGGTGAGGGCTTTAATTTTTGAGTGTTGATTTGGGAATTGCTTCCAATGCAAATAAGGTTAACAGGGTCAAAATTTAAAATGGATTGGGTCAAAAAAAAAAACAATTTAAAATCTCTGTTTAATAAGGTTTGTAGCATCAAAAAATTATGATTTTTATTTGAATATCAAACATCAAATTAAATTTCAAAATTTAAGTAATTATAATTTTATTATTTAATTGTCAATTTTTTTTAAAAAATAATTACAAAAATTTTAGTTGTGCAAATTAAATTACTATATATTATTATACAATTTCCTTTGTTGTTATATAATTTTTTTGTAGCTATATTATTCTACGTTTTTAGTTTTACGATACATTTTGTTGAAATTTTATTAAGGAAAATGTTTATTTTTTATTATTATACCTTTGACAAAATTCGAATAGACTGTTTTTTTAATTTTTTTATTCTACTTTTCTTTTTAGTTTATTTTCTTTTACAAAAATATTATACTTCATTTTAACATCTTTATTCCATTTTTTTTTACATAAAATGTATAAAACACAAAATTAAAAGAAATACATAATATTTGAAATATGTCTGATGTTTTAAAATTAAAATATTCAAAATTCTTCTTTATTATAACTCTGTGCAAAACAAATAAGATCAATAAATTAAAATGAAAAAGTAACTAAAAAAATTACATATACTCATCTAAACAATTTTCATTTTTTTGAAAGTATAAGTTTTTTTTTTTAAATTCCAAAGGCCAACAGGCCACTTTATTAAAAAAGAATATGTTATGGTTCGCATAATCAAAGCATGTATGTATGTGGAAAACCACAGCCCAATTTAAGTCAAAAGAAGAAAAGAACTAAGAAAAAAAATTGATACTATAATTTTTTAAATTAAACCTCCAACCAAAATAACATCTTAAAAATATTCAATCATAATATGAAAAATTAAATTTAATGAAAACTCCTGTTAATAAGAAAAAAAAAAAGGTACTTCTGAATCTCAAATCTTACCTTTGAATGATTGTTCTTTCATATGAATCACTCCTTTCATTAGAAGAAATAAATAAAATAGGCTATAGAAAGAAAATCATACTTGTATAATTGAAATTGTGAAAAACATGGAGTAAGAATAAAAACAAACAAAGAGTGACAATGATTTTATTTTGCAGACATATCATTTTGAATACAACACAAACATTGAATCCAATTATGTCGAAATTAGAATTCTTAAAGAAAATCATATATAACTACATTGCTAATTCTAAAGATATATTCATAGAAAAAGTATGATAATTTTTTTAAGATTTTGATTAAAAATAATGATATTTTCCACGAAGGAACGACATGAATTTCAAGTTTAATTTCTAAAGTTAACACAACACATTTAAAGATGTAATTTACTTTACCATGCAGTTTAAATTTCCTTGAAAAGTGAATGGTTGTTGAGGAGTTATAAAATTGCTCTATTTTTTTTATCTATAAAAATATATTTGTTATAAATTTTAAATAAAATAATAATTTATACTACAATCCTAAAATATATATTTGTGTGTATATTTATTAAATACGAAGACTCAATCTATTTTTTCTTCTCCAATTTTGAGGAAACCGTTGTTTTAATAATGTTGGTGTGTACATTCTAAAAGTTAAAGAATAGATATTATTATGTTTAGAGTTAAAATTATATATATATATATATATATATATATATATATATATATATATATATATATTATTTAAGACATATGTTATTTTCCCAATAACGTGGGTAGTTCTCTTTTTGATTTTTTTTTCTATTGTCTTTTTATTATTATTAATGTTAATATTATTTGAATTAAAAATGAGTTAACTTCCAAAAAAAAAAGAAAGGAATCATACACGCGTTACATCACCATATATAAAATTATTTTTAAAAAATATAATAGTAATTTATTATTAATTATTTTACATTTAATTTATTTTAATTATTTTAAAAATCTTTTTTTGTGATGGTGACATGAGACGGTTTTCACCTCTCCTATTATATATATTAGTATTTTCATGTAGCTATCAACAGAGAATTTTATAAAAATTCTATTTGTGTCGCAACACAAATTATTTACTATTGAAATAAATTGGATTTAAATAGAATATAATGGACATGGAGGAATCATATAACTTGACTCCACTATTTTGTATTGAAGATAGATTGATTGATTGACACTACTATAACCCCTCCCAGACACTAAGACAATCTTAAGTGCAACTTTAGAGACCTTGATATGCAAGGGTGTGTATAGTTTCTGTGCATTTGTATTAAAGATCACTTAATATATATGAATAATTTATCGAAAATCTAGTGAACTGTCTTTTCTAGAATCATCAACCCACAAACTTAGTGTAACATTTTGGCTCTGCCTCTATTGAAGGCTAAATACGCCTAAGATAAATCTCAATGTAATATAAATTCTCTAAATATTGTGGTAGTATTGACCCAAAATGAGAAGGCAATATATGTGTGTGTGTGTGAAAAGGTAAAGGAAACTATTACCAGATATTGCTGAGAATAAGGCTGAATATGTACAATGGGTAAAACCACAAAATCTGAAAGGAACAATGAAACAGAGAAATTAGGCAAACACCAGTGAATACTACAGATGCAACATAGAACAATACTTTTTTGTATAAATTAGCCAGCCATATTAGGCAAACACCAGCGAGTAATGAGTCTTTCGTCTTCTTCAGCAGCTTGTCATGATTATTAGCATACTAGAATTAACTTTAATTTTAAGTGTTTTACGAAAATGTATAAAAATTGACCAAGTTTCAAAAAGAATCAATTAATCTTATAATTTAAGAAAAATCGACTTTCTAAATTAACTTGATTTTTCAGTAAAATCAAGAAAAACTTAAATTTTTTTTCCAAAAGATTTAAACAGATAAAAGTCAGTTGAAAAGGTTCAAAATTCAAATGTATATTTCGAGAAGGTGTTAGGCCCTCGAAATAACCGCTAACTCGCGGTTGACCGGTGATTTGACTAAAATGACTTTGACTTGAATTTACCAACTTTTCCAACTAAAGCTTATTTCATATCATTTTTATTTACTTAAAATTATTTTAAAAGGAGTAACTAAAGGTGGTTGATTAGGATAATAATAGAATAAAGATTAAGCGACTTGTATAAAAAAAATTCCCACATATATATGTATTATTTTATTTTTACTTATTTATCATTATAATTTAAATTAATTATCTCTTTTTAGGAGAAATAGTTAAGGGGATGACCTAAAGGGATGAACTTTAAAGGTTGACGAAGACCGAAAAATGAAACAAAAACTAAGTAGAATTATATGTATATAAATAAATTTTATATATATATATATATATTATTATGATTAAAAGTGAAATTCTACTAAGTTGGGCTCTAGCCCACCTGTCCTAATACTAAAAGGACAACTTTCACATATAGCAAACAAAAAATTCATATTTGTATGCTATAACAAACTTTGCATAATTGCGCTTCATAGCAAACATAAAACTGTATAATTTGCTATACATATACAATTGTATAATTCGCTGGCCTAAATTGTATAATTCGCTGGCCTATTTTGCTGCAATTGTATAATTTGCTTTGCATACAGTTGAATCGAATTAAAATGTATGTATATTGCATAATTATAAGTGTATAACAAGAAGATATATGTTTTTCTCGCTTTATACAAAAATAGAAATACAATATATACACTTCTGTTGTATAAAGCTAGAGAAAATTGTATTTCACTGCAATTGTATAATTCGCAATTGTATAATTCGTTGGCCTTTTTCTCTGCAATATTTGAAGTAAAATGTTTGTAAATTGTATAATTAAGTGTATAACACGAAGATATACATTTTTTGCATGTGTATATACATTTTTCTCTCGCTTTATACAAAATAGAAACAGAATTATACACTTCTGTGTATAAAGCGAGAGAGGCGAGAGAGAATGGAGAGTGACGAGCGAGATTTTTGGGAAAGAGACGCTGGCAAATTTTAGTTAATGTTTGCTATGGAGCACAATTAAATCAAACCTTAGCTATTCCATTTAATTTAGGTTATTAGTTTGCTATTATATACAATTTTCCCATACTAAAATGGCCCATAAAATGGGTTCTGCCCCACTTTAACTCCTGCTGGGCCTGTTGGAAAATTCGCTGGGCCTTTCGCCCTACTTTCCTTCAAATGACCTGTGTATACACTTTGTGTATATTATGATATATAGACCGTATACGATCCATTTTTGAACCTTCCAATCCTGTATTTTAGCTTAACCTTAAGTCCTGTATTTCGTGCCTATGTTTTTATATTTTTTGCACCTGTATATTGTACATTCTGACTGTATATTAGTATATATAGCCGGTATATCGATCTGTTTTTTTTTTTACTTTTCAGGGGCTGGAAAAATTAATTTCCAGCAACATATCGTTGCCTTCAACCTGTTCACCATTTTAGAGGGCTGACCGATTCGAGAAAGAGGGTCCGAGCCTTTATGGCTCAACCAAGAAATGCGGGGGGAGAGTAAAGTCTGCGAGGACTCAAAAGGAATTTCACATTTTTCCGAGCAGCTGAACTGTGACAAAGACAAGCTAAGGGCGATTTCAGCACCACAAGTAAACTCCAACGACCTTCGATAGAACTCCGAATGAAACGATGAAAATTTGTTGGCTATTGGAATGCTATTATTTGCTTCTATGATGAGGTTAATCAACTATTTTTCTCAATTGCTTTTCTAATATTTCCCTCAAAAGGTAAGTTGTCTCCAAAAATTCAACTCCTTAATGTCGACCCTTCTCAAAAAAAAAATTTCTCTTTTTTTTTTCTCGCCCCCTCTCCTTCCTCAAGGGAACAGTAAAGCATATAGCGAGAGAGGAATTAGGGCAAGACTTAGGGGGGGGGGGAAACCAAATCGAATTCAGGTCCAGGCCCACTCCCAAAATTCAAAATTCGAATTCCTTCACCATTAGAGTCAAACCTCTTTTTTCTGATACTCTGAATCTATTCCCAAAATGGGAAGGGGAATGGACGAATTTGATTAACTTCCCATCCTTGCACCTTGACGTGGCGTAATCTATGGCTACGAGGACGATTCACGTGCTGCCATTGCTAAGAAAAATCACACATCAGGAAAGGGATGTCCAAGGAAGAGGACAGAGAATGCATGGTATCGCCTCCTCGCTCATTGTTCACGCGGAGGAGAATAGTTACAGTGATCGTTTGGTGAGATATTATTTGGGTCTGTATGCATTGCTATTGGAATGGGCCTGAGAATGGGTCATTTGGGTGAGGGTTGGCTGAACAAAAGGGGAATGAGTTTTGGGCTAGATGATTGTTAAGAGAAAATGACCTAGTATGGACTTTGCAAAGAGTTGAAATTAAGACTAAAAGATGGCGATATATTTGTAAAAAAGACTAGCCAAGTGTATTAATAATTTAGCTTAAAATTGAATGTTTTTGGAAAATTAGGTTAGAATCAAATAAGATGAATTACTATGAATTAATTAACGAACTTCTTAATCTTAACGAAATAAAATAATTAACTGAATCTCAAACTAGTGGTCCAAAAATATGACCATAATTTGAGCTAAACTAATTTATAAAACATACTAATTATATAAAATTATATAAAACAATATAGTATCTAAAAATTATAAAAAGGTGACAAAATTATCAAAATAACTTGCAAACTTTAAATTATTATTATTTTTTTTGAAATTTTATAAAACTAATTATTTTAAATTGTTTGGGAATTTAGGAAGCTCGATATGATTAATTTATTTTGGGGAGGGTCAAAATTAGGTGTCAACAACTGTCCCTCGTTATACTCAGATTGATGCAAGAAATCCGAGGAAAATAAAATTGATCAATCTAATTTTGATCGACCACACATTCAACTCTGGGAAAGGAATCATGGTCGAACCCCGAAAATGAGTCTCTTACATATCTCAGGCTATATGAGAGTTCAGACCATTTATAGTTCAATATGCTTGATTTAACGCACAATTTTAAAAGAATTCAGAAGTCATCGTGATACCGAATTATAAAGGGATTGAGATGCTAGGGAATAAGATTTAAGAGCGAATGTTGGAATACAGCCGAGTTTTCAGCCTTGATCTCGCCTACATATCCTTGTATCCTCAGGAATCAGGTTGTCTATAGTTCGACTCGATCGGTTGAGAAGGAAATCTATTATGCTAGATAACCTTCGGTTCTGGATGAGTGACATATCAAATCGAGTACGAAAAAGAGGCTTAAAACCTCTTAACCATGAATGTGACATGCTTCACACCCATGATTAAGAACTTGCACGGACATAATTTCCAAAAATCTTGATACATTGTCACTCAGATTGGAAACTTGCTTCCGACATATACCAAAATTTTTGAATGCGAGACTGAAACTGACAAACCTAAAGAAATACCCACATGTCTTCTGATAGGGGTGTGGTTTTATTGTGGTGGAAGTCGCTCCTCTGCTCGTGTCCTAACAGTTTGACAATCCTCTTTGGACTATGTCCCAGTTCGCTGCAAAAAAAATTCCACGTTGTGCTGCATCCTTGTTTATATCGTCTGCACCTGTGGTTTGATTTGAGAATTAATCCTCTTGGATGCTCTCGACAAAGACTCAAACAACTTGTTAGTAGAAAATGTAATTGAAAAAATGATAGTATCTCTTACTATGCTTTTCAGTTACTCTTGATGTGAAAGATGTCTCATAAGTATGTTTAGTATATATCTTTTTTGAACGCAGTATGTCCGTTACAACTCATGATTTGCTGAGAATTTAGATATGTCATTGCTTGTTTTCTGCATGGCAAACTCTGGTGATCTCTACAGCGAGCTAGCCAACTCAATAATTATCCAACTGTAACGAGGTGGATGACTCGATGATTATGGCTCGATAATAGTCGAACTGTAACGAGGTGGATGCTCGATAATATTCCATCTGTAACGAGGTGGATGACTCAATAATATCCCATATGTAATGAGGTGGATGACTCAATAATAGTTCAACTGTAACGAGGTGGATGACTCGATAATATTTCAACTGTAACAAGGTGGATAGCTCGATAATAATCCAACTGTAACGAGGTGGATAACTCGATAATAGTCCAACTGTAATGAGCTGGATGACTCAATAATAGTCCAACTGTAACGAGGTGGATAGCTCGATAATATTCCAACTGTAACGAGGTGGATGCTCGATAATAGTACAACTGTAACAAGGTGGATGCTCGATAATATTCTATCTGTAACGAGGTGGATAGCTCGATAATATTCCAACTGTAACGAGGCGGATAACTCAAAATAGTCCAACTGTAACGAGGCGGATGACTTGATAATATTCCATCTGTAATGAGGTGGATAACTCGATAACATTCCAACTGTAACGAGGTGGATGCTTGATAATATTTTAATATAATTCAAAAATAGGAACCTGAAAATGGAAAAACAAATATACGAACCACTTATAGGGTGGATCACCCAACAAACTATATGCTAAAGTCTTTGATTGGACAATCATAACACATAATCCACTTATTGGGTGGATACCCAACAAATTAGAATTCTGACTCTGACATTGTCAAGAAACATGTAAGCCTAAATTGCTACGCGACAAACATACTAAAAAATTAAATTGACGTTTATGCACGTCGCGACTATGATTCTGTTCTCTAAAAGAAAGAATTATCAAGGTGAATGACTTAATTCATTCACATGAAAATTAAATACATTCTTGTCTTCCTTTAAAAAATCAACAAAATTTGAGTTTGTTGCAGTCATTTTTAATCGTTATCGAAAACTTATAACAATTCGATAATTTTGACTGTCAAGGAGATATTGCGGTCACCATTATCTTTCTGATGTGATGGACTCGGTAAATTTCCCTTGAAATACTCCTAAGTTAGTATCACTTTTGATCATCTTCAGATTTGATGTCGATTTCATATATAATTTTGACTTTATTAATAATATCACCTGCAAAGCTCGACACCAAACATTAGTATCGATGATGAAGTAAAGAATAAAAGTAAAGTTTAAGAGCTGGATTAAGTCGTTCGGCTTATCCAGATTAGGCTATGATGAGCCCAACTGTAACTTTGATCATGACTCGCCACTAGCGATCCTTATACACATTATTTCTTTAAACTTTAAAATAATTTGTCATTGTGTCTTCAATATTTCTGCAAAATAAGATAAATAAAAAATTGCTTAACATCTTTTCTTTTTTTCTTCAACAAACCCGATGATTCGGGTGATGCAGCAACACGGGCAATTTTTCCGGTTTTCAGCCCATCCTTGATAGTCTCGCCAACTTTGACTATATCAGCAAATTTTGCTCCAACGAGCAGCATGATTTTGTCGTAGTATTCGGGCACTTGAACCTGCACGAATACTTCGACTATCTCTTTCTCGGACATAGGAGGCCTTACTCTAGCCGCTTCTTTTCTCCACCTGTATGCAAACTCTCTGTAGCTTTCAGTAGACTTTAGATTCATCTTTTCCAGGGAGTAGCAATTGGGAACAATTTCCACGTTATAAGCAAATCAATCGATAAAATACTTGGCCAAGGCATACCAACTGGGCCATTGTCTGGTCTCATGGGAAGTGAGCCATTCTAGATCCTCCCCACATAGACTTAGGCTAAAGAGCCACATCAACAAAGCTTCATCTCTACCAACCCCGACAAGCTGGTCGCAGTAGGCTCTCAGATGGGCCATAGGATTCCCTACTCCTTCGAAAGTATCAAATTTTGGTATCTTGAACCCTTCTGGGAGGTCCAGATTCAGATGAATTCACAAATACTCATGGTTCAGACAAGTTGCGTCGGGGATGCATTGGAACTCCTTCACTACTTTCTTAATATCTTCCTTTATATCCACCTTCGCCTCTTCCTTTGCTCTCTTCTCTCTTTCATGCTCCTCGTAATGGTCTAGCTCAAAACCGTGCACATCGTGCTCAGTTGGGACGGGGATCTGGAAAATTGTTATTTTAGGTAAGGGTGGAGCTACGGAAGGACTTTGGGTATTCTGGGTAGTTTGGTAGTTTTACAGATAGGTTTGGGGTTTAGTGTTTTGGTTTTGGTGATGGTAGGATGTTTGGGGATTGAAAGTACTTTGGTTTGGATTTTTTCTTTCGTTTTGTGGGGGTTGAGCTGTTTGATGATGGGTATTTTGGGGAGGAGGTGGTATTTGGGAATGATTATTTTGAGGAGGAGGTGTTTGGTAAGAAGCTGAAGCATACTGGGTGTTTTGAGCAGTGAGGTCTATAACGGAAGGATTCTGAGCAGGTGGCACGTTCTGAGAAGGCTCCACGTTCGAGGAAGGAAAGTATATCAAAGGCCTTGAAGAAAAACCTGGTGGAGACAAGTATTGCATCCACTGCATCTCCACTCTCATTTCTGCCATTTGGTGCATCAACTATATAAGAAGCTCATTCTGCTCAGCCGCGACGGGTTGAGCTACCGCAATGTCAGTAAAGCCGTTACCCTCATTAGTATCGCCCATTCTTTTTTTTTCCTCTATTTGAATCTTGTTTGAGAGAGGAATCTTCATCTCCTTTGGATCTGGTGAAGTAGGGATGATCTGCCAGCGTAATCGACATAGACCAGTTTCAAAGTACATAAGGGGAAAACAACTCAAAGGCAAGTCTGTCAGTTTAAGTTCAAAATACAAAATGCATAATATCACACAGAGAGCAGATAAACACACAAGTTGCTTTGTTTGAGGATATCTTTAACCCACGAGTAAGGATGGAAATAGATTTTTTAACAAGCAGGAGTTTGCTTGCTTTTTAGTTCGACAACATCTCAGAAGGCTAAATCACGTTGAGCTCAAAGTTATTCCCTCATGAGGTTTACATTTAATATGCTCGCATAGAAGGGCACACGACACAACCTTTGCTCCCACTCATATGTCGGTTCGTAAGCCGGGAGAGTGATCCACTTGTCTCCTCTTAGATGACCCAGGAATGGAGGCATGTACACAATTTTCTCATCGGCGTCTTCATCTGTTTCTTTAGGGTGATAGAGTATTTCGCGCGCATCTTCTGAAGTTTAGCAATCATGTCCCTATGGAAAGCTTTGTTTTTCCTCCGCACTTCGACCATTCTTTCCCTTTCTTGAATCTTCTGTCAGAGCATATCCAATTTCTTCCCAGCTTCTCCCTTTCTATCTCAATGTCTTTCTTTCTCTTTATCTTAGACGCTAAATCCTCATCCAGCATCACATTTGTGGTTTCGTAGACTGCCGTGGAAATTTCAACCCTGATTCTTTCTTATCTAAGCTCTTGAATTTCTCGTGTGATTTATTTGGTCTTCCTATGCAATTCCTCTCCAGTGGGTTCTATCTTGAAACTCTTACCGTTTCCTATAGCTTTGATTTTGCTTAATCTGAGATGCTAAAGTAGTGTTTTAGGATTTGGTGATAGGATTTTGCTTTTGTTTGGGAAACTCAAGACTCGAAAAATTTGGTCAGACTTTACATTAGTGACTTGTATATTTTTGGAAATTTCTGACTGGGAGTGGGATTTCGATGTTTTCATTAAAAGCAACATATCATATAAATAGTTAAAAACACATATATTGCGTCCTAAACATACATGTACCCTTTTGTGACAAGGGTGGGCCTAACACATTTGAACGATGTACGCATGGAATTAAACTAGTTAATTAACCCCCCAAGCACATTTCATAAATGAATAATTAATGTTCACAAGGGGAAATAAAGGAACAAAATACAAAACGACAGACCCACGCATGGGCCATTTAAATGCAATAAAGGCAGGCCCACTCAAGGGCTCAAAATGACAGAGATATATATAGAAAAACCCATATAGGGGTGAAATCCGTTATGCCGTCCCTGATGGCCTTGCTCCTCCTCTACTTTCCTGAGTCTTGTATTGCTGAAACATGTATAGTAGTATCAATAGGTAACCCTCACTCAGACTTCCTTTTTCTTTCTAATCCTCGTATTGCATCCCTTCTATCTTCTATTTGACCCATGAGTCAAAATCATCGAAACCACCTCTTAGCGTTTCTAATTCTTGAGTTGCCTTCTTAAGATCATCTTGATTTTCCACAAACTTGGCGTACATTTCTTGGGCTTCCCGTTTTACCTCTTTTAATTCGATCACTGTTTTGGCCTCTTTGTCTTCCATGCTGCGACAACTGTTCGGGACTATAGAGGAGATATCTTGTATGTTCTTTTTCAGCCAAGCTTTATAAGTTTTATCATAACTAACGTCAAAACGAGTGGGATCAATGATGTCTTTCTTCATTCGTTAGGCTCCTTTTCATTCCTTCAGCAGTTTTAAGCTTCATCCACTCTGTCATCCCCGATATCATACACATAGGAGCCATAGTACGTCTCTCTAGGTGTAGTTTGCCTCCTCCCAAACTGTCATAGGACTCGGAAGGGTACATAAGGACGGATTCCCCGAAAACCTTGCAGTGGAAATACGAGTTGTCTGCAGTCCCCCACGACGATATCTTTCGAGATGAAGCAATCGAGCATCCATTGGAGATCCTTTTCTCTTAGCTCGAAAAAATGTTAGCCCATCTTTCTCTAGTCCTTCGATTTTCCAGATTTGCCCAAAATAGAATATCATTCAAATCTCTGAGGGTGTTCTTATTATACAGGGTATGCAATTTCTGAGTCCCATGCCCTTTTGCTAGATGACTCAAAATCCACCATTGAAGGAGCAGGTTGAATCCTTGGAAGTAATGATGTCCCTCCTTGCACTTTCCTAAGGCTCGATACATGTCGGATAGTATGACCGGAGCGATGAGATAATATTTCACTTATCCTTGATTCTTAAACCCTTTGAACAATGTGTGTGCAAGCATTATCACTCGAGTGTTGATACTCAGCTCGGGCCGTGTGGAAAGACCATTGTTCCCATAATACGATGACAAATAACAAGGGTCGGATCTCGTTCCATTCTCTGTAGGTAATTTTGAACTCTTAGTTATAATTTTCATAGAAGCTCGCGTGTCCGAATTTGTCGTAGAGATCTCTGAATGCTACGCTAGATTCTGGGCACCAGTAAGTGTAATCTTTTCTTAACCCAAACCAATCTGTTATATCTTCGACAGAAGCCTTGTTTGGGATCAGGATGTCCTCTTGCTTTCTTGTGCTTATTTCTAGCACTGTACCAACTGTGTCAATGCAGTCCTGAAGTTGCTCGATTGTCGGGGTGATTTCCACAGTTCTGAATCAGAACACTATTTTTTCGTCGTCCTAATAACCTCTGAGGACTTAAATTAGCTCAAGACAACCATTCATGTTGATTAACTCGATTAGGGCGCCCACATACTTGTTGAGGGTATTGTATGATCTCGATCTAGGTCATTAAACCACATTTTGAGTAGAGGTGATGATTCTACGACCATGTCGAATATTGAAAAACGATTCACTCCTACACAACGAAACCCAATTAAGTTTATCCACCCCACATTTGGTTTCCACATGTATATCATTCAAATGTCAAGCAAAATGATATGTCGTGAGGTCGGAGACCTTGGACATGATTTTGGCAATTTCAGCTAATAGACTTAATGCGCCTTGGGTATTAAGTCTTCTTAGGCTAATACTTAGATTAGGTTTTGGTTTCACTCTATCTTAGGCTGACTAGAATTTATTTCAAAGTGACGGTTACCCGAGTCGGACAGACAACGCTGTGAATCTAACAAACGACGTTGGATGACCACAAACCAACTATTTGTTTGTTACTTCCAAATGAAGACTTGGTGTGTTTCTGAAAAGAGTCGTGGTAAGCCAAGTAACTTCCTTTATCCTAATGCAACTATTTGCCGTTTGGCGAAAATATGCCATGAAAAATGCAACAGCTTTAATAACATGATAAAGAAAGCAAGTAAACAAGTTATTTACACATAGCCAAGTAAGTTTGTTTTGAGTTAGAACCCTCAAAATCTCCACCAGAGTCGCCATTAATATTTTAAAGTTTCAGAAAAATAATTTATAAAGTATTTGACTTTTTTTAAAGTCGCCACTGAATTTTTAAAGAAAAATTAAAAAAACTTGGTTTTCAAAAGACTTAAAATAGGAAATCGTTTGAAAACTTAAAAGGGGGTTCAGGGATTCTTATTTATATTTTAGGAAGGTTTTTATGGAACCTAAAATATTCACTAAGTCGTGATTATCCAAAAACTAACTTATTTGGCTAAAAAATGTTTAACTTAAAATTGAGATAGAAATTGCTTGGAGTTGTTTTTGAAAAATGAAGTTTTAACTTTATTATCTAATTGAGATTTGCAAAACTTATTTTAAATCGTTTATATTTTTGATCATTTAATAAAGTGATTAAAACGAGGTGGCTTCTTGTGGGGATATGAATATTTTCAACCCTAAGACTAACAAAAATCAACAAAATAAGTATGCAGTTTAGCATAAAAGACAGGGAGAGAGAGAGAGAGAGAGAGTTGAGTCCAAATCCAATTTTGTCCGCCTGTACCGATTTTGAACCCATCTTGTTTTTGGGTTTTTGACTCATTTCCACCTGTCCTAAGCTAATAATACAATAATAAATAATAAATATGGAAAAGAAAAGACTACAGGGGTGTAGGCCCAAAAATAACAAAATACAATATTTTAGAAAATAATTTTGCGCTTCTTAGCCCAAAATCCTTCAAATTCTTGACTCGCTTCGAATTTTGACTCCCGATTTATTCATCGATTTTATGGGCTGGGAGGGTCGGTGAAAGTTGAGCCTATATGGTTCTCTCGAAGTGTAAGGGAGAAGTGATAGGAGTTCATAGTGGACTCAGATGGCGTCAAATACAACAAAATAATGAGAATTAGTAACCAAGAGTAATATCTCAAAGTCGTGATGCTAAATGAAAAGGATGATTAGTTAATTTAAATTTAACCAAATAGTGAATAGCCAACTGTAACCAAAGCCAAGCAATATGCAAAAATAGATGACCAGGAGATTAAAAGCAAGCCATGATAATCAGTTCCTCAACTTAGACTAATGCTTCCTAACTATTCCCTTTTTTTTTTTCAAATTGACTAGTAGAAGGGGCAAACACTACAGACAATCTAAAATATCAAACAATGACTACGGCTGTGCATACTTACACGGAATAAGAGAAACAAAAGGAAATTTATCCACATGCTAAACACAACCAAATTTTACTTTTAGCAACAAATAGTAAAGAAAGAGCTAATAAAGAAAAAAAACAAGACACGATAGGACAAAGAAGCATGAACCATAACATAAGGCAAAATAATGAAAGAAAAATAAATATTGCGATGTACACCAATGGGAGTAAAGAACAAAATAAAAACTTCTTTCAACTATAGGATTGAGAGATAGAATTGCCTAAAAGAGGTGACCCCGAGTCTCAAAAAATGGATCACGACTTTTTACTCAACAATATGAGATTACCCAGTGAGATTGAAAGCAACAATAATGGATAAACACATCTAGTTGAAATATCACGAGAGATGCAAATAAACATGAACGTATGAACATTTTTTGTTACTGGGAAATCTATAGAATCAATATTTTTTTTAAAAAAAAAAATACAAATGGGAACGAGCTTAACCAATACTTAAACAACCAAGTGAAGATTCATAGCCAAACTATACTTTATGCACCATGTATTAAAGAAAGAAAGTCACAACAAGTAACTGAAAAAATGCCTATTTTTGCTAACCATGAAAGAAACAAAATATTGCCTACTGGAAATTATGCAAACTAAAAGAAACTAACGGGATTGCTATGCTTAGCTAGAAAAACAACATGCTAAAAAAAATTCTAGGTGCCTAAAAACTGAATAATTAATTGATACTTCATGGGATAAATGAAAATCAAGATACCGCGGAAACTCTAATGGCAGACGGATACTCTATCCAACAGACAGAAATTAGGCTATTTTAAATCGAGAAACATGACACAAAACTGAGACAGACGAAGAGGATGGATTAGTGACCATCCAAACAGATGCAAAAACCAAATAGTACTCTAAGCTACATAACAACATGCCGATACTGACTGGAATAAATAACTTCAGAAAAGCTAAAGCATAAATAATAATCAAGCTACAATAGAATAGATAAAAACTATGTTGTTACTTCGACAACCATGAGATTCTAACATGCTGAGTGAAACAGATGAAAACATTGATCCGAAACATGACTGAAAAGAGAAGAAGCAGGGCAAACAAAAGTCAAAGTTGAATTGAGACCAAAAGAATAATAGACTATTCAAAAGGAACCAAATGAAGATTCAACTGACCTTATAGAACCAAATCAAGCTATACCAAAACTAAGAAATGAATTTTGAATAACAATTCGATGCTTTATTTTTCAAAACTAATTACACTTTCACTTTTAGAATGAACAAAAAACAAGTAAAGCGTAAAAGATTTTACCTCTTTTGGTGCAGAGATACCGAGGCAGCAACGAGCAGAAGAGCAGCGACTTCACCACCATCGAAATGCAACTACGCAACTGTTGACGAACAAAGAAACAAGGCAAAAGATCCGAACAAAACTTAAAATCCCGCTACCTCTGCCTCTCGTAGCGTGTTTAGTATATACTTAGCTATTTCCCTTAAGCTTTATGTATGTTCCTTTCCTCTTTTGCTAACCCCAACTTCCTCCAATATTTTCACTAAAAAAGATTTTCAGCCCCATTTAACAGAGAAGAGAGGATGTTTATATAGGAGGGGGGGGGGGATTCCGTGAAAGAAGCGGATAAGGATTAAGATCTAACCCTAAAATTCAAAATTCCAAAAAAAATTTCCAAATTGAGGGAGACCAACTTTCGGAGCTTTGAACTCGTGCTCAAAGAGGAAAGGGGAGTGAATGGTCTAGATCCGTGTCCTTAACGGAGCTATGTGGCTCAACCTCGAGCTAAAAGGACAAAACACATGCTTGCTCAAGCTTTTGCTGCTCTGTACTGCTGCAGTGAGGAAGACGATGAAACTAACGCAGGCATGCGCTCTCTCTCTCGCCGGGAACTCTTTGTCCATCTGTCGTGAATGTTAAGGCGTCGTTTGCTGCTGCTTTGGGTTGTTATTTCGTCGTTGCTCACGCCGTTAGTTGAGAAACGTTCGAACATTGTTTTGCTGTTGCTGAAAGCGTCGTTCCTGATTTCTTTAATCACCATAAATGGGGCGAGTCGGGTCAAGAGTAAAAGGTGGACTGAGAATATTGGGATGGATTGACTTGGATTTAACTAATATATTAGGGGGGGGGGGGGCCTGAGGATTTCTAAAAGGAAAATTTAGCTAACTAGTCAAAAAAATTAACTTATTTAGTGATAATATCTATACTTTAATAATATTAGTAAACATGTCAAAAATATCATAATTTTAAAAATAAATAATTGTTTTGATATTATTAATATTTTCTCTCTCATTATTTACACCTTTTTTTCTCTCTCATATATTACACATTTTCCTATATTTATGTAATTGAAAAGATATTAATGTCATTTTAATTTTTCTCTCTCTTTTCTTAAGCTTATTAATTTCTCTCTCTTATTTTCTTCTTAATCAAATTCCCAGATTTCTCTCTCTTTTCTTATTCTTCTTTTCAATTTCTCTATCTAACATTCTTCCAAATCAATTCCACAGATTTTCAATTCAATATATTAATATTTTCTATTATTCTCATTTAATTTCGTTGCAAAATTTGATTTGAAGATTAACATTGATTTGGGTATTATTTTTTTTTCAGATGCCTTATTTATTTACTTATTGATTTTAGTATTTTTTTAATTTTTTTTATTTTGTTGTTGTTCTTAAAACATTTTTTAGGATTTGAGACTACATAATTCTCTCTTCAATTGACGTTTTCAAGAGAGTTACTAGAGGTATTGGACAAAATAATCAAAGTTCTTCCGATTTTTCATCATTTAATTTTTTTTCACTCAAGAATTAAACAACAATATAGGTTCCGCTTCTAAATCTAAGGAGGATATACGACGGGGAAAAATGCCTGAATCTGTCGATGTGCAAAATCCCACACAAATTAATAACCATGAAGTTGAAGAAGACCAATTTGTTGGAGAAGAGTTTTTTTTTTTTTTGCATGTTTTGTGTCTTGCATGTTTAATTTAATTTGTTTAGTAATTTTTAAGATTCAAAAAAATTCATGTTACAATGCGTTTGGAAGTATATATGGAATTTTTATTATGTTATAGTTAGTATTTATTTTTGTATTTTATATATTTATTGTATTTTGTGTTCTATTTTTTTTTTGTGTTAGTTATGTCAATGTAACATATTATATGAGTTTGATTGTGTATATTTCATAGTTTTGATGTTTTTTGTATTCATAAATTTGGAAGTGTATATTGAGTTTTTGTTGTTGTTTTAGTCAGTATGTATTTTTGTATTTCATTGTTTTATTGTATTTTGTATTCATAGATTTGGAATCGTATTTCATTTATTTAATTTATATTGTATTCTGTTTTTTTTCTATAGTTATGTCAATGTACCACAGTTAGTATTTATTTTTGTATTTAATAGTTTTATTGTTTTTTGTATTCATAAATTTGGAAGTATATATTGAATTTTAATACTGTTTTAGTCAGTATATATTTTTACAATTAATAGTTGTATTCATTCCAAAATTATGTTGCATTGTTTCTGAATTTGACATTTTTTTAATTTGTATTTATTCTAAAGGTATGTCAACTAGTTATGTATTTTATTTAAGAATGAATACACCAAATATTCAATTATTTCTTTTCAATTTTATATTTCATTCACTTTTCATCATACTAATTTTTTGTATTTTATATATTATTATACAAAATTCAAAATAAAAACTAGAATAAATAGAAATACAAATAAAATACATATTGAAATGAATACATACAAGAATTTCGAAGAATAAAATAACTATATAGGGAAAAAAATATATAAAAATGCAAATACATTTCTTAAATGACTATATAGATAAATTTGACATATTTATTGGAATGAATATAAATTATAAAAAACTATAATAAATATAAATAGAATATATTGTGGAATGAATATAATTTTAAAAAGGTAAACATTTTGGAGAGAAAAAAAATTAAATTTTATTTGAAAATGTAACTGATGAGAAAATTAAGGATGCTTACCTTTTTTTTGAAATATTATCTCCCTTAATTTTCTCCCTTTTGTTATTAAATAATTATATTCTTTAAATAAAAATAAATAATAAAAAAGATATATAACAAACTAAAATATGACATTTTTACTAAATATTGAAAGTGTTGCTAATGAGCCCTTTTAAATGCTAAAATATTGACATTTTGAAAAATTTCCCTTTCTAAAAGTTGAAAGAATATAGGTACTGGGCCTGCGTGGATTGGGCTTAGAATTGCATATGGGGGGTAATTAAAATGGGAAAATTGTATAAAATAGCAAACTAATAACCTAAATTAAATAGAATAGCTAGGGTTTGATTTAATTGTGCTCCATAGCAAACATTATCTAAAATTTTCCAGCGTCTCTCTCCCAGGAATCTCGCTCGCCACTCTCCATTCTCGCTCGCCTCTCTCGCTTTATACACAGAAGTGTATAATTCTGTTTCTGTTTTGTATAAAGCGAGAGAAAATTGTATATACACATGCAAAATGTATATCTTCATGTTATACACTTAATTATACAATTTACAAACATTTTACTTCAAATTGCAGAGAAAAAGGCCAACGAATTATACAATTGCGAATCATACAATTGCAGTGAAATACAATTTTCTCTAGCTTTATACAACAGAAGTGTATATATTGTGTTTCTATTTTTGTATAAAGCGAGAAAAACATATATCTTTTTTCTATAAACTTATAATTATGCAATATACATACATTTTAATTCGATTCAACTATATGCAAAGCAAATTATACAATTGCAGCGAAATAGGCCAGCGAATTATACAATTTAGGCCAGCGAATTATACACTTGTATATGTATAGTGAATTATACAGTTTTATGTTTGCTATGGAGCGCAATTATACAAAGTTTGCTATATTATACAAATATGAATTTTTTGTTTGCTATATGTGAAAGTTGCCCAATTAAAATTGAAGAAGTGGACTGCTGGGTCTAAGGAGGATTAGAAAAGGATTAATTACTTGAGTGGATCCCTTTTAAAAAATAATTACTTATTTTAGATATACTGTTTAATTATTACCATTTATAGCAATATAAAAGTATACTGTATATTTTGTTAGATTACTAATTTTTTTTTTCTTTTTGCTGTTCTGTCTCTCTCATTTGGTTGTTTTTCCTTTTGTTTCTCTCTCTACTTTTTTTTATAGAGTAGTCAATGATAGTATAATGAATATATTTTATATCAATAATTAATTACTTAAATAAATAATTTAATCGTAATAAATGAAGAGACATAACAAATTACAAAATGAATTAAACTTGAATTAAAAATGTATTACACACATATCAAAGTTGAATTAAAATGTATTACACACATATTAAAGTTGTATTAAAAATGAATTAAATAAGTAATTCAATAATAACGAATAAATCAAAAAATTGCAAAATAAATTTAATTGTTTTAAATTATATTACACAATATTAAAGTTGAATTAGAAGAGAGAATTATGAATAAATGAAAAACGTAACTAACAAAGACAAGACAAGAATCTATAAATTGAATTAAACTCATATTATTTATGAATAAAACTTATATTATATGTATCTTATAAATTTTCTTTTTGCTTTTATTTCTAAGAAAATGAGCGATGATTACATTATTTATTAAAAATGTATTGTGCATATCTTATAAATGTATTATTAATGTGTTACCTAAATTATTCTTGTTGGTAGCCATAAAAAAAAAAGGAAAATGTGCAATACGTATTATAAATGTATTATTCATGATGAATAAGACATGAATTATATATGTCTTATAAGTTATTTTTGGTTTGTATCACCAAGAATGTGAGTGATGTTTGCAATGTGTATTAAAATTGTATTGTGCTATTATAAATATATTATAAGTGTGTTACCTAAATTATTTTAGTTGATATTGTTAAAAAGGGAGTGAAGTTTGCAATATGTATTATAAATTAAACGTAGGATGTATTGTTCATGATTTTAATACAATTATGAAACATATCTAATACAACTTTAATACAAATTAAACTTCATTATTTTCGAGCTTCAATCCAATATTTTTCCTAAAATCAATTCTAAAGTTAACCAAACCCTCTTGAAATTGAGATATAAACTCCAAACGATATTTTTAACTATTTGTAGGAACAACCTATCTAAACTAGTCGCAAACAAAAAAGCAGTCAATGATTCGTAAACTGAATAAAACTTGTATCAATAATTAATTAGACAAGTAATATAATTGTAACAAATGAAAAAACATGATAAATTGTCAATTATGAATTAAACATGAATAAAAATTTATTACACACATATTAAAGTTGAATTAGAAGAGAAAATTAACAATAAATGAAAAACGTAACTAAAGAAAGACAAGACAATAGACTGAATTAAATTTGTATTATTCATAAATAAAACATGTATCATATGTGTCTTATAAATTATTTTAGTTTGTATAACTAAGAACATGAGTGATGCTTGGAATGTGATTACAAATATATTGTGCATATGTTATAAATGTATTACAAGTGTGTTACTTAAATTATTTTTGTTGATATCACTAAAAAAATGAGTGAAGTTTTTAATATGTATAAAAAATGCGTTGTTCGTGATTTTAATACAATTTTAATACAATTATGAAACATATCTAATACAACTTTAATACATCGCAATACCGTTCCATAAGCTTCACCTTTTTCGAGTTTCAATCTAATATTTCTCCAAAATCAATTATAAACTTAACGAAACCCTCTTAAAATTGGGATATAAACTCCAAATGACATTTTCAATTATTTGTAGAAACAACCTATCCAAACTAATTACAGATTCGTAAAATTCTAATTATGAATTCAAAATTTGAATCTTTATAATGACCATCAATGGTGAACACTAGTTTCTATAATTTTGAAGATTTGAAATTTCGATTTGAGAATATGATATTGTACAATTTTTCGATTTTCTATTACTTTTCTCGTTATGTTTTTTGATAAATTAGTGAAATATGGCAAAAAACTGATTTAAAAATATTATTTAAACAAAATTTTAAAAAAAAGAATGAAGAAGAATAAAGTAAAAATCAGAAAGATGACACAGTAAGAAACGACGAAGAAGAAAAATAAAAAAAAAGGAGGAAGAGAAATAAGGCAGAAAAAGAAGCGAAGAAAGATAAACCTTATAACTTTTTAATTCTTAACAATTGTTATATTTAGTTAGAAAATTTTATTGACATAAATGGTAAATATTTTTTAAATATTGCACATTTATGTGATTTACCCATTAGAAAATGATCAAGTCAATTGCAACTTAGCCGATTTAAGTTAAAGACTTGATTAAAGTGAATCTAAAATCGGCCCACTAAATAGGACGAATGTATATAATAAACTAAGGAACTTCTTAATTTTAACGAAATAAATAATTGACTCGAGTATAAACTAAATAATTTGAATAATTCAAAACTAAACTAGATTAGAATTAATATCTCTCAAAATGATTTTCATTATTTATAAAATATTATAATTATACTTCTATTTATGTTAAATAACTATATTACCTAAAAATTAGATAAAACGACAAAGCTAGCTAAAATAACTTGCAAAAATATTCTTTTTATATTATTATTATTATAAATTTTATGACACTAACCATTTTAAATCGTTTAGAATTAAGTAGTTCGTTAATTAAATTCTATCGGGGAGCGTCAAAAATTTGGTGTCAACAAGACAAAAATATCCCTCAAATATTTTAAATTATTTTTTTCATTTTCTTGATCTTATGTTTTATATTTGTACTAGTAACTTTTTTAAATAAATTAGCTTACAAATTATTTAGATAGAGTTATTTTTTTACTAAATTCATCTAATTCAATTTGAAATATGAGTTATATAACATTTACTAATGAAAAGACAATTATATCACTAATTATTCATATTTTGAACAATTTAAAAGATTATATACATATTAAAACTATAACTTACAATTTTTATGTGTAAATGTAAATGGTTTATTCAATTTTACCATTGTTCACTGTCTTTATAATTTTAAAAGTAGTTGGTTATCTTTTTTAAATTGAATATTGGCAATCTATGAGTGATCAATTTATTAAGATGAAAATTATTTATCTTCAAATAATTCAAGTAGAAAATTGGAAACATACAACAAAATTATTCTTCTCATAGCTAGTTAGAATGCCATAAAAAAATATTTTTCGACAATTATCTACCTGGACCCAATTACATAATAATTTAAGGGTATAATCGAAAAGGAGATTTTTAAAGAATTTGAATACAAACACAAATTGGGATTGAAAACAATGAATCAAACACTTGATAAAAAAATCATGCATTACTAATCCATGCACTACTAATATTGCGTTATTATTTTTTACCAAACAACCTCTTAAGATTAAATATACCCTTTATACTGCTCCTTGTGCAAATTCCTTGATATTAGCTGTAAAGTTTTTAGGCTCCTTTTATATATATATATATATATATATATATATATATATATATATATATATATATATATATATATATATATATATATATATATATGTATATATATAAAAAGTAGCTTTCAGTTGAATCACTTTATGCAAAATTTCAGTGTATCAAAAGATAAAACAAAATTGTAGAAAGCCACTGCCCGCTTGGACCCAAATGATGGCCACTTTTTATGACTTCTGTTTGGAGTTTGGGCCACCAAAAAAAGTTAAACTTCTTCCTTCTATAACGTTGTTATGGAAAATTGTTAAGGAAAAGGGGCGCTTTTGTTAAAGGACTAAGTAGAGAAGATCTCCTTGGCGCACGAGGTGGCTTTAAGTGATAGGGGATTTTAACCTAAAGACAACATAGGAGGGAGGGGGGTCAAAAGAAAGCCAGAAAAATGTGATCAGAATTTGGCCAGAATAAAGAAAAAGACTATTATAGCCTTTTTCTCTAAAATAAAATTAACTTTTTGATATTTTCAAAATAGTATGAGCATTAATTATTTTGAAAAGATTAATTTTTTGAGTCCCATTCTTTATTACTTCTTTGTTATAAAATCTAAGCTCAATATTATAAATATAAAGGAAGAAGACGAGAAGTAGATGTAGGAGAAGACTTTCTTCTTATTTAAGTGTATTATTAAATGGTGAGTAATATCTCTATTTATAGTGTTGAGATATCACTCCCAAAGGTCACCACATTAATAGATACATAGTTATCTCTAAAGGTTCTTATTACCTTTGAAGCTTATCACCTTGGAAACACTTATACATGAATCCAATTAATTGTTGGATAACTCTGATGGATCATCCACATAAAACAATTGATTTATAACACTCTCCCTTGGATGTCCATAGATAATGTGCCTCGTTAAAACCTTACTAGAAAGAACCCAGTGGGAAAAAATTCCAGTGAAGGAAAAGAATACAAATCTTTTGATACGCATTATTTGTTGCCTCATTAAAAACCTTGTCAGGAAAACCCAGTGGGACAAAACCTCAGTCAAGGGAATAAGAGTGCAACACGTATTATACTCCCCCTGATTAAAACATCACTTAATTTCTTGTGATGATATCTCAAATCTTCGTACATTGTGGTTGGTATATTCTTTTTCAATGAAAAACCACACATCTCTTGAATATGGTGTGTCATTTATCTCAAACAGACGCACTCTCGACTTGCTTCATGGAGGGCTTTTATTTCAGCATAGCAACATTTGCTTCATTGATCGCCATGATATTATTGTGCCTCCATATGCAAACAAATAGCATGTTTGAGATTGTGCTTTATGCGGATCAGATAAATATTCTGCATCTGCGTAACCAATCAGCTCTGATTTGAATTAGTCGGAATAGATTGAACTCATGTATATGGTCCTTCAAAGATATTCAAGTATATACATAACACCATTTCAATATCCTTTTATTGGGGAGGAACTGAATCTTGTCAGTAAATTTACTGCAAAACAGACATTTGGTCGAGTATTATCAGCAAGATGCATTAGTACCCTGATTGCACTAAGATATGAGGTTTCATCATCAAGAAGCTCTTCATCCTTCTTCAAAATGAATCATCATTTATTTCAAGTGATCTCATTATCAGTGGGTACTAAATGAATATGCTTTATCCATATAAAAATCGCATCAAAACTTTTCTGTGTATGTTGATTGATGGATAAATATTTCATTTGTCAATTTATCAATCTGTAGGTCAAGACAACATTCTGTCTTTGGAACACCTTTTCACCCTTTCAACTTTTGAAAGCTCTTTAAGAGTGCTAATGACGTTCAAGTCATCAAAATACACAACTATAATAACAAATTCAGATCCTGACCTTTTCATAATTTATAGTCTCAATTTTTCTTTTCATTTCATTCAAAACTTAAAAAGTTTCTTTTGAGTCTTTTTACAACCGTACCCCAATATTATTTCTCTGGCAATATCACAACTCGTTAGAGAATGTAATTAATTTATGTGTACTATCACATATTTCATGACGTCATCCACATGATGAGCATCTCCTTCAAGGAGAAAACTACATTGTTATTGTCATGGTCAAAATTATTACAATCAAGACATGTTCCTTGCTTTACTTTTGTTGTACCATAGGTACACAACCAATGACAAATTTGTATTGTCACACGGTATATTTGATCATGACTACAACCTTTATAGGCAAGAATTACTTCTTTCTTTTTGCCCTTTCGATAGTTCATAACAAACATACTATAATATCCATAACGTATAAATACACACGATCATTGACCATTCATGGCAAATAAAATTTATTTAGTTCTCTCAAACCTCCTGTAGAGATGAGATGTGCCATGTATAATTTTTTTTCAAACCTTCCATAGAGGTGAGTTGTGGCATATATCCAACCCATAATGATTTTACCACATCTTGACTCATTCTTTTATAGAATGGTCGAGCATTCACGATACTCATCACAAGCACATTCTCTTCAAGGAATGTACTAATCATTTATATGTACTTCATAAATTTGCGTTATAAGAACATTATCATGGCTTTAAAATTCATCATATTTCCATGACACACTGTAACGACATGTTTAGTTATCTTAAGCAGTAGAGTTATTTCTGGTAATAACTGTCTGGGTCGACGGATCCCACGACGGACCGTCATGGACACGACAGACCGTCGAGGGGGTCTCAATCCAAAACACTTAGACTCTGGAAAAAAGTTGGATACTGAGAACAACTCTCTGAACTTCGCGACGGAAGAACAGGACGGACCGTCGTAGGCACGACGGACCGTCACAGACTCTTTAATGAATTCGACTCTCTGAACTTTGTGACGGAAGCAGCAGGACGGACTGTCGCAGGCACGACGAGCCGTCACGGGCTGCGTAACCCTGACTGGGTCGGACTTCTGTTAAAAGTTTTTAAGGGGCGTTTTGGACTATTCCTGCTTATGATTATAAAGTTAGTGGTTTAATGTTAATAATTCAATTACTTGGGGGTTAAAGAGATAACCTTGGAATAAATAGTGGGTTACTTTTACCATCTTTTATACTTAATTATATGGTAATTAGGGTAAAAGAAAAAGAGTTTGAATAAGGAAAAATAGAAAGAACAGAGAGAAGAGGGGAGAACGAACGAGAGAGTATTTGGCAGACGGCGTATTAGGCTATATTTCATTTTCACAAAATAATATGAAACTTTGAAATTTTACAAAAGTAATATAAACGTTGTTGGTAGTAACGTATTAGGCTATATTTCATTTTCACAAAATAAACAGACTAAAAGTATTTGGCAGACGGCGTTAAGAAGCATTACGTTACTGACAGTAACATTTTAAGCTTAAGACGTTACCATCAGTAACGTATCTTTGTAAATCTGCCACCTGCCACCTTAGAATCTCTGTACGAAATTTGACGTCGAAGACGTTACTGGAAGTCACGTTTTACATATAAAACGTTACTGGAAGTCACGTTTTACATATAAAACGTTACTGGAAGTCACGTTTTACATATAAAACGTTACTTGGAGTAACGATTATATCAAATCAAATCACAGGTCTGCCACCTGAGAATCTTTGTACAAAATGTGACGTTAAATCGTTACTGGGAGTCACGTTTTAAGACTAAAATGTTATCCTAAGTAACGATTCTATCATGTCACGGGTATGTGAAGATTTCTTGCTGATTTGATCGTCCAATAAAACGTTACTATATGTTACGTTTTAACTTTAAAATAAATTCTTAAAGTGTTGCCACAGAACATTATAAGAAATGGTTGTGTAGAACGTTTAGCACATTCAAATAATGTTCTACAAAGCTTCTGCGTATATGCCCTATTGTTGAATCAATACTCACAAAATTTCAATAGGTATGGCTTGTCAATATATTGTAATGTACTTATAACATATTTTTAATAACTATAATGCATCTTATTTTTGTGTGTAGGATTTTTTGATGGCTAATTTTGAAGATAACGTGATGATTGCTTTGTATTGGGCGGTGAAATAATCACTGAAATAAACGGATTTCGATATAACGAATGTGCCAGAATGATTGTTAGCATGTCTATTTCGACCAACTACGTTGAATTAATTAAATTGTTGCATGAGAAAATGGGGACTGATGGAGAAAATATTCAATTGGATATTTCTGGAAAATATCCATGCTCATTTCAAGGTAACGTTATAAGATTTATTGAGTTCAAAATTGAGAATGACCAATCTTTGGTACAATTTTTTGCCATTCCTCAGAAATTTTTGAACAAGATTGATACAAATCTTTTGGAGATGTATATAAATTAGACCAATAAATCAAGATAATCTGTTTCGAATGAATGATCAACATGGTTATCATATGAATTTATTGGCTCAAAATTATGGATTTGCCACATTCAGTCAGCCTCATTTTACATACACTGCAACACATGGTATTCATCAATCATTTGATGAAGGCTCGGGTAGTCAAAGACATATTGAGAGTATACACAATCAATATGAAATCAGGTAGAATAATCTTTTTAGCTAATTTTATTTAATAGCATGAATAATTAATTATTTTCATTTTTTTGTATTTCATGAATTTTTTTTTTTACAGAGAAGATGAAGCTACCTTTGATTTGTGTAATGATGCACATGCTCAAAGAAGTGATGAAAATTCGGAGGAGGATGAACCTTCAGAAGATGATGGAGAGAGTAAAGTCATTGAAAGTGAATCCGATGAAGATATTGGAGATTTACCTCAAAATGAAAGTGCGGTGAATTTTCAAAATCAATTTGATGAAATGCAAAATAATGATATACCTTACTTTACAACATTGGAGACTGAGGAAGATATTTTTATCTCTACTCGTGAATCCGAAATGAAATGTTGTTCTGTTTGGGTCGAGGATGCAAAAAAAGATTTAGAAAAAATATGTATTTTAGTAGTAAAACTAAGTTAAAACGGGTTGTGACAATTTGGAGTTTGCGCAAAAATAAAGAATTTAAGATTGTAATATCAACTAAGAGCGTATGGACTGTGAGATGCAGATTTTATGATTCTTTGGGTTGTCCATGGTTTCTTCGAGGTCGTAAGGTTGGAGGTAGCCTTTGGAAGATAGGAAAGTATTTTAATAATCATAGATGTGAGACTGAAGGACTTACAACAGGTCACACTAACTTAGATACCAATTTAATTGCATCTCTATTTTTAAATCAATAAGTAAAAATCCAAAATTGTTGGTAGTGGATGTCATGTCTAAGGTTCATGAAAAATTTGGTCATCAAGTAACATATAGAAAAGCGTGGCTTGGGCGTCAACGCGCATTTACATTGGTATATGGTGATTTTCAGAAATCATTTAGTGAGCTTCCTAAGTTTTTGCAGCTTTTCAATACTTTAATCCTGGAACAGTTGTGGAATGGAAACACGAAGAGTCAATGAGTTCACCAGAGGTAAAAACTTTTAAGTTTGTATTTTGGGCTTTCAAGCCATGCATTGATGGGTTCCAAACTTGTCGTCCTGTTATTTCAGTAGATGGAACTCATATGTATGGTAAATATGAGATAAAATTGTTAATTGCTGTTGGAGTTGACGGAAATGATAACATTCTTCCTCTTGCGTTTGGTATTGTTGACAAAGAGTCGAAAGAGGCATGAAAATGGTTTTTTAGGAAATTGAGTGCACATGTGATAAAAGATAGAGAAGATATTTGTATTATCTCTGATAGGGCAAAAGGAATCTTGACTAGTTTATCGGAGTTGTGGCGATTGCAGGAACCTCGGGCCTTTCATCGATTTTGTCTGAGACATCTTAAAAGTAATTTTCAATCTCAATTTCCAAATAGGGACCTCAGTAATCTTATGTGGAGGGCTGCTACAACTCATCAAGTAAGGAAGTTTGAAGCTTTGATGTGGGAAATTCAAGAAGAAAATAGAGAAGCATATGAATACCTCATGCGAATTCCATTGGACAAATGGACTGTTAGTCATGATAATGGAAAAAGATGGGGAGTACTGACAACAAATCTTTCAGAGTCTTTCAACGGACTTCTAAAGAAAGCTCGAGGCTTGCCCGTCACTGCTATGGTTAGACTTTCATTGGAGCAAACCGTTGAACGATATACTCGTAGATGTCAAAAAACTCACCAACTTGTTGAGCAAAAGGAATTATGGACAAGCAGTTTCAAAAAGAAGTGGGAGAAAAACTATGAAAATTCAAAAAGACACTTTGTTTATGATTGGAATATATCCACAGGGTATATGAGGTTAGATCAATACAAACTGATGGTATTGGTGGTAATCCTCATTGTATTTCATTAAGTGAAAAAAAATGTGATTGTGAAAAATGGGCTAATTTGCACTTCCCGTGTTCACATGTCATGAAGGTTACTGAAAGAATGGGAGCATTAGCTAGAAATTTTGTCAGCGAGCATTTCACAATAGAGAATTATGTTACAACATATTCTGGGTCATTCTCACCGATTGGACACGAGGCATATTGGCCATCACCAAGCTTTATAATGAGAAGTAATGAATTCTATCGACGTCCCAATCGATCAAGGACCACTAGAATTCATAATGAGATGGATCGTGATACTGCAACATATGGGCGGGCTTGTGGATTGTGTAAACAAACTGGGCATGACAGGCGTCGATGTCCAACTCGAAATCAAATTTAAGTGGGTAGTCTAATTATGTATTTCTTTTACTTTCAAACAGCTCTAATTATGTATTTTTTTAAACTTTCAAACAGCTCTAATTTTTTTTAACTTTCAAACGGTTGCCTAAATTTGATCTTTACCTAAAGCAGATACAAGTTATCGCGTTGGTTGGTTATGGCTATTGCTCTTCTTTCTTGTAGCAAGTCTTTCAGAAATTACCTCTCAATCATTACATCATTTAAGTTGGATAACTTTTGCAATTCTCATTATGCTAAACAACCAAACTTTCTAATCCTTGAGCATCTGTTACAATAGACATAATGCTGGTGTGTTGCTAAAAGTTTATTCACATATAACTGAAGTTCAGCCATATGAAACTTCAAGCATTTTTGTAAACTCCATAACAACTTTAGACATCACAAATCTAAAGTTAATAAAATAAAATAAAATGGGCTACAAGTTATGCAGTGGTGTCCGAGTAGGCTACCCTGTGATATTTTTATGTCATGGGGTTTCTAAGAGTGATAAAGATCGTTCAAATTTTAGACAGCAGGAGTTTGGTCTGGAGGTGTGTATCTGGAGTTGTCATCATCTTCAGTACTCTTGAGTTTTTGAGGAGGTAAACTATGCTTTGGGCTGTAACGGCACCAAGAGCTGTAACGGCACCACATATACTCGTCCACCCTGGATCTGCATCAATAATTACAGTTCCTCTTAACGAATTTTCAAACAAACAAGTCCGGAGCTCATATTAGAAGACTCTTACCCAAGTGCTAAAGCTCCAGACCATTGCAAGAGGAAACCAAGTAAGGCTGAGATGAGAATAGCACTCGTATTGTTGATGTCCCACTTGAAAGATAGCACTCCTGGAGGGTCTAGCAAAGGCGACAGTGGTACCAAAAAGAAAATTGTCACTGGAGTCGTCCTCCACATCAACCTGCATAAAACTTAGGAACGAAAAAGGAAGCATTTCACCATTCACCAGGTCATGTCAAAACAGTTAAAGTCTTGGTGTTACATATATTGCAACCATCAAAAGTTGGAAAATGTAGGAACGAATGCCATACGAGTTTGTTTCCCAATATTATTCCAACAGCAACCATGAAATTGAAGGTCATTGCCATAACTGGACCACAGAATCAAACAAAAATAATCATAAAAATTTGATCTTTACCTAAAGCAGATACAAGGGGTTGAAGGAAAAAGAGTTGGCTGCAATTTTCAGCAGCACCAAAAGGCTTCAGCAACACCAATTTTCAGCAGCACCAAAAGGTTTCAGCAACACCAAAAGATTTCAGCAACATCAATTTTCATTACTTATTCTTGGCTCTCTGTTTTTGGACATGTTGGATAGCATAGTGACCGCCTGTAAAGAAAATATAAATGTTCTATTATTCTAAAAGAGAGTAAAACTAAATAAAAAATGTCAGATGTTAAAGTACCAGTCCCACAAGGCTTAAGTTTAATTTTACGCTTCTCCCTCCTTGATGGTTCACTATTTTGAATAGTCGTATCACCGCCTTCACTTGCATCCTTTGGATCATTATCGTCCACATCATGATTCGGGTCCTCTAAACTATTAGTGGCATCAGGGGTTTCAATGATCAGAGGCACAGGCGATGAGTTAAAATTTGGGACATTCTCAAAATTACCAATGACATTCTCAAGTGATGAAAGACTTGGATGACTTGATATTTGTAGAGTCTGTGGCGTCACGTATGGCATGATATCTGTTTCTGACAGTTGATATGTCATATTTGATGCCTGAGTGAATTCATGAGTGCAACCTCCTGAAATAGAACCAATATTATAATTGGATGTTGCTTGATCATCTTCTAAGGCTTCTTGGACATTTTGTGTGGCCTGATCTATTTCAACATGTGTTTGTGCTCTTTCAACAGCACGTTCTCTCCTACCTGCAACACCACCTTTTCCTCGCCTACGAACTGGGTGATGTAACTGGACAGGTTGTACCACATCTCTTCTATAATCGGCTGACACATGAACCCTGTCAGCCTCATGGACATATTTCAAACAATCAGAACCTTGATCTCGCACCATTTTTCTAAACATGTATAAGGCCTCATATGATGGATTATCACCAAGTGTTTTAGCTTCATCAACCATCGAATGAATATGCCGCACCTAAATAAATTAAAGCGGAAGTTATTTAATGACGCACCATTAATCTGATGATTTAGATCGGACTATCACTTAAACAATGAAAAACTTGCCAGCAACTACATTAAACAAAATAAATGACACACTAAAATCAATTTTATTGACGTCTTCGAGCATAGGCAGGTACATAAGCTTCAAATAACCACCAGATGTATCCGCCATCATCATACCTGCAATCATCCAGAACATGAAACATCTTGCCTTCTGATTAACCATATCTTGTGTTGCCATGTTCGACAAATGTGGCTGGCTTAACATGTGTGAATTAAATGCAGCGACCTTGATGGAATTTTTTTTGAAGTCTTCACGAGAAGGAACAAAACCTAATAATCTTTGACAAATGTTTTGCCAATCCTCTATGGTCCTTATCATTTCATTACCAAGTACTGGATCACCATTCACAGGTAATCCATACAACACCTCTACGTCCTGCAAGGTAATTGTTGCTTCGCCTGTTCTAAAGTGAAAAGTGTGAGTTTCGGGACGCCAACGCTCAACTAGTGCAGTGATCAAACTACGGTCAATAGCAGGCCGATTAGATTTGTAAACACCATATAATCCAGATAACCTAATTACTTCAAGAACTCGTGGATGGATGGGATATTCTCTATGAGCTTCCAAAAATTTCCATCTTCTCTCCTCGTATTAAGAATCATATTAACATTTCCTTCCCATATATCTTGTGATCTATGAGTAAGTTGTCCCGTTAATACATTCGATTCCAATGGACCGGGATCCAACTTGTATTCACTATCATTAGCCATAAAAAATACCTATGAAATACACATGAAAGTAAACTTAAATGTTAGCCCGAACTATTATGTAGTTTTTTCTTGGCGACATACTTCAAAAGTGATGTAAAGTTATGAAATCACATTTAAAAATTTTAAGGTCATTCTCTTTAATTTGGAAGTGTGTTGTATAAGACAAACCATCTTAGACTACACTAAGCAACAATAGAACTTGAGTATAATCTTTTTGTTGATATATGTTAAGAATCAAATTTACAGAGAATTGTTTGAATAGATGAGACAAATTTAAGGAATCACAGAGAAGAATATAGATTATCATTATTAGATAGTTTCGTTATATGTTTTACATCTGTACAGTAGGCTATTTATATAAATGACTAAAGTGCTAATTACAATAATCAAAGTTAACCAACTAATGAGTTAAGCAATTTAGGCTAACAAATTAATTATGTTATGTAACTAACTAACAAACATATACTAATCTAAAAGAAAATGTAACAATGACTATAGCTATTCTCTCAATGCACTGCTACGCAATCTTCTTCAACAATATACAATTGTTACAACTTTAAATAACAATTCTGAGTTCAGTGACCATGAAACAATCCTTAAATTGAACTAAACAAAACAAGTTACCAGATAACAACTTATTTTGGAATCCAATTTCATGAGTTGGTTGGCACGTTCTTCAATTTATACAAGATAGAATCCTACTTACGATTCAATTCAATTCCTTCGTAAAGAAAAACATACCTTAAGCAAAGAAACTACCTCTCGAAATACTTATGGTTTTTGGGAAGTAAATGATCAGACCCACAATAAAAGGAGAC
Organism: Solanum neorickii; assembly: GCA_027704865.1. Lineage (NCBI taxonomy): Eukaryota > Viridiplantae > Streptophyta > Magnoliopsida > Solanales > Solanaceae > Solanum > Solanum neorickii. The sequence continues at coordinate 6,817,956 of JAKWJC010000365.1, forward strand.
TCTTTCAATTCCCATATCAATGTAATCACTCACTCACTCACTAAGACAAACCAGATATTAAATGTACAAAATTTCAAGAATCCTTTATGAAAAATTCAATCTTTAATAACCATAAGACTAGCAATATATTTGGGACTTAAAAAAAAAAACAAATCACAACAGAAATCTAAAGACTCTTTCCTCCCCAACAAAACCACAAAACCCCCTTCTCTCACTCTTTTAGAAAAATTAAAAAAAAAAAGTGTTTCAAATCTTTAATGACCATAAGACTAGCAAAAAAATTCATTCTTTCTAAGCATATGGTCAAGATCTGATAGCTAATTTATTATTTGAGGATTGTAGATTAAGAAAATTAAAAGAGTGAATACATTTTTTCTATTTTTGGGTATTGGAAATTAATTCTTATATTCTGAAATCTGTATAAAGACATTCCTCATTTGTCTATGCTCCTATGGTCACACACTCATAAATGGTTCCAAATCTGAAGGCTTTATAGTTCTTTTTTTCAGGATTAATATAATTATACTTATTTTGGAATCCAATTTCATGAGTTGGTTGGCACATTCTTCAATTTATACAAGATAGAATCCTACTTACGATTCAATTCAATTCCTTCGTAAAGAAAAACATACCTTAAGCAAAGAAACTACCTCTCGAAATACTTATGGCGCTGAAATATTGTGAATCCCCTTTTCCGGCAACCTTAACGACGAGAACCAGCTCTCTTAGCGAGGGAATGAAAAAAGGGGAAATCTCTGAAATAGGGTTTATTTAGGTTAGAAGGTGAGGGAAAGTGCGGCTAATGGGTTATAAAATTCTAAAACGTTATCATCTGTAACGTATTTCGACTTAAACTCTAAAACGTTACTTTCAGTAACGTATTCCAACTTAAACTCTAAAACGTTACTTTCAGTAACGTATTCCAACTTAAACTCTAAAACGTTACTTTCAGTAACGTATTCCAACTTAAACTCTAAAACGTCACTTTCAGTAACGTATTCCAACTTAAACTCTAAAACGTTACTTTCAGTAACGTATTCCAACTTAAACTCTAAAACGTTATTTGTAGTAACGTATTATAACTTTAACGCCGTCCCCCGTTAGTTTTGGTCTGTTTCTTGGCAGAATTAATAGATGGCCTAATACGTTACTGTCAACAACGTTTATACTAGTTTTGTAAAATTTTGAAAAAATATATTACTGTTGTAAATTAATTTAAATAATAAATTATTTTGGTAAAAAATTCACGGATACTCTATCCAACAGACAGAAATTAGGCTATTTTAAATCGAGAAACATGACACAAAACTGAGACAGACGAAGAGGATGGATTAGTGACCATCCAAACAGATGCAAAAACCAAATAGTACTCTAAGCTACATAACAACATGCCGATACTGACTGGAATAAATAACTTCAGAAAAGCTAAAGCATAAATAATAATCAAGCTACAATAGAATAGATAAAAACTATGTTGTTACTTCGACAACCATGAGATTCTAACATGCTGAGTGAAACAGATGAAAACATTGATCCGAAACATGACTGAAAAGAGAAGAAGCAGGGCAAACAAAAGTCAAAGTTGAATTGAGACAAAAGAATAATAGACTATTCAAAAGGAACCAAATGAAGATTCAACTGACCTTATAGAACCAAATCAAGCTATACCAAAACTAAGAAATGAATTTTGAATAACAATTCGATGCTTTATTTTTCAAAACTAATTACACTTTCACTTTTAGAATGAACAAAAAACAAGTAAAGCGTAAAAGATTTTACCTCTTTTGGTGCAGAGATACCGAGGCAGCAACGAGCAGAAGAGCATCGACTTCACCACCATCGAAATGCAACTACGCAACTGTTGACGAACAAAGAAACAAGGCAAAAGATCCGAACAAAACTTAAAATCCCGCTACCTCTGCCTCTCGTAGCGTGTTTAGTATATACTTAGCTATTTCCCTTAAGCTTTATGTATGTTCCTTTCCTCTTTTGCTAACCCCAACTTCCTCCAATATTTTCACTAAAAAAGATTTTCAGCCCCATTTAACAGAGAAGAGAGGATGTTTATATAGGAGGGGGGGGGGGATTCCGTGAAAGAAGCGGATAAGGATTAAGATCTAACCCTAAAATTCAAAATTCCAAAAAAAATTTCCAAATTGAGGGAGACCAACTTTCGGAGCTTTGAACTCGTGCTCAAAGAGGAAAGGGGAGTGAATGGTCTAGATCCGTGTCCTTAACGGAGCTATGTGGCTCAACCTCGAGCTAAAAGGACAAAACACATGCTTGCTCAAGCTTTTGCTGCTCTGTACTGCTGCAGTGAGGAAGACGATGAAACTAACGCAGGCATGCGCTCTCTCTCTCGCCGGGAACTCTTTGTCCATCTGTCGTGAATGTTAAGGCGTCGTTTGCTGCTGCTTTGGGTTGTTATTTCGTCGTTGCTCACGCCGTTAGTTGAGAACGTTCGAACATTGTTTTGCTGTTGCTGAAAGCGTCGTTCCTGATTTCTTTAATCACCATAAATGGGGCGAGTCGGGTCAAGAGTAAAAGGTGGACTGAGAATATTGGGATGGATTGACTTGGATTTAACTAATATATTAGGGGGGGGGGGGCTGAGGATTTCTAAAAGGAAAATTTAGCTAACTAGTCAAAAAAATTAACTTATTTAGTGATAATATCTATACTTTAATAATATTAGTAAACATGTCAAAAATATCATAATTTTAAAAATAAATAATTGTTTTGATATTATTAATATTTTCTCTCTCATTATTTACACCTTTTTTTCTCTCTCATATATTACACATTTTCCTATATTTATGTAATTGAAAAGATATTAATGTCATTTTAATTTTCTCTCTCTTTTCTTAAGCTTATTAATTTCTCTCTCTTATTTTCTTCTTAATCAAATTCCCAGATTTCTCTCTCTTTTCTTATTCTTCTTTTCAATTTCTCTATCTAACATTCTTCCAAATCAATTCCACAGATTTTCAATTCAATATATTAATATTTTCTATTATTCTCATTTAATTTCGTTGCAAAATTTGATTTGAAGATTAACATTGATTTGGGTATTATTTTTTTTCCAGATGCCTTATTTATTTACTTATTGATTTTAGTATTTTTTTAATTTTTTTTATTTTGTTGTTGTTCTTAAAACATTTTTTAGGATTTGAGACTACATAATTCTCTCTTCAATTGACGTTTTCAAGAGAGTTACTAGAGGTATTGGACAAAATAATCAAAGTTCTTCCGATTTTTCATCATTTAATTTTTTTTTCACTCAAGAATTAAACAACAATATAGGTTCCGCTTCTAAATCTAAGGAGGATATACGACGGGGAAAAATGCCTGAATCTGTCGATGTGCAAAATCCCACACAAATTAATAACCATGAAGTTGAAGAAGACCAATTTGTTGGAGAAGAGTTTTTTTTTTTTGCATGTTTTGTGTCTTGCATGTTTAATTTAATTTATTTAGTAATTTTTAAGATTCAAAAAAATTCATGTTACAATGCGTTTGGAAGTATATATGGAATTTTTATTATGTTATAGTTAGTATTTATTTTTGTATTTTATATATTATTGTATTTTGTGTTCTATTTTTTTTTGTGTTAGTTATGTCAATGTAACATATTATATGAGTTTGATTGTGTATATTTCATAGTTTTGATGTTTTTTGTATTCATAAATTTGGAAGTGTATATTGAGTTTTTGTTGTTGTTTTAGTCAGTATGTATTTTTGTATTTCATTGTTTTATTGTATTTTGTATTCATAGATTTGGAATCGTATTTCATTTATTTAATTTATATTGTATTCTGTTTTTTTTCTATAGTTATGTCAATGTACCACAGTTAGTATTTATTTTTGTATTTAATAGTTTTATTGTTTTTTGTATTCATAAATTTGGAAGTATATATTGAATTTTAATACTGTTTTAGTCAGTATATATTTTTACAATTAATAGTTGTATTCATTCCAAAATTATGTTGCATTGTTTCTGAATTTGACATTTTTTTAATTTGTATTTATTCTAAAGGTATGTCAACTAGTTATGTATTTTATTTAAGAATGAATACACCAAATATTCAATTATTTCTTTTCAATTTTATATTTCATTCACTTTTTCATCATACTAATTTTTTGTATTTTATATATTATTATACAAAATTCAAAATAAAAACTAGAATAAATAGAAATACAAATAAAATACATATTGAAATGAATACATACAAGAATTTCGAAGAATAAAATAACTATATAGGGAAAAAAATATATAAAAATGCAAATACATTTCTTAAATGACTATATAGATAAATTTGACATATTTATTGGAATGAATATAAATTATAAAAACTATAATAAATATAAATAGAATATATTGTGGAATGAATATATTTTAAAAAGGTAAACATTTTGGAGAGAAAAAAAATTAAATTTTATTTGAAAATGTAACTGATGAGAAAATTAAGGATGCTTACCTTTTTTTTGAAATATTATCTCCCTTAATTTTCTCCCTTTTGTTATTAAATAATTATATTCTTTAAATAAAAATAAATAAAAAAGATATATAACAACTAAAATATGACATTTTTACTAAATATTGAAAGTGTTGCTAATGAGCCCTTTTAAATGCTAAAATATTGACATTTTGAAAAATTTCCCTTTCTAAAAGTTGAAAGAATATAGGTACTGGGCCTGCGTGGATTGGGCTTAGAATTGCATATGGGGGGTAATTAAAATGGGAAAATTGTATAAAATAGCAAACTAATAACCTAAATTAAATAGAATAGCTAGGGTTTGATTTAATTGTGCTCCATAGCAAACATTATCTAAAATTTCCAGCGTCTCTCTCCCAGGAATCTCGCTCGCCACTCTCCATTCTCGCTCGCCTCTCTCGCTTTATACACAGAAGTGTATAATTCTGTTTCTGTTTTGTATAAAGCGAGAGAAAATTGTATATACACATGCAAAATGTATATCTTCATGTTATACACTTAATTATACAATTTACAAACATTTTACTTCAAATTGCAGAGAAAAAGGCCAACGAATTATACAATTGCGAATCATACAATTGCAGTGAAATACAATTTTCTCTAGCTTTATACAACAGAAGTGTATATATTGTGTTTCTATTTTTGTATAAAGCGAGAAAAACATATATCTTTTTTCTATAAACTTATAATTATGCAATATACATACATTTTAATTCGATTCAACTATATGCAAAGCAAATTATACAATTGCAGCGAAATAGGCCAGCGAATTATACAATTTAGGCCAGCGAATTATACACTTGTATATGTATAGTGAATTATACAGTTTTTATGTTTGCTATGGAGCGCAATTATACAAAGTTTGCTATATTATACAAATATGAATTTTTTGTTTGCTATATGTGAAAGTTGCCCAATTAAAATTGAAGAAGTGGACTGCTGGGTCTAAGGAGGATTAGAAAAGGATTAATTACTTGAGTGGATCCCTTTTAAAAAATAATTACTTATTTTAGATATACTGTTTAATTATTACCATTTATAGCAATATAAAAGTATACTGTATATTTTGTTAGATTACTAATTTTTTTTTCTTTTTGCTGTTCTGTCTCTCTCATTTGGTTGTTTTTCCTTTTGTTTCTCTCTCTACTTTTTTTTATAGAGTAGTCAATGATAGTATAATGAATATATTTTATATCAATAATTAATTACTTAAATAAATAATTTAATCGTAATAAATGAAGAGACATAACAAATTACAAAATGAATTAAACTTGAATTAAAAATGTATTACACACATATCAAAGTTGAATTAAAATGTATTACACACATATTAAAGTTGTATTAAAAATGAATTAAATAAGTAATTCAATAATAACGAATAAATTAAAAAATTGCAAAATAAATTTAATTGTTTTAAATTATATTACACAATATTAAAGTTGAATTAGAAGAGAGAATTATGAATAAATGAAAAACGTAACTAACAAAGACAAGACAAGAATCTATAAATTGAATTAAACTCATATTATTTATGAATAAAACTTATATTATATGTATCTTATAAATTTTCTTTTTGCTTTTATTTCTAAGAAAATGAGCGATGATTACATTATTTATTAAAAATGTATTGTGCATATCTTATAAATGTATTATTAATGTGTTACCTAAATTATTCTTGTTGGTAGCCATAAAAAAAAAAGGAAAATGTGCAATACGTATTATAAATGTATTATTCATGATGAATAAGACATGAATTATATATGTCTTATAAGTTATTTTTGGTTTGTATCACCAAGAATGTGAGTGATGTTTGCAATGTGTATTAAAATTGTATTGTGCTATTATAAATATATTATAAGTGTGTTACCTAAATTATTTTAGTTGATATTGTTAAAAAGGGAGTGAAGTTTGCAATATGTATTATAAATTAAACGTAGGATGTATTGTTCATGATTTTAATACAATTATGAAACATATCTAATACAACTTTAATACAAATTAAACTTCATTATTTTCGAGCTTCAATCCAATATTTTTCCTAAAATCAATTCTAAAATTAACCAAACCCTCTTGAAATTGAGATATAAACTCCAAACGATATTTTTAACTATTTGTAGGAACAACCTATCTAAACTAGTCGCAAACAAAAAAGCAGTCAATGATTCGTAAACTGAATAAAACTTGTATCAATAATTAATTAGACAAGTAATATAATTGTAACAAATGAAAAAACATGATAAATTGTCAATTATGAATTAAACATGAATAAAAATTTATTACACACATATTAAAGTTGAATTAGAAGAGAAAATTAACAATAAATGAAAAACGTAACTAAAGAAAGACAAGACAATAGACTGAATTAAATTTGTATTATTCATAAATAAAACATGTATCATATGTGTCTTATAAATTATTTTAGTTTGTATAACTAAGAACATGAGTGATGCTTGGAATATGATTACAAATATATTGTGCATATGTAATAAATGTATTACAAGTGTGTTACTTAAATTATTTTTGTTGATATCACTAAAAAAATGAGTGAAGTTTTTAATATGTATAAAAAATGCGTTGTTCGTGATTTTAATACAATTTTAATACAATTATGAAACATATCTAATACAACTTTAATACATCGCAATACCGTTCCATAAGCTTCACCTTTTTCGAGTTTCAATCTAATATTTCTCCAAAATCAATTATAAACTTAACGAAACCCTCTTAAAATTGGGATATAAACTCCAAATGACATTTTCAATTATTTGTAGAAACAACCTATCCAAACTAATTACAGATTCGTAAAATTCTAATTATGAATTCAAAATTTGAATCTTTATAATGACCATCAATGGTGAACACTAGTTTCTATAATTTTGAAGATTTGAAATTTCGATTTGAGAATATGATATTGTACAATTTTTCATTTTTATTACTATTTCTTTCTGTTATTTTTTGATAAATTAGTGAAATATGGCAAAAAACTGATTTAAAAATATTATTTAAACAAAATTTTAAAAAAAAGAATGAAGAAGAATAAAGTAAAAATCAGAAAGATGACACAGTAAGAAACGACGAAGAAGAAAAATAAAAAAAAGGAGGAAGAGAAATAAGGCAGAAAAAGAAGTGAAGAAAGATAAACCTTATAACTTTTTAATTCTTAACAATTGTTATATTTAGTTAGAAAATTTTATTGACATAAATGGTAAATATTTTTTAAATATTGCACATTTATGTGATTTACCCATTAGAAAATGATCAAGTCAATTGCAACTTAGCCGATTTAAGTTAAAGACTTGATTAAAGTGAATCTAAAATCGGCCCACTAAATAGGACGAATGTATATAATAAACTAAGGAACTTCTTAATTTTAACGAAATAAAATAATTGACTCGAGTATAAACTAAATAATTTGAATAATTCAAAACTAAACTAGATTAGAATTAATATCTCTCAAAATGATTTTCATTATTTATAAAATATTATAATTATACTTCTATTTATGTTAAATAACTATATTACCTAAAAATTAGATAAAACGACAAAGCTAGCTAAAATAACTTGCAAAAATATTCTTTTTATATTATTATTATTATAAATTTTATGACACTAACCATTTTAAATCGTTTAGAATTAAGTAGTTCGTTAATTAAATTCTATCGGGGAGCGTCAAAAATTTGGTGTCAACAAGACAAAATATCCCTCAAATATTTTAAATTATTTTTTTCATTTTCTTGATCTTATGTTTTATATTTGTACTAGTAACTTTTTTAAATAAATTAGCTTACAAATTATTTAGATAGAGTTATTTTTTACTAAATTCATCTAATTCAATTTGAAATATGAGTTATATAACATTTACTAATGAAAAGACAATTATATCACTAATTATTCATATTTTGAACAATTTAAAAGATTATATACATATTAAAACTATAACTTACAATTTTTATGTGTAAATGTAAATGGTTTATTCAATTTTACCATTGTTCACTGTCTTTATAATTTTAAAAGTAGTTGGTTATCTTTTTTAAATTGAATATTGGCAATCTATGAGTGATCAATTTATTAAGATGAAAATTATTTATCTTCAAATAATTCAAGTAGAAAATTGGAAACATACAACAAAATTATTCTTCTCATAGCTAGTTAGAATGCCATAAAAAAATATTTTTCGACAATTATCTACCTGGACCCAATTACATAATAATTTAAGGGTATAATCGAAAAGGAGATTTTTAAAGAATTTGAATACAAACACAAATTGGGATTGAAAACAATGAATCAAACACTTGATAAAAAAATCATGCATTACTAATCCATGCACTACTAATATTGCGTTATTATTTTTTACCAAACAACCTCTTAAGATTAAATATACCCTTTATCTGTAATTCGATCACAGATATTTCACCATAATTATTTCTTTATTCGTTATATGATTCAATTTCCTTTATACTGCTCCTTGTGCAAATTCCTTGATATTAGCTGTAAAGTTTTTAGGCTCCTTTTATATATATATATATATATATATATATATATATAAAGTAGCTTTCAGTTGAATCACTTTATGCAAAATTTCAGTGTATCAAAAGATAAAACAAAATTGTAGAAAGCCACTGCCCGCTTGGACCCAAATGATGGCCACTTTTTATGACTTCTGTTTGGAGTTTGGGCCACCAAAAAAAGTTAAACTTCTTCCTTCTATAACGTTGTTATGGAGAAGTGCTAAATGGACAGAAAAATGTGATCAGAATTTGGCCAGAATAAAGAAAAAGACTATTATAGCCTTTTTCTCTAAAATAAAATTAACTTTTTGATATTTTCAAAATAGTATGAGCATTAATTATTTTGAAAAGATTAATTTTTTGAGTCCCATTCTTTATTACTTCTTTGTTATAAAATCTAAGCTCAATATTATAAATATAAAGGAAGAAGACGAGAAGTAGATGTAGGAGAAGACTTTCTTCTTATTTAAGTGTATTATTAAATGGTGAGTAATATCTCTATTTATAGTGTTGAGATATCACTCCCAAAGGTCACCACATTAATAGATACATAGTTATCTCTAAAGGTTCTTATCACCTTTGAAGCTTATCACCTTGGAAACACTTATACATGAATCCAATTAATTGTTGGATAACTCTGATGGATCATCCACATAAAACAATTGATTTATAACACTCTCCCTTGGATGTCCATAGATAATGTGCCTCGTTAAAACCTTACTAGAAAGAACCCAGTGGGAAAAAATTCCAGTGAAGGAAAAGAATACAAATCTTTTGATACGCATTATTTGTTGCCTCATTAAAAACCTTGTCAGGAAAACCCAGTGGGACAAAACTTCAGTCAAGGGAATAAGAGTGCAACACGTATTATACTCCCCCTGATTAAAACATCACTTAATTTCTTGTGATGATATCTCAAATCTTCGTACATTGTGGTTGGTATATTCTTTTTCAATGAAAAACCACACATCTCTTGAATATGGTGTGTCATTTATCTCAAACAGACGCACTCTCGACTTGCTTCATGGAGGGCTTTTATTTCTGCATAGCAACATTTGCTTCATTGATCGCCATGATATTATTGTGCCTCCATATGCAAACAAATAGCATGTTTGAGATTGTGCTTTTTGCGGATCAGATAAATATTCTGCATCTGCGTAACCAATCAGCTCTGATTTGAATTAGTCGGAATAGATTGAACTCATGTATATGGTCCTTCAAAGATATTCAAGTATATACATAACACCATTTCAATATCCTTTTATTGGGGAGGAACTGAATCTTGTCAGTAAATTTACTGCAAAACAGACATTTGGTCGAGTATTATCAGCAAGATGCATTAGTACCCTGATTGCACTAAGATATGAGGTTTCATCATCAAGAAGCTCTTCATCCTTCTTCAAAATGAATCATCATTTATTTCAAGTGATCTCATTATCAGTGGGTACTAAATGAATATGCTTTATCCATATAAAAATCGCATCAAAACTTTTCTGTGTATGTTGATTGATGGATAAATATTTCATTTGTCAATTTATCAATCTGTAGGTCAAGACAACATTCTGTCTTTGGAACACCTTTTCACCCTTTCAACTTTTGAAAGCTCTTTAAGAGTGCTAATGACGTTCAAGTCATCAAAATACACAACTATAATAACAAATTCAGATCCTGACCTTTTCATAATTTATAGTCTCAATTTTTCTTTTCATTTCATTCAAAACTTAAAAAGTTTCTTTTGAGTCTTTTTACAACCGTACCCCAATATTATTTCTCTGGCAATATCACAACTCGTTAGAGAATGTAATTAATTTATGTGTACTATCACATATTTCATGACGTCATTCACATGATGAGCATCTCCTTCAAGGAGAAAACTACATTGTTATTGTCATGGTCAAAATTATTACAATCAAGACATGTTCCTTGCTTTACTTTTGTTGTACCATAGGTACACAACCAATGACAAATTTGTATTGTCACACGGTATATTTGATCATGACTACAACCTTTATAGGCAAGAATTACTTCTTTCTTTTTGCCCTTTCGATAGTTCATAACAAACATACTATAATATCTATAACGTATAAATACACACGATCATTGACCATTCATGGCAAATAAAATTTATTTAGTTCTCTTAAACCTCCTGTAGAGATGAGATGTGCCATGTATAATTTTTTTTCAAACCTTCCATAGAGGTGAGTTGTGGCATATATCCAACCCATAATGATTTTACCACATCTTGACTCATTCTTTTATAGAATGGTCGAGCATTCACGATACTCATCACAAGCACATTCTCTTCAAGGAATGTACTAATCATTTATATGTACTTCATAAATTTGCGTTATAAGAACATTATCATGGCTTTAAAATTCATCATATTTCCATGACACACTGTAACGACATGTTTAGTTATTTTAAGCAGTAGAGTTATTTCTGGTAATAACTGTCTGGGTCGACGGATCCCACGACGGACCGTCATGGACACGACGGACCGTCGAGGGGGTCTCAATCCAAAACACTTAGACTCTGGAAAAAAGTTGGATACTGAGAACAACTCTCTGAACTTCGCGACGGAAGAACAGGACGGACCGTCGTAGGCACGACGGACCGTCACAGACTCTTTAATGAATTCGACTCTCTGAACTTTGTGACGGAAGCAGCAGGACGGACCGTCGCAGGCACGACGAGCCGTCACGGGCTGCGTAACCCTGACTGGGTCGGACTTCTGTTAAAAGTTTTTAAGGGGCGTTTTGGACTATTCCTGCTTATGATTATAAAGTTAGTGGTTTAATGTTAATAATTCAATTACTTGGGGGTTAAAGAGATAACCTTGGAATAAATAGTGGGTTACTTTTACCATCTTTTATACTTAATTATATGGTAATTAGGGTAAAAGAAAAAGAGTTTGAATAAGGAAAAATAGAAAGAACAGAGAGAAGAGGGGAGAACGAACGAGAGAGGAAGAAACGAAGAGGAAAGCAAAACACTGGAGAAGTAGATTGCTTGATCACGATTCTTCGGTGGAGGTAGGTTATGATTTATGCTATTTCATAGTAAACTCTTAATAGCGAATGATATGTGTTGGGTAGTATTGTAAAGTCTTCTATATGCTTAATTGTGTGCTTGCATGATGTGGTTATATAATTGTGATGAATTAGCATGATGAGGCTGTTGAATCTTAAACCTTAAAACCTCTTTGTTAATGATGATGCCTTGGTATAAAAGAAGGCTTGATGAACTGAAAGAATGAGATTAGGGGATCGGGTGTCACGAACCGACACGTAGAATTAGGGGATCGGAGTGTCACGAACCGACACGTAGTAGTAGGGGATCGGAGTGTCACGTTCCGAAACCAGGATAGTAGGGGATCGGAGTGTCACGTTCCGACACCAGGATAGTAAGATGAATGAATATTGAGGGGATCGGAGTGTCACATTCCGACACCAGGATAGTAAAGAGAGTGAATCTTGAATTATGCTAATATACTCAGGTTTAAAGAACCTGTTTCCCAAATGAGTATGGTATGGAGGCTTGAGTCCTCATAGATGTTCTTGGTGTTGTGGCCAATTGTTATGGTACTTGTTGTTGTCACCTGTTAAGTATTTGGTTGGTTTTATGTTATTATTCGATATATATTGCTTTCTATTTTGAGTTGGCCGATGATACCTACTCAGTACTTGTGCCTTGTACTGACCCCTACTTGTATGTTTCTCTTTGTTATTTGTGGAGTGCAGCAAACGTACCATCGACTTCGACTCGTCCTCAACTCTAGCCAGTCTTCATCACGTCAGATTTCAGGGTGAGCTATTGTTCCTAGCTCGGACTGGTTTCTCTCTCATTCATGTCTTGATGTCCTTGAAGTTCGGACATGGACCATTTGTTTACCTATTTTTGTTTCTTAAATACTCTTAGACTTAGAAATTTGAGGATAGATGTTCTTGTGGTGATGACTTCCAGATTCTGGGGATAGTAATTGATAAATTGTAGAAGTTATTAATTGATTTCGTTAATGAGTTTTAAGTCTTCCGCATTATATTCTGTTTATTATGGTTGAAATGTTGGGGTTTAGATTGGTTGGTTCGCTCACATAGGAGGGTAAGTGTGGGTGCCACTCGCGACTCGTTTTGGGTCGTGACAAACTTGGTATCAGAGCATTAGGTTCGTTGGTCTCATCACACAAGAACGAGTCTAGTAGAGTCTTAAGGAACGGTAGGGGGACGCCTTTACTTTTCTTTGAGAGGCTATAAGACTTTAGGAAAATTTCATTCTTTCTTTCTTTCGTGCTATTACTTGGATCCAATTGGTATCTAGGTGATACAAATTGGTATCTGGCCATCTTCACTCTATTTCGCAGATGGTTAGAACTAGAGCAACAACTGCGCCAGCACCAACACCGGCAAGACAAGATGCGTCTGAACCAGCCACCGAGGCTGTAGCTCGAAGAGGAGCAGTGGCAAGAGGCCGTGGTAGGGGTCGCGGGAGGACGTCCTCTAGAGGAAGAGGACAAGCACCTGGCCCAGCTAGTACTAGGGCGGTGACTCCTCCACCGACTGAGGAAGTATTAAGAGAGGGTGAGGAAGGGGAGGATGAACAAGTGCAGAATGAGGGATTACCACCCCAACCTACCCCAGAGATGATTAATCAGGTTCTTGCTTATCTTAGCGGGTTATCTAATCAAGGCCAGACACCTCCAGTGTTTTCTGCACCAGCACCTCAGGTTCCGGGAGTACAACATGCAGCTGCTGTGGCTCCCCGCATGGATGCCTCATTGGAAATAGGCACGTTTCCTCGATTGACTACAGGGCCTATAATGACGAATGATCAGCACGAACTTTTCACTAAGTTCTTGAAATTGAAACCTCCAGTTTTCAAGGGTGCTGAATCTGAGGATGCCTATGATTTTCTAGTTGATTGTCATGAGCTGCTACATAAGATGGGCATAGTGGAACGATTCGGTGTTGAGTTTGTAACCTATCAGTTTCAGGGAAATGCCAAAATGTGGTGGCGATCGTATGTTGAGTGTCAATCAGCACAAGCACCACCCCTGACTTGGGCATCATTCTCTAGCTTGTTTATGGAAAAGTATATACCCCGGACTTTGAGGGATAGGAAGAGAGATGAGTTCCTGAGCCTAGAGCAAGGTAGGATGTCGGTTACTGCTTATGTGGCTAAGTTTCGTGCATTATCCAGGTATGCCACCCAGCTTTGCTTCAGTCCACAAGAGCGGATTTGCCGTTTTGTGAAGGGATTGAGGTCAGACTTGCAGATTCCAGCCTTACAGGTAGCTACTTCAGCAAAATCCTTTCAGGAGGTGGTAGATTTTGTGATAGAAGTGGAGGGAGTGAAGACAGACGACTTCACCATGACATCAACGCCTAAGAAGTTTCGTAAGGGAGGCGAGTTTAATGGTTCTTACTCCAGAGGGCAGGGTTCAGGAGGTTTCCAGCCCGACCTATTCAGTCTTCACTGCAGGCTGTAGCTGGGGGTCCACCGCAGACCGGTCAACACTTCCCTGAGTTTGGGGGATATCCCCAGACTCCGTCGTTCTCACAGATACCTATGCTTGAATCCACAGAGTGTTATGGATGTGGAGAGACCAGACATATTAGGAGGTTTTGTCCAAAACAGAGTTACAGACCCCCAATAGTTAGAGGTAGAGGTGGTCATGGGAGAGGCCGCCATTCTGGAGGACGCGTTGGTCAAGGTAATGGTGGTAAACAAACCAACCGGGGTGGCGGGCATGCCGGAGCGACTGCAACACAACATAGTAGGGGCAACGGACAGACAGGTGATAGGGCCCATTGTTATGCTTTCCCTCGGAGGTCTGAAGCGGAGACATCTGATGCTGTTATCAGAGGTAATCTTTTGGTTTGTGATTGCATGGCTTCTGTATTTTTTGATCCTGGATCCACATTTTCATATGTATCTTCCTCATTTGCTACTGGTTTTGAATTACATTGTGATTTTCTTGATATGCCTATTCGTGTTTCTACTCCGGTGGGTGAGTCTGTGATAGTTGAAAAGGTGTATAGGTCTTGTCTTGTAACTTTTGTGGGAAGCAATACTCATGTAGACTTGGTTATCTTAGAAATGGTTGACTTCGATGTAATTCTGGGTATGACTTGGCTTTCTCCAAATTTTGCAATCTTAGATTGTAATGCTAAAACTGTAATATTGGCCAAGCCTGGGACAAATCCGTTAGTGTGGGAGGGTGACTACACTTCCACTCCAGTTCGTATCATCTCCTTTCTTCATGCTAAGAGAATGGTTAGTAAAGGGTGTTTATCCTTCTTGGCACACCTCAGGGATGATACTACCCAAGTACCTTCAATTGAGTCGGTTTCGATAGTCTGTGATTTCCTGGATGTATTTCCTGCAGACCTTTCTGGTATGCCACCGGATAGAGATATTGATTTCTGTATTGATCTGGAGCTGGGTACTCGCCCCATTTTCATACCCCCTTATAGAATGACTCCCGCTGAGTTAAGGGAGTTAAAGGCCCAACTTCAAGAATTGTTAAGCAAAGGCTTTATTAGACCAAGTGCATCCCCTTGGGGTGCTCCTGTTTTATTTGTGAAGAAGAAGGATGGAAGTTTTCGGATGTGCATAGACTACAGGCAACTGAATAAGGTAACTGTTAAGAACAAGTATCCTCTTCCTCACATCGATGATTTGTTCGATCAGTTACAAGGTGCTTGTACCTTCTCAAAAATCGATTTGAGATCTGGTTATCATCAATTGAAAATACGGGCAACGGATGTGCCAAAGACTGCTTTTCGGACCAGGTATGGGCATTATGAGTTTTGAGTAATGTCTTTTGGGCTTACGAATGCCCCTACTGCTTTCACGAGCTTGATGAACGGCATTTTTAAGCCATATCTGGATCTCTTTGTCATTGTATTCATTGATGATATACTGGTATACTCAAAGAGAAGGAAAGAACATGAGGAGCACTTGAGAATTGTATTGGAAATGTTGATGGAGAAAAAGCTTTATGCCAAATTCTCCAAGTGTGAGTTTTGGCTAGATTCAGTGTCCTTCTTGGGGCATGTGGTTTCTAAGGATGGAGTGATGGTGGATCCTTCTAAGATTGAAGCAGTGAAGAGTTGGGTAAGACCTACTAATGTTACAGAGGTAAGGAGCTTTGTCGGTTTAGCTAGCTACTACCGTCGATTTGTCAAGGGATTTTCTTCTGTTGCTTCCTAATTGACAAACTTGACTAAGCAGAGTGTTCCATTTGTATGGTCGGACGAGTGTGAAGAAAGCTTTCAGAAGCTCAAAACTTTGTTGACTACTGCACCAATTCTCACCCTGCCGGTGGAAGGTAAGAATTTCATTGTTTATTGTGATGCATCCTATTCTGGTTTGGGTGCAGTGCTAATGCAAGAGAAGAATGTAATTGCTTATGATTCGAGGCAATTAAAGGTGCATGAACTTAATTATTCGACCCACGATTTGGAGTTGGCTGCGGTAGTATTTGCATTAAAGCAATGGAGACATTATCTATATGGGGTTAAGTGTGAAGTCTATATGGATCATCGTAGTCTACAGTATGTCTTTACCCAGAGAGATTTGAATCTGAGACAGAGGAGATGGATGGAACTACTGAAGGAATACGATATCACTATTTTGTATCACCCAGGAAAAGCTAACGTTGTGGCAGATGTGTTAAGTAGAAAAGCAAGGAGCATGGGAAGCCTAGCCCACTTACAGGTTTCCAGACGCCCATTGGCTAGAGAGGTTCAGACTCTGGCTAATGACTTTATGAGGCTAGAAGTAAATGAGAAGGGAGGATTCTTGGCCTGTGTGGAGGCAAGATCTTCCTTTCTTGACAAGATTAAGGAAAAACAGTTTACTAATGAGAAACTGATCCGGATTCGAGATAAGGTATTGCGAGGAGAGGCTAAAGAAGCAAAAATCGATGAGGAAGGTGTTTTGAGAATTAAGGGAAGGGTATGTGTACCCCGCGTCGATGATTTGATTCACACTATTCTTACAGAGGCTCATAGTTCAAGGTATTCTATACATCCCGGTACAACCAAGATGTATTGTGACCTAAAACAACATTTTTGGTGGAGTAGAATGAAGCGGGACATTGTTGATTTTGTTGCTCAATGCCCGAATTGTCAGCAGGTAAAGTATGAACACCAGAGGCCTGGAGGGACACTTCAGAGAATGCCCATTCCTGAATGGAAGTGGGAGAGAATTGCAATGGACTTCGTGGTTGGTCTTCCAAAGACAATGGGTAAGTATGACTCCATTTGGGTAGTTGTTGATAGGTTAACTAAGTTTGCTCACTTCATTCCGGTTAAGGTGACTTACAATGCAGAGAAATTAGCCAGGCTCTATATCTCCGAAGTCGTTCGGTTGCATGGAGTTCCACTTTCCATCATATCAGATAGAGGTACACAATTTACTTCTAAGTTTTGGAAAACATTGCATGCTGAATTAGGTACTAGGTTGGATTTTAGTACTGCATTCCACCCTCAGACCGATGGTCAGTCTGAGCGAACGATTCAGGTTTTGGAGGATACGCTTCGTGCATGTGTGATAGAGTTTGATGGTCATTGGGATAACTTCTTACCCTTAGCAGAGTTATCATAAAACAATAGCTATCACTCAAGTATTGATATGGCCCCATTTGAGGCACTGTATGGGAGAAGATGTAGGTCTCCCATTGGGTGGTTTGATGCATTTGAGGTTAAACCTTGGGGTACTAACCTTCTGAGGGAATCGTTAGATAAAGTGAAATGCATTCAACAAAAGCTTTTAGCGGCTCAAAGTAGGCAGAAGGAATATGCAGATCGAAAGGTTAGAGACTTGGAGTTTATGGAGGGTGAGCAAGTTTTGCTGAAGGTTTCGCCCATGAAAGGGGTGATGCGGTTTGGTAAGCGAGGTAAGCTTAGTCTGAGGTATATTGGTCCATTTGAAGTTCTGAAGCGCGCGGTGGAGGTAGCTTATGAATTAGCCTTGCCCCCAGGGCTGTCAGGAGTGAACCCGGTATTTCATGTATCTATGTTGAAAAGATACCATGGGGATGGAAACTACATCATTCGTTGTGATTCAGTTATTCTTGATGAAAATTTGTCTTATGAGGAGGAGCCTGTTTCCATTTTAGATAGAGAGGTACGCAAGTTGAGATCAAGGGAGATTGCATCCATCAAGGTTCAATGGAAGAATCGGCCAGTTGAAGAGTCCACTTGGGAGTAGGAGGCTGATATGCAAGAAAGATATCCACACCTGTTCACAGATTCAGGTACTCTTTCTCGCCCTTGTTTTTTCTTCTTGTGATCATTCGAGGACGAACGATGGGTAAATTGGTATCTATTGTAACGACCTCTTTAGTCGTTTTGAGCAGTAGAGTTATTTCTGGTAATAACTGTCTGGGTCGACGGATCCCACGACGGACCGTCATGGGCACGACGGACCGTCGAGGGGGTCTCGTTCCAAAACACTTAGACGCTGGAAAAAAATTGGGTACTGAGAACAACTCTCTGAACTTCGCGACGGAAGAACAGGACGGACCGTCGTAGGCACGACGGACCGTCACAGACTCTTTAATGAATTCGACTCTCTGAACTTTGTGACGGAAGCAGCAGGACGGACCGTCGCAGGCACGACGGGCCGTCACGGGCTGCGTAACCCTGACTGGGTCGGACTTCTGTTAAAAGTTTTTAAGGGGCGTTTTGGACTATTCCTGCTTATGATTATAAAGTTAGTGGTTTAATGTTAATAATTCAATTACTTGGGGGTTAAAGGAGATAACCTTGGAATAAATAGTGGGTTACTTTTACCATCTTTTATACTTAATTATATGGTAATTAGGGTAAAAGAAAAAGAGTTTGAATAAGGAAAAATAGAAAGAACAGAGAGAAGAGGGGAGAACGAACGAGAGAGGAAGAAACGAAGAGGAAAACAAAGCATTGGAGAAGTAGATTGCTTGATCACGATTTTTCGGTGGAGGTAGGTTATGGTTTATGCTATTTCATAGTAACCTCTTAATAGCGAATGATATGTGTTGGGTAGTATTGTAAAGTCTTCTATATGCTTAATTGTGTTCTTGCATGATGTGGTTATGTATTTGTGATGAATTAGCATGATGAGGCTGTTGAATCTTAAACCTTAAAACCTCTTTGTTAATGATGATGCCTTGGTATAAAAGAAAGCTTGATGAACTGAAAGAATGAGATTAGGGGATCGGGTGTCACGAACCGACACGTAGAATTAGGGGATCAGAGTGTCACGTTCCGACACCAGGATAGTAGAGGATCGGGTGTCACGAACCTACACGTAGTAGTAGGGGATCGGAGTGTCACGTTCCGACACCAGGATAGTAGGGGATCAGAGTATCACGTTCCGACACCAGGATAGTAAGATGAATGAATATTGAGGGGATCAGAGTGTCACGTTCCGACACCAGGATAGTAAAGAGAGTGAATCTTGAATTATGCTAATATACTCAGGTTTAAAGAACCTGTTTCCCAAATGAGTATGGTATGGAGGCTTGAGTCCTCGTAGATGTGTTTGGTGTTGTGGCCAATGGTTATGGTAATTTTTGTTGTCACCTGTTAAGTATTTGGTTGGTTTTATGTTATTATTCGATATATATTGCTTTCTATTTTGAGTTGGCCGATGATACCTACTCAGTACTTGTGCCTTGTACTGACCCCTACTTGTATGTTTCTCTTTGTTATTTGTGGAGTGTAGCAAACGTACCATCGACTTTGACTCGTCCTCAACTCTAGCCAGTCTTCATCACGTCAGATTTCAGGGTGAGCTATTGTTCCTAGCTCGGACTGGATTCTCTCTCATTCATGTCTTGATGTCCTTGAAGTTCGGACATGGACCATTTGTTTACCTATTTTAGTTTCTTAAATACTCTTAGACTTAGAAATTTGAGGATAGATGTTCTTGTGGTGATGACTTCCAGATTCTGGGGATAGTAATTGATAAATTGTAGAAGTTATTAATTGATTTCGTTAAAGAGTTTTAAGTCTTCCGCATTATATTCTGTTTATTATGGTTGAAATGTTGGGGTTTAGATTGGTTGGTTCGCTCACATAGGAGGGTAAGTGTGGGTGCCACTCGCGGCTCATTTTGGGTCGTGACACACACCTCAGCATCACTTTGAAAGATCAAGTGTATCATCACTTTATCTTCTTTTCTTTTGATGGAGGATTTATAAACTTGTCAAATTATTGGATCGACAACATTCACAAGTCCAATGACCATTCATATTATTTTAATAATAAAAATTGCCTTCACATTTTGAAGGACTATTTGGAGAACCCATAGTGTTCTTCCTTTAATAATTACCACAATGATGACTATTATAATTCCGTCCCTCCAAGCCCTTATTCATATCATTAATTATTTGTCATCTTTCAGACTAATTATTCACTGCTACCACATTCATATGATTGAATGGATCAAGTTAACAGGCGGATTTCAAAGTTATCAAATGTTGCTACCACATTCTTTTCAATGAATGGAGCAAATTTAATATGATGAATTTCAAGACTTTTCATCAAAAACATATTACTTTTCCTCAATCGTCATTTTATCACCATAATAGTGGATTGAGACTCAAACTCAATGTTTTATCCATATAAGACGTGTTAGGCCAAATTGTATGGGAGTTGAACTCAAACCTCATCATTATGGTGCATCAAAACTCAAATTGATATCTTACCCCCTTGCTGCGACAGAACTTGAATCTATCGTCTTATCTTAAAATATTTTTCATTATGTGCATCCGGACTTTAACCAGATGTCTTACCCTTTTGGTGCGATGGGACTTAAATCCATCGTCTTACCCTTCAATCAATGTCATATAAGTTAATACCAATAGAACTCAACCATGAGCCTTTAAATGAAATCAAGAATTATTGAAGCAAATTTAGTCAAAAAATAAGATTGAGAGTTTTCTCACCTCTAGCAATTATAAATGTTAATAAGTTCCTCATAATTAACACTTAAAAAATCAACATGAAAATTTACTTTTCTATCATTCAATTCTTTTCTGAAACGAAGAACTATTAGTATAATCTAAATCAATGTATAAAATTGTTAAAGTAAAACAAACCAATATGTTTTACCTTTTCATATATCACATATATACTAAAATAAATTATTAGTATAAGAGAAATTTTTGAAAATATAAATATGTAACAAGAAAAAATAAATAAAACTTGTTCCTGCTCACAAGTTTTTCAACTATAACACTATTGCGAAGTGCTACAACTTTCAGAGCATACTCGTGCTGATAACGTGTTATAAAATCTAAACTCAGAATAATATAAATATAAAGGAAGAAGACAAGAGAAGTAGATGTAGGAGAAGACTTTCTTCTTACTTAAGTGTATTATCAAATGGTGAGTGATATCTCTATTTATAGTATTGAGATATCACTCCCAAAGTTCACCACATTAATAGATACATAGTTATCTCTTAAGGTTCTTATCACCTTGAAAACACTTATACACGAATCCAATCAACTGTGGATAACTCTAATGGATCATCCACATAAAACAATGGATTTATAACACAATTATTTTTCTTTTTGTCATTTCACTTCTCCTTCTTGATTTTTTTTCACTTTTCTTATAAAAAATTAGAATATGGTGAAAATAAATAAATATATTTAAGCACTTAAATTGGTTAAATTCATCCCATGAATGAAATAATAAAAGTATTTATTTTATGTATCTATTGGAACTTCATCAAAATTGTGTATGTTTTGATGTTTATCATATATAAAGTGTTTTGAGTTTTGCCTGACTTTTATTGAAATATTTTCAAATTATACTTACAAAATTATTTAAATATGTATTTTAAATTTATTTGAACGCAACTTCATAAACTTATTTAGTTAGAACTAATATTAATAATAATAAATAAGTAATAGTTCACATATTATCAAGTCAACATAATATAAGGGTGCTATCACATATTCAATATGATTGTTGTTAAATAGGATCGACACTGATGAATATATGATTTTTATAATATTGTGATATTTGCATCTCTAAAGTGTTTCGAGTTTTAATTGTCGTTATTAATATAGTTTTAGATTATAAGTTAAAATATTCAAATAAATAGCCTAAATTTATTTAAACATAATAATTTATAAAATTATATACTTTTCATATTAAGAACAAATATTAGTAATGATCTATAAGTTATCAAATTGACATAATATACTGCGGATACAAGATTATAATTAACACTAACACATTACCCTCAGGGATTCTCAGCAATATGCAATATAAGTAATACTATTATCTTAGGACTTACATATTTTAAATAACTATTAATAATAATGCAATTTTCATAGTGATGTCTTGAATTAAGAAAGTTATTTTTTATTATTAATTATCTTAATATCAAGGTTGACTACTCTCTTTTAATATAGTAGTAACATTGATACATATAGAATAATCAAATAAGATATATAATATTTTTTACATTTCATTACTATACCATATTGTTTGTTTGATCTTCATAATAATAATATTATGCAGAATATGTTGAATTATTATTAGGAGAAAAAGATTTGAAATACTCCTTAATTTTGTGATATAGAGATGATATATTCCGTAAAGAAAAGGTCATATATACATTTATTGTTACATGAGAAAATTAAATAACTTTTATATCCTCTTTTGACTAACGAGAGTTATACTTTAGATTTTAATTTATTTATTTTTGTTATTTAACCAAACAATATTCACATAGAGAAAAATCAAATAGTTTTTCACGTGATTTTATTTTTGAGTTTTTTATTCAATGGTTAATTTGGGTCTTAATTATCTCCCTTACGAATATTTTGTTTATCATTATTTTGAGTTTGTTGTTCATGTTTAATTTTTCGCTTTCATTCTTTAGTGTAGAAAACATGAGAATTAAAAAGAAATACTGAACGAAATAAAAATATTTTTCTTTTTAAAAAAAGCAAACTAAAATTAATCATTTTTTTGCGGTTATATTGAATTTTATTTTGTAGTTGTAAAAATGTTGATGCATCTATAATAGATTTTGCAAGAAGATAAGTGAAAAATTAATTTGATCATCAACATCAAAATTAGTCATGGAATTAAAGAAGATAAAAATAAATAAAAAAGACAAAATTCATGTATGAAGAAGATCAAATATAACTTGAAATATTTCGAGAAGGGTCAAATACACCTTTAATATTTTTATTTTGCTAAAAAAATTTAGTAAGTTTTTCACTTTCATCGGCGAAAAATGATCTTGGCTCTTCAAACATACCTCAAAATACTACGAGAAGGGTCAAACATACCTTCTATAATTTTTATTTTATCAAAAAATAATTTTGAATCAATTTTTCGACTTCCTTCAGCTAGTAGTAGTAGTTGTTTATCTTGTCATTTAAATTTTAAATTTTATTTCTTAATTGTAAATTTTAAATTTGTGTTCTTTAAAATTTATATCGGAAAGTAGAGGGAAGAAAAGAAATTATTAAGGCTATCATTTTGTTGTCTTTTTAAAAGAAATTGAAATTAACATGTAGTATGATATTATGAGAATGTGGGAACAAGTATAATCCTCATGCATTGGGAAACTTTTTAATGTTTAAAAAATAATTAATAAATTTAAATTTAAATAAGGATAAAAATGTCAAAAAAATAAACTTGTTTATAGTGTGAATGCACCATTCTAGCCATTATGGCCAAAATTTTCTGGCCAAAAGAATTTTTCTGTTTTTATGTTATTCATAAAGACTCAATTAAATTTGAATGATGTATTATTGAACTTATTTCTAGGAGTCATAGATACTCTCCTTTGAATTTTTCATTTTATTAAACTTGAAACCTATGATTACGGGTGAAGGAATCTTAATCATTACACCACAAACCCTTGTTGGTGTGATAATATCCTTTAATTTAATTAAAATCAAAAGCACATTCATTTTCTGTGGAAAAAATTAACCCATACATGGTGTAGACACAAATTTTATTGGATTTGATTCATACAAAATTTGGATAAAATCCATGTTTGTTTGAGTTGAATGATTAATTTGAGCTTTACAAATAAATAAGTTCATTTTTATTAAATTCAAGTCCAAGGTCCATTTCACCTTAAAGCGCAAACTCATGCCATGTGTCATAGTGACTAGACATCAAAGACCAACAAGGTGATGTCACGTGTCCAAATGAGGTGGTAGTCCCGGTCAAATGCAAGAACGAATCACAATGCGCCAAGTGTCAAAAGGACATCCTTTGGCCAATCATAAGCAACCTTGTCCACCCCTTACAACTATCAACAAGGGATGGACATGACATTCAAGAATAAAAAAAAAAGAGAAAACACTTCAACAAGCATTCTGCAATTAGAGAAAGCTACAACATCAATGACATAGCTCTTCGAAGGAGTGATCAATGGAGTTCTTCCCGGAGATCAACTTGCAACGACGAAACGCTTTCCAACGTTCTCGGAGATAAATACATCTCAAAGAGGTCTACATAAGATACAACATCAACTACATAGATCTTCAAAGGATTGATCAATGGAGCTCTTCCCGGAGATCAACTTGTAACGACGAAGCGCTTTTCGACATTCTTGGAGATCAAATACATATTAAGGAGGTCTACATCATTCTATATTCGAGAAATACACTACTGAAGGCCCTCGAATCGCGGAGAAACTTAGGAGAAAGAATCAAGAGAACAAAGAAATTGTACTCGCAATGATTCATTAATAAAAACCATATTTTTCTTTTATTTATTTTGCTTGCAGTTAATTTTCAGTGACTACGAAAATTTATTGCGAACAAATTTAGCACGTCCAGTGGGACCAATGCTGCTCTTCATCTTTTCCTCCTACAAATAAAACAACAAGTTCAACTCTGTAATGGTCTTCAAGAAGATCAATGATGTTTCATGCAAGGACTCTACTATTGCCACATTTGTTGATTTTAGTAATGTTGATCCAATCACTCGACACGAGTTCAAGACAAGTGCCTTGAATGGATCTGAGTATTTCACGTCCTTAGAGATGCCAAGAAAGAGCAAGTCTCGAATGACACTCAAAACTGCAATCCCCGGGGGCAATATTGCATCAAAGTTGTTTGATGAACTTTCTTACTCTAGCTTCAACTTTGGTGAATCTAAAAGTTCATCATATTCTTCAATTTCAACAAAGGCCAACTCCTTTATGGTTGACACAACTGACATGGACGAGAAGTTCACAATGATGGAGCAAACCATTGAAGCTTTGAAGAAGTCTATTGATGACAAAAATCTTCAAATCACGCAACTTATGAGCAAGATAGATATCTACAACTCTAGAGAGTCACATCACAATCTAAAAACTCAAGAAAAAGTTGATATTGATTCTCTCAACAAGTCAGTTGACTCTCAAAGCGCAAAATAGTCTGCTTCAGTTGCCACTCTAGAAGTTTAAAAACTACAAGATATGATAAGAAACACAATTAAAGCTCAATATGGTGGTCCGTCACAAAGTTCCTTGGGATATTCAAAGTCGTTTCCTAAGCGAGTCGAGGGTTTACTAATGCCAGTTGGATATCAACCACCAAAATTGCAGCAATTTGATGGAAGGGGAAATCCAAGGCAACATATTGCCCATTTCGTTGAGACTTGTAGCAGTGCCGGTACACATGATGATCTTCTTGTCAAGCAGTTTGTCCGTTCTTTAAAAGAAAACGCCTTTGATTGGTATATGGACTTGGAGCCTGAATCAATTGATAGTTGGGAACAACTAGAAAATCAACTTCTCAATCGTTTCTACAGTACCCACTGTACAATGAGCATGATGGAATTGACAAACACAAAACAAGGTAAGGATGAACTCGTTGTGGACTACATCAATCATTGGTGAATGCTGAGCTTAGATTGCAAGGATTTACTTTCTGAAATTTTTGCAGTCGAAATTTGTATACAAGGAATGCATTGGGGCCTTGTATATACCCTTCAAGGAATTAAGCCTCAAACTTTTGAAGAATTAGATACACGCGCTCATGACATGGAATTGAGTATTGCAAGCCATGAAAAGACATCACATGTCTTTGATCTAAAAAAAGAAGATATACAATTCAAAGAGTCGTTAGACTACACAACTGATAAGTCTATGGCGATAACCAGAACATGTATGAAAGCCTACGGGAGACAAAAGTTTAAAGATATTGTAGCACATCAGCAAATGCGAGAAGTGAAAAATCAATCTACCTGGAAGGAGTTACAAGAAAAAGAGTATCCTTTTTCCATAATCTGACGTTCCTGCAATTCTTGACGAGCTGCTAACCAAAAAATTCATTGAACTCCCAGAGTCAAAGCGACCCGAAGAATCTAATAAATTTGATGATCCTATGTATTGTAAATTCACCGCATCATCGGTCATCACACTACAAAATGCTCCACTCTAAAGGAAAATATCATGACATTGGTACGAGAGGGAAAGATCATCATTGATGATGGTGAGACAGCTAAGACAAACCATGATAGTGTCAAACTAGATGATGATACACTTTCAGAAGTTCTACGTCCTGTGGCATCCCCAAAAATTGAAGAAGATGTCATCATACAACAGTTTAGGAGCTTTGAACCAGTTGAAATTTCCGCCTTGAAGAAAACAACAAACATATCCAAGGTAGATGATTTTTTCAATAAAGAGAGTGATAACAATTGGACTTTGGTCGCTAACAAAAGGCAAAGCATCAAGGGACTTCTAAACTTCGACTTTCAAAAGTCGATAAAAACTGAGTACGAATCACCTTTGGAAATGTGAAATCATAAAATTCGACACCAAACTGAAGGACATGAATGATTCATCACAAAAGGTTAGAATTCCAGTTACATTGATGAAATTCTTCCTTGAAATTCTCTCCTCAACGTACGAGCCTAAACTGCAAGTTACAACGCTCCTTAAGGTATGAACATAAACTGCATGTTACTCCTAGCCCACAAGAGTATAAACTGTGAACGGCCCAAAAAGAAGAAAAAATAATTCATCATCTCGAACTACGATATGACTTGATCCTCTTCAGCGAGGTACGTAGGCGCTTGGAGTAATAACTCTAAGTTCAGTCAAATGAGAGTAAAAAAATTGGTGGCATTGCGGGATTATCACACTAGCTCTTTAAAATCATATAGCTAGCATATGAGTTCAAATGTGTCATAGATGAGCAAAAGAGAAGAGTTGAGCAAGACATCTTAGCTGACTTCAAAGGAGTATTTGTAAAAATTCACAAAGGTTTTGACCATGATTTTCACATATATTGCAATTCTTGGAGTCTGCTTTGCAACATAAAAATCGGCTTGTGATTTAGAGGTTTCTATGCCAGGTTATGGAGTTTCTACCACGACCGCTCAAAGCTGCAAAATAGACTATCAGATTTTGAAATTAAATTGAGCAGACATATTTGTAAAAATCCGTACAGGTTTTGGCCGTGATTTTTAAACATAATGTAGTTCTTTGAGTTGGTTTTCCATTGGAAAAAGAAAACCACAATTTCAATACTCCTACTTTGACTTGTGAATTTTATACTACAGACGCGCCAAGCTGAAAGTCGAGAAGGATAAAATTGTGAGCGGATTTTCGAAGTGACAAGTTGATTCCACCAATGCCGTAAGAAAGATGAATTCGCCAAGTAGTGTCTCGCCAAGTCTCCAATGAAAGCTAAAGAAGTCAATTTTCTCAACCAACTCTGCATTGAAGGTTTAAGATGAAATACTAATTGATTGTTTGTCATATCTTCATTTGAAAAGGTAGATGCCGAGCTAAATTGTAATATGCGAAAACTGCAATCAGAAGTGTAGGTACATCATGTGTTCCTTTGCAACTATGAATGTTATTTACATCTTCTTGATAAGATGTCGAGATTGGTGACGCTCCTTTTGGAAACCTGAAACAAAAAAAGAATAAAATTGGAGCCATCGGTGCCAACTTCACGAAGTTTCAATTTTTCTTGGTTGATATACTTCTGATAACACATGTCGTAAGTGCATGACCCTTCAATATGATATGAGAAACAGGAGCAGCAACACAACAATCTTGTTCTGACATATTGGATCTTAAAAATAAATCTCCTCTGTTTAAGAAACATGTCTATGCAAAATAAAGATGCAAAACCACAACCATTACCTACAAGAAAGAGAAACAAGAAAAATCCAAAAGACGCAATCCATGAGGGGAACTTCCAGATTTGATGACCAACTTCAAAATTTGATTTCTGTCGATCCGGAGGAAGTTTAACATTGATTTTTGGATATGTCGTATAACCAAAAGTCTAGTTTTATCAGAATCAAGTGTCTCATCATTTGAATGCTCCTACACCAAGAAAGTGATGTTTTTGCGAGATTGCGCATAGCCGTGAGAAGAAATCCAGATTTGCGATCCAATTTCAAAAATTGATTCCCGTCGATCCAAAAGGTTTCTAACTGTAATTTTTGGATATATCATAGTAATTAAAGTCTAGTTTCTCCAGAATTAAGCCGCTCATCGTTTGAATGTTCCTACACCAAAAAACTAATGTTTTGGCGAGATCGCGCATAGCTGTGAGAAGAACTGACAGATTTTGTATCCAACTTCAAAAATTGATTCCCGACAATTCGAAAGGTTTTTGAGGCTGATTTTTGTATAGTCCGTAGTAATACAAATCTTGTTTCTTCAAAACCATTCCGCTCGTCATTTGGACATTTCTACACTAAGAAAATGTAATTTTGTTGGGACTGCACAAGATTGAGAAAAGAAGACACAAAATTTGGAGTTCCACATTGATTTGGTTAGAAGAATTATTTTTCAAATGATTCTTTAATCAATCCTTTTTAAATGGGAGATTCTTATATTGAAGTTCATTTCAATAATTGTTATTTCTTGTATAAGGAAATTTTTGATAAAATTGGAATAATCAAATCAGATCAATTCCTACAATCTAAATGGAAGTTACTAGCACTCAAAAGGAAAACAATAAGTCTTGAGATGTCAAGAATGATTCTTACAAAATCAACCAAGGAAAAGTCAATATTCCTTTTATTTGATTCAAGATCCAATCAATCTTCTTGTTCTTCTCACACCTTGCAAGGAAGATCACACAATGTTACTACTCACTAGACCTATCTATTCGAAATCAATATAGAGGGTCCACGTGGTTGTCAAGCAAGAGAAATTTTTTTTGAGATCACTACAAACAAATCATTTGTATGACCTAGTTAGAATGCGATGACAAGAAACAAATACTCTTGAAGTCTCAACAATGCCTTCATAAAGACTTCAACTTTCATCGTCAAATTCGACAAGTCTACATGTTGGCACGTCTAAAAAAAATACACATACATGAATACTTCAAGTCTTGTCACCAAGTGTTGGCAAACCTATACTTCTACCAGGCTTGAAGTAGGGGGCATATGTAGACACACAAATTTTATTAGATTTAATTCATACAAAATTTGGATAAAATCCATGTTTATTTGGGTTGAATGATTAATTTGGGCTTTACAAATAAATAAGTCCATTTTTATTAAATTCAAGTCCAAGGTCCATTTCACCTTGAAGCCCAAACACATGCCATGTGTTATAGTGACTAGACATCAAAAACCAACAAGGTGATGCCACGTGTCCAAATGAGGTGGTAGTCCCGGTCAAATGCAAGAACGAATCACAATGCGTCAAATGTCAAAATGACATCCTTTGGCCAATCACAAGCAACCTTGTCCACCCCTTACAACTATCAATAGGGGATGGACATGACATTCAAGAAGAAAAAAAGAGAAAACACTTCAACAAGCATTCTGCAATTGGAGAAACTACAACATCAACGACATAGCTCTTCGAAGGAGTGATCAATGGAGTTCTTCCCGGAGATCAACTTTCAATGACGAAGCGCTTCCCGACGTTCTCGGAGATGAATACATCTCAAAGAGGTCTACATAAGATATAACATCAACTACATAGCTCTTCAAAGGATTGATCAATGGAGTTCTTCCCAGAGATAAACTTGTAATGACTAAGCGCTTTTCGACTTTCCTGGAGATCAAATACATCTCAAGGAGGTCTACATCATCCTACATTCGAGAAATACGCTACTGAAAGCCCTCGATTCGCGGAGAAAATTAGGAGAGAGAATCAAAAGAACAACGGAATTGTACTCCCAACGATTCATCAATAAAAATCACATTTTTTATTTATTTATTTTGCTTGTAGTTAATTTTCAACGACTACGAAAATTTATTGCGAACACATGGTATTTACACCAAGCCAATGCAAAATGCATTGTTAGGTGATTTAATGAAGTAAAATGAACTATAAATTTTAAACACATGACATGCATATATTAGCTTGGCGTAAAAACTCGAATAAGTTTTACCAATTTTCTATTAGTATGCTTTTAATAAATTAATTGCATAAAGTTGGACAGTAGTTACTCTTCAAATAGGCTATTTTTTTTATAAAATGTGCTAATCTTTAATTTTGTCCTTTAATGATTAAATTTAAGCCTAGTGAAATATAAGTTCTTTAGAAACTAAAGTCACATTCAAGCATAATTTCTGTGATATCAAGATACAAAAAAAAAAGGTAAAAATTAAAAAAGGTTAGAGCATAAATTAAAAAAAAAAAAAAAACATAACATAAGGTAAAAATTACAATGACCATTTCAATTATCGTATAATCATATTTCAAATGACAAACTTTTGTTTTAATTTCCCTATTATAAAAGTATATCAAATCTTGACTTTTTTCTTCTCAAATTACAAGATCATTAAAATTGTGAACAAATAAAATTACATATCACAAATTATAAATTTTTATGTTTAAGAAAAAACACTATAGCTTAAACAAATAAAATTTCGACTTCAATTAATTTGAAATCATGTCTAAACAAGCCCTACGTAAAGCCTTTAGAACTCACTTTTGGTCCCCTACTCTATGTGGGAATGGCTAACAATAAAGTAAATTTTTTTAGACTTTTTATTAAAGCCCTTTTCTGCGTTACATATAATTAATAATTCATTAATCAATCACTAGCTAGGCTGACGTTACTCTTTTGAAAAGAAAATATAATTATAAAAATTGAAACAACCTATATGACTTTTGAGTTGTAAAAGGTGACCCTAACTCTTGCATATTCTTAGGGGAAAAAAAACGAATCTTGTTACTATAAAAATTACTAAACATTATAAATTTGGCACTCCAATCATGCTAAGCAGATTACATGCTTTATCATTTTCTAATCCTTAATATTATTATATTAACTTATTAAATATTAAAAAAAAAAAACTTATTAAATATTCAATTCTGATTTTATTATTTTAATTTTGAATTTATATTTACGATTTATTATGATATTCTCAAATTTATATTTTGTATCTAATTAGTTGAGATGAATTCGATATTGCTTGATATATTTAATTAGAAACTTAATTATCTTACCATACATCTGGATGATAATTAATACATGTCATAATGACTAAGCAAGAATTAACATCATATTCTGATGAGTCACAACCATATCATTGCTTAATGGTTGCCCTTGCTCCAGCAAACTGCAGCTATCTTTTTTGCGTTGCAACTTTTTTAGAATAAATTCTTCAGCATCTGTCCAATCCATGTGATGCAAAAGAATATTTTTAAAAGTCTTCTTTAATGTATTTATAAATTTCATATTAATCAAGTTAAGATACTTAAATGGAGATGATAAAAAAAAAGTAAGAAGTGATCTTCTCTAAACAATCTAGAGGTTTTGATAAATTTAACATTTTGATTCATGCTCTAGTTCCTAGTGTCACGACCCAAACCGAGCCGCGACTGGCACCCACATTTACCCTCCTATGTGAGCGAACCAACCAATCTAGACCTTATCATTTCAACATATAATATCAACAGAAAGTAATGCGGAAGACTTAAACTCATTAATAAAATCAATAACTATTATTATCCCCAAAATCTGGAAGTCATCATCACAAGAACATCTATGATCAAATTACCAAACTAAGAGTATTCTAAGAAGCTAAAACAAATAAAAGCTAGTCCATGCCGGAAGTTCAAGGCATCAAGACATGAAGAAGAAAATCCAGTCCAAGCTAGAAGCTTTAGCTCACCCTGAAATCCGGAGTAATGAAGACTGACTAGAGTTGTGGTTGAGTTGAAGACGATGGCACGTTTGCTGCACTCCACAAATAACAAAGCAGAAAACAAAAAAAGTAGGGGTCAGTACAAAACACGGGTACTGAGTAGATATCATCGGCCAACTCAAAATAGAAAACAGTATATATATTAAGCAATATCATAAAATCAACTAATATCCTTAGCATGCAGCATTTACAGTTACCATAACCTTGGTTACAACACCAAGCACATCGATGAGGACTCACGCCTCCTCATCATACTTATTTGGGAATTAGGTTCGTTAGATTTGAATATATTATCATCTTTCAAGATTCATTATCTTTATTCCCCTCGTGTCGGTACGTGACACTCCGCTCCTCATATACTATCCTGGTGTCGGAACGTGACGCTCCGATCCTCATTCTATCCTGGTGTCGGAACGTGACACCCGATCCATATTCTATCCTGGTACCGGAACGTGGCACCCGATCCATATACTATCCTGGTGTCAGAACGTGACACTCCGATCCTCATATTCTATCCTGGTACCGGAACGTGGCACCCGATCCATATACTATCCTGGTGTCGGAACGTGACACTCCGATCCTCATATTCTATCCTGGTACCGGAACGTGGCACCCGATCCCCTAATCTCACTACTTTCGTTCATCAAGCCTTCTTTTATACCAAGACATCATCATTAACAAAGTAGATTAGGGTTTCTTTTCAAGATTTAGGATTCAATAGCTTCATCATGCTTATTATATCATAATTACATAATCACATCATTCATGCAAGCATACAATTGAGCATATAGAAGGGTTTACAATACTACTAACACATATCATTCGCTATTAAGAGTTTACTACGAATAGCATGAAAACCATAACCTACCTCCACCAAAGATTAGTGATCAAGCAAGCAATTTCCCAAGCTTTGTTTCTCTTCGTTTCTCCTCTTTCTCGTTCGACTTTCTCTCTCTTTCTCTTGTTCTTTCTTTTTTCTTTATTCAAATCCTCTTTCTTTTACCCTAATTAGTATATAATTAAGAATAAAAGATGACAATAATAACCCACTAATTAACTTAAGGTTACCTCTTTTAACCCCCAAGTAATTAGACTTATTAAAATTAACCCTCTAACTTTATAATTAAAGCAGGAATAGTCAAAAACGTCCCTTAAAACGTATAAAGAAATCCGACCCGGACTGGGATTGCGCAGCCTGCGACGACCCGTCGCGCCTGTGACGGCCCGTCGCGCCTGCGACGGTCCGTCCTGCTGCTCCGTCACAGACTTCAGAGACTCAATTTCTCTGAAGAGTCTGTGACGGTCCGTCACACCTGTGACGGTCCGTCCTGCCATTCCGTTACGAAGTTCAGAAAGTCGATTTCAGTATCCAATTTGCAGATTTTTCATGTGTTTTGAAACGAGACCCTGCGACGGTCCGTCGTGCCCATGACGGTCCGTCGTGGGGTCCGTCGTTTCTGCCAGTTTTTCCAGAATTGAAGTCTGCTGCTCAAAACGACTAAACAGGTCGTTACAATAGATACCAATTTACCCATCGTTCGTCCCCGAACGATCACAAGAAGGAAAACAAAGGCGAAAAGGAGTACCTGAATCTGTAAACAGATGTGGGTATCTTTCTCGCATATCTGCCTCCTTCTCCCAAGTGGCTTCTTCAACGGGTTGATTCTTCTATTGAACTTTGATGGATGCGATCTCCCTTGATCTCAACTTGCGAATTTCTCTATCTAGAATGGCAACAGGTTCCTCCTCATAAGACAAATTCTCATCAAGCAAAACTGAATCCCAACGGATAATGTAGTTTCCATCCCCATGGTATCTTTTCAACATAGACACATGGAATACCGGATGCACTCCGGACAGCCCTGGAGGCAAGGCTAACTCATAAGCCACCTCCCCTATTCGCTTAAGTACTTCAAAGGGACCAATATACCTTGGTCTTAGTTTACCTCGCTTACCAAACCGCATCACCCCTTTCATGGCCGAAACCTTCAACAAGACTTGTTCACCCTCCATGAACTCTAAGTCTCTAACCTTTCGATCTGCATATTCTTTTTGCCGGCTTTGCGCCGCCAAAAGCTTTTCTTGAATAGATTTCACTTTCTCTAAAGAATCCCTCAAAAGGTCCGTACCCCAAGGTCTAACCTCAAATGCATCAAACCAACCAATGGGGGACCTACATCTCCTACCATACAATGCTTCAAATGGAGTCATATCAATGCTTGAGTGATAGCTATTATTGTAGGAGAACTCTGCTAAGGGTAAGAAGCTATCCCAATGGCCACCAAACTCTATCACACATGCATGAAGCATATCCTCCAACACTTGAATCGTTCGCTCAGACTGACCATCGGTCTGAGGATGGAATGCAGTACTAAGGTCCAACCTAGTACCCAATTCCGCATGCAATGTTTTCCAAAACTTAGAAGTAAACAGCGTACCTCTATCTGATATAATGGAGAGTGGAACACCATGCAATCGCACCACTTCCGAGATGTAAAGTTTGGCTAACTTCTCTGCATTGTAAGTCACCTTGACCGGAATGAAGTGAGCAGACTTAGTTAACCTATCAACAATTACCCAAATAGAGTCATACTTACTCATTGTCTTTGGAAGACCAACCACAAAATCCATTGCAATTCTCTCCCACTTCCATTCAGGAATGGGCATTCTCTGAAGTGTTCCTCCGGGCCTCTGGTGTTCATACTTTACTTGCTGACAGTTTGGACATTTGGCAATAAACTCAACAATATCACGTTTCATTCTACTCCACCAAAAGTGCTGCTTTAGGTCACGATACATCTTGGTTGCACCCGGATGTATCGAATACCTTGAACTATGAGCCTCTGTCAGAATAGTGTTGATCAAATCATCGACGCGGGGTACACATACCCTTCCCTTAATCCTCAAAACACCTCCCTCATCGATTGTCGCTTCTTTAGCCTCTCCTTGCAACACTTTATCTCGGATCCGTTTCAATTTTTCATCATTAAACTGCTTTCCCTTAATCTTGTCAAGGAAGGAAGATCTTGCCTCCACACAAGCTAAAAATCCTCCCTTCTCATTTACTTCTAATCTCATAAGGTCGTTATCCAGAATCTGAACTTCTCTAGCCAATGGGCGTCTAGAAGCTTGCAAGTGAGCTAGACTTCCCATGCTTCCCGCCTTTCTACTTAATGCATCCGCTACAACATTCGCCTTCCCCAGATGATACAAAATAGTGATGTCGTAGTCCTTCAGTAGTTCCATCCATCTCCTCTGTCTCAAGTTCAAATCTTTCTGAGTAAAGACATACTGAAGGCTACGATGATCCGTGTAGACCTCACACTTAACCCCATATAGATAGTGTCTCCATTGCTTTAATGCAAACACTACCGCGGCCAGTTCCAAATCATGAGTTGGATAGTTACGTTCATGCACTTTTAATTGTCTTGAAGCATAAGCAATCACATTCTTCTCTTGTATTAGCACTGCACCCAAACCCGAATAGGATGCATCACAATAGACAATGAAGTTCTTACCTTCCACTGGCAAGGTGAGAATTGGTGCAGTAGTCAACAGAGTCTTGAGCTTCTGAAAGCTTTCCTCACACTCATCTGACCATACAAATGGAACATTCTGCTTAGTCAAGTTCGTCAATTGGGAAGCAATAGAAGAGAATCCCTTGACAAATCGGCGGTAGTAGCTAGCTAACCCAACAAAGCTCCTTATTTCTGACACATTAGTAGGTCTTACCCAATTCTTCACTGTCTCAATCTTAGAAGGATCCACCATCACTCCATCCTTAGAAACCACGTTCCCCAAGAAGGACACTGCATCTAGCCAAAACTCACACTTAGAGAACTTGGCATAAAGCTTTTTCTCCCTCAACATTTCCAATACCATTCTCAAATGCTCCTCATGTTCCTCCTTACTTTTAGAGTATATCAGTATATCATCAATAAATACGATCACAAAGAGATCCAAATATGGCTTAAAAATCCCGTCTATCAAACTCATGAACGCAGCAGGGGCATTCGTAAGACCAAAAGACATCACTACAAATTCGTAATGCCCATACCTGGTTCTAAAAGCAGTTTTTGGCACATCCGTTGCCCGTATTTTTAATTGATGGTAACCGGATCTCAAGTCAATATTAGAGAAGACACAAGCACCTTGTAAATGATCGAACAAGTCATCAATGCGAGGAAGAGGATACTTGTTCTTTATGGTTACCTTGTTCAACTGCCGGTAGTCTATGCACATCCGAAAACTCCCATCCTTCTTCTTTACAAACAAAACCGGAGCACCCCAAGGAGATGCACTTGGTCTAATGAAGCCTTTGCTCAACAACTCTTGAAGTTGGGCTTTTAACTCTCTTAACTCCGCGGGAGCCATTCTATAAGGGGGTATAGAAATGGGGCGAGTACCCGGTTCAAGATCAATACAGAAGTCAATGTCCCTATCTGGTGGCATACCAGGAAGATCTGCAGGGAACACATCCCGAAACTCACGGACCACCGAAACTGACTCAATCGAAGGCACTTGGGTAGTGTCATCCTTGAGATGTGCCAAGAAAGCTAAACACCCTTTACTAACCATTTTCTTAGCACGAAGAAAGGAGATGATACGCACCGGATTGGAAGTGTAGTCACCCTCCCACACTAACGGATCTGTCCCAGGCTTGGCTAACGTCACCGTTTTAGCATTACAATCCAAGATCGCAAATTGCGGAGAAAGCCAAGTCATACCCAGAATTACATCAAAATCAACCATTTCTAAGATAACTAAATCTACATAAGTGTTGCTCCCCACAAAGTTCACCAAACAAGACCTATATACCTTTTCAACTACCACAGACTCACCCACCGGAGTAGAAACACGAATAGGCATGTCAAGTAATTCACAACGTAAATTTAGACCATTAGCAAATGAGGAAGATACATAAGAAAATGTGGATCCAGGATCAAACAATACAGAAGCCATGCAATCACAAATCAAAAGATTACCTGTGATGACAGCATCTGATGTCTCCGCTTCAGATCTCCCAGGAAAAGCGTAGCAATGGGCCCCATTACTTGTCTGTCCGTTGCCCCTACCATGTTGTGATGTAGTGGCTCCAGTTTTCCCATCACCCCGTCCGTTTTGGTGACCACCATTACCTCGACCACCGCGTCCTCCAGAATGACGGTCTCTTCCATAACCACCTCTACCTCTAGCTATTGGGGATCGGTAACTCTGTTTTGGACAATATCTCTTAATATGTCCAATCTCCCCACATCCATAGCACTCTCTGGGTTCATGCATAGGTCTCTCAGAGAAGTGTTGACCGGTCTGAGGTGGACCCCCAACTACAGTCTGTAGTGAAGACTGAATTGGTCGGACTGAGTAACCTCCTGAACCTTGTCCTCTAGAGTAAGAGCCATTAAAATCACCTCCCTTTCGAAACCTTTTTGATGTCGATGCCATGGTGAATTCATCTGGCTTCACTCCTTCCACCTCTACCACGAAATCTACCACCTCTTGGAAGGATTTTGCCGTAGCCGCTACCTGTAAGGCTGAAATCCGCAACTCTAACCTCAACCCCTTCACAAAACGACGAATCCGCTCTTGTGGACTGAAACAAAGTTGGGTGGAATATCTGGATAGTGCACGAAACTTAGCCTCATATGCAGTAACCGACATCCTACCTTGCTCTAGACTTAAGAATTCATCTCTTTTCCTATCCCTCAAGGTCCGCGGGATATACTTCTCCATAAACAAACTAGAGAATGATGCCCAAGTCATAGGTGTTGCCTCTGTCGGTTGACACTCAACATGTGACCGCCACCACATTTTGGCGTTCCCTTGAAACTGATAACTCACGAACTCAACACCAAACCGTTCTACTATACCCATCTTGTGTAGTAGCTCGTGACAGTCAACCAGAAAATCGTAAGCATCCTCAGATTCAGCACCCTTGAAGACTGGAGGTTTCAATTTCAAGAACTTACTGAAAAGTTCATGCTGATCATTTGTCATTATAGGCCCCGTAGTCAGACGAGGAAACGTGCCTATATCCAATGAGGCATCCATGCGGGGAGCCCTAGTAGCCGCATGTTGTACCTCTGTAACCGGAGGTGTTGGTATAGAAAACACTGGAGGTGCCTGACCCTGATCAGATAACCCGCTAAGATAAGCAAGAACGTGATTGATCATCTCTGGGGTAGGTTGGGGTGGAAATCCCTCATTCTGTACTTGTTCAGTTTCCCCTTCCTCACCCTCTCTTACTACTTCTTCAGTCGGTGGAGGAGTCACCGCCCTAGCATCAGATGGGCTAGGTACTCGTCCTCTCCCTCTAGAGGACGTCCTCCCACGACCTCTCCCTCGGCCTCTTGCCGCTATTCCACCTCTAGCTACAGCCCCAGTGGCTGGTTCAAACGCACCCTGTCCCGCCGGTGCTGGTGCTGGCGCGGTTGTTGCTCTTGTTCTAACCATCTGCGAAATAGAGTGAAGATGGTCAGATACCAATTTGTATCACCTAGATACCAATTGGACCCAAGTAATAGCACGAAAGAAAGAATGAAAGAAAGGAATTTTCCTAAAGTCTTATAGCCTCTCAAAGAAAAGTAAAGGCGTCCCCCTACCGTTCCTTAAGACTCTACTAGACTCGTTCTTGTGTGATGAGACCAACGAACCTAATGCTCTGATACCAAGTTTGTCACGACCCAAACCGAGCCGCGACTGGCACCCACATTTACCCTCCTATGTGAGCGAACCAAACAATCTAGACCTTATCATTTCAACATATAATATCAACAGAAAGTAATGCGGAAGACTTAAACTTATTAATAAAATCAATAACTATTATTTTCCCCAAAATCTGGAAGTCATCATCACAAGAACATCTATGATCAAATTACCAAACTAAGAGTATTCTAAGAAGCTAAAACAAATAAAAGCTAGTCCATGCCGGAAGTTCAAGGCATCAAGACATGAAGAAGAAAATCCAGTCCAAGCTAGAAGCTTTAGCTCACCCTGAAATCCAGAGTAATGAAGACTGACTAGAGTTGCGGTTGAGTTGAAGACGATGGCACGTTTGCTGCACTCCACAAATAACAAAGCAGAAAACAAATTAAGTAGGGGTCAGTACAAAACACGGGTACTGAGTAGATATCATCGGCCAACTCAAAATAGAAAACAGTATATATATTAAGCAATATCATAAAATCAACTAATATCCTTAGCATGCAGCATTTACAGTTACCATAACCTTGGTTACAACACCAAGCACATCGATGAGGACTCACGCCTCCTCATCATACTTATTTGGGAATTAGGTTCGTTAGATTTGAATATATTATCATCTTTCAAGATTCATTATCTTTATTCCCCTCGTGTCGGTACGTGACACTCCGCTCCTCATATACTATCCTGGTGTCGGAACGTGACGCTCCGATCCTCATTCTATCCTGGTGTCGGAACGTGACACCCGATCCATATTCTATCCTGGTACCAGAACGTGGCACCCGATCCATATACTATCCTGGTGTCGGAACGTGACACTCCGATCCTCATATTCTATCCTGGTACCGGAACGTGGCACCCGATCCATATACTATCCTGGTGTCGGAACGTGACACTCCGATCCTCATATTCTATCCTGGTACCGGAACGTGGCACTCGATCCCCTAATCTCACTACTTTCGTTCATCAAGCCTTCTTTTATACCAAGGCATCATCATTAACAAAGTAGATTAGGGTTTCTTTTCAAGATTTAGGATTCAATAGCTTCATCATGCTTATTATATCATAATTACATAATCACATCATTCATGCAAGCATACAATTAAGCATATAGAAGGGTTTACAATACTACTAACACATATCATTCGCTATTAAGAGTTTACTACGAATAGCATGAAAACCATAACCTACATCCACCGAAGATTAGTGATCAAGCAAGCAATTTCCCAAGCTTTGTTTCTCTTCGTTTCTCCTCTTTCTCGTTCGACTTTCTCTCTCTTTCTCTTGTTCTTTCTATTTTCTTTATTCAAACCCTCTTTCTTTTACCCTAATTAGTATATAATTAAGAATAAAAGATGACAATAATAACCCACTAATTAACTTAAGGTTACCTCTTTTAACCCCCAAGTAATTAGACTTATTAACATTAACCCTCTAACTTTATAATTAAAGCAGGAATAGTCAAAAACGTCCCTTAAAACGTATAAAGAAATCCGACCCGGACTGGGATTGCGCAGCCTGCGATGACCCGTCGCGCCTGTGACGGCTCGTCGCGCCTGCGACGGTCCGTCCTGCTGCTCCGTCACAGACTTCAGAGACTCAATTTCTCTGAAGAGTCTGTGACGGTCCGTCACACCTGTGACGGTCCGTCCTGCCATTCCGTTACGAAGTTCAGAGAGTCGATTTCAGTACCCAATTTGCAGATTTTCTAAGTGTTTTGAAACGAGACCCTGCGACGGTCCGTCGTGGGGTCCGTCGTTTCTGCCAGTTTTTCCAGAATTGAAGTCTGCTGCTCAAAACGACTAAACAGGTCGTTACACCTAGACATATTAATTTTATTCTTGATGATCAGACTATTTTATTCTCATTGTAATAAAATTATGAATTTGAGAATTCTTAGTTTCCTTATATTATTTTTCAAATTATTTCTCAAGATTCCTCTTTACATTGTCAAAACTCCATTTAAATTAATTATGTTTGTTTAAGAGATTCTCAATAAGATCTCCAAATACATAGGGATAGAGTTCATGTTTAAAAATAGACATGAACAATCTACTCAATAAGTCACAATGCACAATATGCAACAATTCAATAATTAAGAATAGAAATTCAATAATCAGGAACTGAAGAACTCAAAACTCAACATCAACTCATCTCAGTAATACTCAAATCTAAGGATAGAATTTTAGATTACTCTTTTACTAATTTGAAAGTAGATGGTAGGGCGCGAGGACGAACTACCAACACTATAATATTCTTACATACTTGAAAGAACAAGGAAATCAACGAAACTTAAAGAATGCTTGAACCCTAGTTTTTCTCCTCTTGGAACCTTGCTCTAATGACTTGAAGTGTTAATGAACGTAAAAGAACAAATTAAAACTTTCTAAACCCTTAATTAGGTGTAAAACGTCGTGCTTTAGATTTAGAATAAGGATTAAAAATGATGTAGTTTAAGTACCAAACGCATAGGAGAAAGACTAAAATGACCCCAACTTAAAAACTGACGAATTGCCCTTCAAAGAATGTTTCACGGACCGGCTCCACGGTCCGTGAAATTCTTCATGGGTTGTATAGTCGTCCGTGAACCTTCTTCTGTCTGACATAATTTCACTAGAAAGACAATTACTTCTTACTCTAAGGTTGAAATGAGGCGAACTTTGCACCGTTGGAAAGAAGACTGAAAGATCTTTAATTTAATATGTCATGAGCCATCTAATTCGTTATGTGCTAAGAGATATTGTCGTTTGAAGTTGAACTTAAATTTAAATTTAACGAGTCCCTTTCACGGATGACTTCATGGTCCGTACAAAGCTTCACGTACCGTCAAAGTGTTCGTAAACCTTCCTAAGATTCACGTACCGTCAAAGTGTTCGTAAACCTTCCTAAGTTTTGGGTTCAATTTCATATGTTGGATGACGGGGCGTGGACCTCTTCACGACTCGTGAACCCATCCCATGAAATTTCCTTGAACCTTACCAACTTGCACGACCTAACCCTCAAGTCATGCAACTCTAAACGGCTGGGTTGTACGGTCTGTGACACCCTGTACGAACTGTACAACCTTCCGTACACATGTACATGTTGAAGCCTTTTTCTTTTTTGCCATTTCAAGTTCCAATTTTCCAAGGTGTTACATAAAGTGAGTTTGAAGAGGGTATATTATAAAATTTACACAAACTTGACCCCTACTTCAGAAGTAAAACATTTTGTTTTCAATAAACTATCGACTCAAGATAATAGACTTGAAAAATAATATAATAAAAATAAATAAAACAACAAAGAAGACTGAAAAAGGAGACATACGTAGTTGGTTTGACAAAAACAATGTACATAACACACACATCCGACCAAGTATCGTCGATAGGATATTTGCCAGTCCAAAAAGATCAATATAAACCACTATTTATATGTATCACATCTTTGCATGGATATTCTTCTTCGTGCACAAAAGATAACCCAACATTTAGCTATGGTATATGGAGAAAGATATTTCTAATTCTAGTCTCAGTGTCAAATATTCATATTAGAGCTTGAATAAATTTTTATTCATATAGAAAAACTTCATGTTGAAGAGATAAATACACTTCTTAACAAAGGAGATTTCATAAAAAAAAATACATTATTTTATACTTAGTTTTTATCTAAAAATTTATGTAAATATAAAATCCTTTGTTTTTGTTGTTTCACCGATCTTAAATATTATCTCGATTCTCTCTTTTTATGTAAGCATATTTTACAAGACACAAAAATTAATAAAAAAGAGAAATTTAATTTTTGATGTGTGTTATAACTTGTAATATTTATATGTTGTGAAAAATACTTAATAAGTTATGTAAAACGTTATCATGATGATTGCTTCAATGGTATGTTGTTGGAGAAGGAACATGAATATTACAAAAGAAAGTTGAAAGAATTTTTTATTTTTTATTTTCGATAAAACAAGTAAGAATTCTGAATAAATTTGTATAATTAATTTAGAGTTTAATTTATCATATAACATTTTTTTATTTTACTATTAATTAAAAAAATTAAGTATTTCCAAAAATGAGGTGTTCGTGTAATTTTATTGTCCACCATCGGTGGATAGTAGTTAAACTCAATAATTATTGATTTATGTGTTTTACCACACTATTCGTACTAATTAATGCTTAGTATTGAGTCTTGAAATAATATGAAATAGTGTTTACTTTTAGGGGCCGTTTGAGTACGGTATAAGAGGGCATTTTATTCATGTATAAAATATTGTATTCGTTTTACAATGTTTGGTAAAAGTTTTTTATTAGGTTGAAAAGTCAACATGACTTATACTATGTTTGGTTGCACTTTTGTAATCCTACATAATTAATACCAACATAACTTATAAGGGAATCTATGTATAAAGTTATGCAGGGTAGAAGGTGGAATAAGTTATGTGGGTATTAGTTATACATGTGTTGAAGTGATAAATTACATATTTACCCTACTAATTTATTTTATTGTTTTTAATTGAAAACTTTATTGTTTTCCTATATATAGGTTTGTTGTTTTTATTTCTTTTTTATATTTAGACTATTTTTATTTCTTTTAATTTTTATTTAGAAATTTTATTGTTTCCTATCAACATGTGTTGTTTTTATTTCTTATTATATATAGATTATTTTCATTTCTTTTATATACTTACCATTTTGATTGATTTGCAAAGATAAATATTTTTTTAATATTAGAAATTGATTGTATATTTTTTAATAGTACATATGCTAATCAAATATTAGCATTATATATTACTCAATATATTTCACATTCTATTAGCATCTATTATCATTTTGTAAATAATATACATTAATAATTTACAACAAGTTTATATTCAATAGTTAATAATTCATGTATTGTAATCTCTACGTAACTAAATAAT
Source organism: Solanum neorickii (assembly GCA_027704865.1). Taxonomy (NCBI): domain Eukaryota; kingdom Viridiplantae; phylum Streptophyta; class Magnoliopsida; order Solanales; family Solanaceae; genus Solanum; species Solanum neorickii. The sequence goes on from JAKWJC010000365.1 coordinate 6,861,670, forward strand.
ATTTACATAACTAATATCCACACAAGTTATACCCACATAATTAAACCCAACATAACTTAACTTGCATAACTAAACTCTGCATAACTAATACATGCATAGCTAATACCTGTATAACTAAACCCTCCATCGCTAATACCTGTATAACTAAACCATGCATAATTAATACCTACATAACTAAACCTGCATAGCTAATACTTGCATAACTCTAACCAGTAACCAAACAGCCCCTTAATGCTAAGGATAAAATATGAATATATAATTATTTTTTCTTAATATGTCAAAAATGACAAATAAAAATAAAATTCTATTTTAAAAATAACTTACAAACAAAAACAAATTAAAAAAATAGTAAGAATCATTTATTTTCAATAATAATTCATATATAAATAAAAACAGTGGAAGTAGATACATAAAATAAATGCAGTCCTAATGGCAATGCAAGACTTATAAGAAAGATTTGAGTGGTCCATGTGACCAACACCAAATTCCATGATAAGATTAGTGGTCCAGATGCAACTATATCTTTCTCTAAATTATTTTAAGTTTTCAATATAATTTTTTATAGGGAGTGTTAATCCTCAAGTGATGTATGTATTATGTAAATTAATTTAACTATAAATTAAATATTAAATATTGGGGAAAAAAGGAGGATACGAGTTATTTTTTAATTTTTTTTTCATGAATTGATATATTTTAATAAATAATTATTAATTTTAGCGATAATTTTTGTTTAACACTATTTAGAGCAATTATATGTTAAATCTGCAAAATGTTTTAAAAGTGAATTATGTGTGCAATGTATATGTATTATAATTGTTATTTGAAATATATTATATTTATTTGGAAAAAAATTGACACATTGTATTATAAGTGTATTAAAATGTGGAAAAAAATTTAACACATTATATCTATTATTAAAACTTGTATTATATGTGAATAAAAAATTGTTATTTGTAATATGTATTAAACCTATATTATAAATGAATTAGAAGTAATCAAGTGAAAAAAAAATATTATCGCTATAAATGATAAATATTTTTTATTATAATATCTTTATTTCACTTTTCCATATTTTTTTCTTGATAGGATTGATTTAATGGGGTGGCATTGTAATTTTTTTTCTTAAAATATATTAACTCATATAAACAGAAAATATATTTGGCAAGACATTATTTTGACATGAAATGGCACGAGCAACAAATTTGAGATAATTTAAGGTATTTTTGTAAAATTTATTTGGAAAAGCCAAGGGTGATTTTTCATTGATTTTTTGTACTCAAATTACTCTCAAACGTAAAATCACTACCCTTAAAAAGTAAATCACTTTTGAAAAGTCCAACTTTTAATAATTATTTTTTAGTTCACACTGCCCAAGAGGTGGCTGCCCATATGCTCTATTTATATCGTGTCATGTGGAAAGTTGGGTTCCATTTCAGAAAATGACTCAAATCAATTTGTATCGCTCATCTTTGAAAAAAAAAATTCTCTTTCTTACTTTTTTTTTACTTCTTTTTCTTTGACTTTTCTTTTCAAATTAATGTTTTAAATTTCTCTACTTCCATACTTAAATAATTTTATTCATAGAAAATATTAAAATATGAAATTCAAAAAGAAAATGTTCATTCTATTTCTAATATTTTAATATTATTTTTTCATCTTAAAATTAATTATTTATATTGCTAAAAATAGTTTAGATAAAATTATTTGTTAATTTACAAAATATAATTAATTACTATTTTTTTATTTTATTAGATAACTTTTTTTTTCTTTTTGTAAGTGTAAATAAAATTTATAAATTTTAAAAAATTAAATGTGAAATAGTAAAACTATCATTTTATTTATGATTTCTTACAAAATTTGTAAAAGAAATAACATTAATTTTGATACTAAGTTCAAAAGAAAATATAACGGAAAGAGCATCAATGTTCTTGACAAACAGTTACATACGTTTTGATACTAATTTTGTCATGACTGGAGTCTAGACCCCAGACGAGATCGGCGTCGTTGACCTCTCAGAGGTCGCAGACAAGCCTACATACGTCATTCTTACTTCATCTAGATTAATTTTAGCCGAAAATTTGAAACTTTTTGTTTCCTAACATGCTTACTAAACATTCTATTATAGATATAATTGTTCACCATCAACCATCTAGTTCATAGCTGCATTAAATGTGTACTTGTCAAAACGGCACCAATACAAAGTCTGAAATGAAATGGGAAATGAAACGCTAGTGGAACATGCTCCACTAGCTAAAGCCTACATCTAAGCTAGATGATAACATTAGACATCCTCGAAAGCATGAGGTCCTACGAAGTCCGGATGAAAGTTTCACGTCCGGATAGTTGCAACGTCAAACTGTAAGCTCTAGCGTCCACCTGTACCTGCACCTAAAAATATAGAGTTGTATGGAATTAGTACACACTTGTACTAAGTATGGGTATATACAAGGACACGCATGAGAGAAATTATGCAAGCACACACCAAGGACAAGTATGGGTATATGCTCTTTTCTAACAACATGATTTTAGAAGGTCAAGTCAATGGACTTGCCAAAGTGAGATTAGGAAAGTGAGAGAGCTTTCTAATTTTGGATTGGGAAAGTGAGTGAGCTTTCCAAATTTGGATTAGGAAAATCACGCCATGAGAATAACATGCATCATCATACTTATCATATTGCACACAACAGATAACATCTTACACTTAGCACATATCATATTGCATATAGAACATAACATCTTTCATATCATTCATTCATATGCCATGAGACCTTGGAATCATGGACTTAACATTAAGGCTTCCCAGAAATGAGGGCTTAACATATGGGATCTCAACTAGGGAGTCTGCTTTAGAAAACACAGAGTTTGCTTCGTTCATTTATACGTACTCCATTTCATTTCATTCATAGGCCAGTGTAAACACCAGCTATACCTAGGATGTAGGTTAAGACTTTTATCAGGTTCGTTGTGCAATGACCAAGAATGACCTAATGTCATTACTTGAGTCTAACTCACCTTTTGATTATCCTATCCTAACACCTTTGGTATCATTCATTTCATTATGTGCATCATTTGAGGCTGGCCTCATTCATTCATTGAGAACTTTAACTTTAACCGACATAGATCATGTGAGCATCATGAAATCCAGTGTCATGAAACCCCACATCAAAAAGAGGCGGAATCACCAGCCAGAGTGACCCAAAACATGCTAGCGTACGTGGGAATTGAACCCCGTAAGATCCTTATCTTGTCAGTGTAGGTTCGAAGACTAGAAGATATACGGAGACCCATACCGGATGCTGGACAGTCTCATCTCATGAGAGTTACGTGAACCTTATCCCTTCCCGAAAGAAGGTATCACCGCTCATAGCTAGTCTATCAGTGCTCAGTATAAAGTTTCATTACATTCATCTCAATAGATGATTTCTCATCTCATCATTAGTATTAAGTGTGTTAAACTCAATACTTTCATTAGAGTGTTCAAAGCGACTGGTCTCTTCATTAACTTTACACTCTCATAGGTGAGTCCGTTTTGGTAACATTTACTTAGACTCACTTGAGATTGCTCTCATCTTTTACAGTAGCCTCATATCATGTTGTCACCACATTCATTAACATTAGCACATTTGCTCTTCATAATTACTCACCCCTTTTTACGTGAATGTTCATTTCATCATATGCCAATGCACTTGTCCACTTGGTGTGTTTCACACTCTTACTTAACCCTTCTAGGGTTTCATCATTTCATTGTTCATTTCATCATATGCCAATGTACTTGGCCATTTAGTTTATTTTACACTCGTACTTAACCCTTCTAGGGTTTCATCATTTCATTGCATACATCTTAGGTTCACTTACTTTCAAACGTATGCTATACTTATGGGTCTATACATACAAGCCATGTGGCTTCATTCCTAGTTTGTCTAAGTGATTCATATTTACCCAGGATTATGTGGTACAAGACTTATGCATCTTGTAGATATGCCAAGATATTGATTTCGATCTTTAGAGGCAGCATTTATTAAATATTTACTTACGTATGACTTATGTGTCAATACGAAATTGAGCAAGGGAACCCGATTTCGAATTTCTTGAACAACACTTAATCTTATTTTAAACTTGATAATCGCACTTTTCAGATTTTGGGGACCCTAGTTGGATCCCCATCAACCCCATAGTATTTCCTTTTTTTTTCTCCTCTCCTTTTTCGTTTAAGTCAAGGAGGTTGTGGGTTCAATCCCCCACAAGCTCATTATATTTCTTTTAATTTATCTCTTAACTTTCTCACCTATACAAGTGGTTGTGGGTTCAATCCCCACTCTCTACATTTATTTTCTCCTTTATTTTTCTCCTAACTCTCTCATCCATTCAAGAGGTTATGGATTCAATCCCCACTCACTATATCTATTTTTCCTTGAATTTTTCTCACAAAATTTTTATGAAATTTTCATTTAGTGGGGTCATGGGTTCAATCCAATGACCTCACATTTTAAAAAAAAAATTAAGCGAAGCTAATTTTTTTAAAAGTTGGCCGAGACTACAATTTCCAGCATGCTGGAAATTTAGTCTCTTCCAATTCATTTTTGTCTTAATCTTTTGTTGATTTTTTTTGTAGCTTTCATGTAATGATGTCTTGGGTTCAATCCTTAGTGATCTCACTTATTTTACATTCATTTTTCATTGCATTTTGTACCATTTTGTTTGGCCGAACCCAACCTACCAAATGCTGGAAATTTGTTCACTATTTTCAGCTTCTTTATATTATCATTCATATGTTAATTCTTAAGGCATTTCGTGGATCATTTGATGCATCTTTAAGTGTAATCTTTTTATGATTATATTCAGCCAAGAATTACCATTTCATCCAGCAACATTACACCACTTTTACACCTCATGATTTACACAAACATTCGCACATAAAATTCAACCATAAAAACATATCATTTTTCAAATACTTTCGGTTGACATAACTTAACTTGCTTACAATTCCAAACACATAATCAAGAACACATTATCACAAAAATCAAACTTCATACTTAAACTACCAGCAAACATACCAACAACATGATCTCTAACCTATTTCACATTGAGATCAAAGAGATACTAGGGACAAGGAGTTCAACAAGAACAGGAACAACCCTAGTTTTTGAGTAGATTCATCTGAACCTTAAGGGTCCCTTGGGAAAGGGACCAAGAGTAAGAAAACTCATACCTTTTATGACGTTCAAACCTCGACTTGCTGCCCAAAATCTTCTCCAAAAATCACGTCCAATTCCCCTAAAAGTCAACACCAACTCGACGGACAAACTTCTCTTGCCTACGTGATTGATTTCATTTTTTCATTATATTTTCGTTGTGAGTTCTTCAAGTGTGAAGAACATTGATTTACCTACTGTTTTTTGAAGTTATTTGGCAGATAGAATCGTTAGTGAGAGTGATAGAGACGTGAGAGAGAGAGATGAGCATGGGAGAGAAGAGTTTTCTTAGGATTAAGAGTCTAGTTTAAGATTTAGTCAAATAAGGTTTTTATTTAATTATTAAATATCTGATTTCCTTTTATTTTAAATCAGCTAATAAATAATAAATATAAATTAATTACATTAATTTACCAACTTAAATTAAAAATAATTTAATTTATTTCTTCCACCTAGGTTCGAACCCGAGTGGAGCAAGACTTCACTTCAAGAGCCAATTTTCGGTCCTCTCTCCCCAAAATGCCCCTCCACCTTATTAATTAAATAACTAATTATATATTTAAGGTAATTACTATACTACCCTTAGTCTGGAAAAAGACCATTTTACCCCTAGACCCTTCAAACCTATGATTTTCCCTTTTTAAGTCCGGTAAAGACTCCTTCAAGTAAATCTTCGTATTCGAGAGCCCTGCATGGTTGGACCCAACCTTTTTTTAGCTCAACTAACTCCCCACGTTAGTTGTCTTGGCTGTAGCAAGGGTTCAGAGGTCTAGTTCTACGCGCATCAATCAGTGTGAACCCGGTCTAATCGTAGGCATTCTAGACACATTAAGCATTACTTAGCATATTCATTTTTTAGGGTTGTTACAAATTTCATGAAATTAAAAAAATGGAAAGCATCCATAATTACCTATATAAATACATATTCTTTTTCCGTCAATTTATATGATACTTTTTATTCTTGAAATTCAAGCTAGGTGAAATTTTTCATCACTTTAACTTTTTTTTATTTTTCTTGCTATTTAATTTTTTTTTATCTTCTAAAAAATATACGATACTATAGAATTTTGATAAGGTACATCTATACAGGATCCTTCAAAAAAACAAGTTACGCATTATCTAAGAATTTAATCCTTTTAAAGAAATATGATAAATTATTTCCAATGATTTTAGTATTTTCTTACAATATTAAGGATTTAACGACGATATATTAAGATGTCTTGGTAATATTTGATTTCAATAAAAATAATCAATTAAATTATGAGTCATATCAACAAAAAGAAACACTATCAAAATTAACAAAATAAAACTATAAATTAAACTAAAAAGTAGATGCAATAAAATTTGATTATTATAAAGAGAAACACATGAATACTAACAAAGAGAATATTTTTTTTTCAGTTTTGAATAAAGTTATACATAAAATCAATACAGACCATTTATTAATAAAATAATAGAATGAAAAAAAAATTCCTAAATAATCAATGTCTAATCTTTTATCAACAAACACACAAATTATGATATATGAATGATCAAGCTATAATTGTGTAATACAATTAGTTATGGTACATATTAATCTTTGATCAATTTATCTTCACATTTTAAGGGCTATTAACTATATTTATTGATAATATCTCATTTTAAATTTCTTCGTGATATTCAATAAAAAATTGATATAACGAGACTAAATAAATTTTTTTCTTAATTATGACTGAATGCTATTGCAGGATGAATGATTAAAGTTTAAACGAATAGTCAATAAATCACGAATTCGAGTCTAGATTAGGTCCCAATTTTAAGTATATTTTTTTAAAAAAATTAGACTCTTTGAAGCTTTTAAGATTTTTTTTTTTTTGGTAAATAAGATTATAAAAATATATATTTGAATCCCTTTCAAAAAAAATTGAAGATTTTTCATTATTTTAAGTCGAAATCATTATGAGAAAAATAAATGTAAAGGATATAATATTGTATGAGTTATATTCTCTCACAAATACAAGTCAATTGAATGTGATTATATATGCATGATCAAGTTATAATTGTGTAATATAATTAGTTGTGATACATGTCAACCTTTGATCAATTTATGTTCACATTTTAGGAGTTATTAAACTATATTTATTAATAATATCTCATTTTAGATTCTATAGTGACATTCATTAAGCAACTGATATAAAGAAATTAAATAAATTTTCTTTCATAATGATGATTGAATGCAATTGTAGCATGAATGATTAAAACTTAAGAGAATAATCTATAGGTCACGAGTTCGAACCTAGGTTGGGTCCCAGTTTTATGTATTTTTGTCAAACAATTAGACTCTTTGAAGCTTTTAGGATTTAAACAATTTTTAATTTTATATTTTCGATAAATACGATTGCAAAAGTTTATATTTGGATTGTTTCACAAAGATAAAAGATTTTTCATTATTATAAGTCGAATCATTATGATGAAAATAAATGTAATGGGTATAGTATTATATGAGTTAAGCATCCTCACAAATAAAAGTCAACTGAATGTGATTATATATGCATGATCAAGTTTTGTTGTGTAATACAATTATTTATAGTACATGTCAACCTTTGATAAATTTATCATCATATTTTAGGGGTTATTAGACTATATTTAATGATAATATCTCATTTTAAATTCTCGTGATATATAAAGATACTAAACAATTTTTTTGGTAATTATGAATGAATGCTATTGCAGCACCAATGGTTAAAGCTTAAACGAATAGTCTATAGGTCACGAGTTGAAATCTAGATTAGGTCTCAATTTTAGGTATTTTTTTTTAAAAAAATTAGACTCTTTGAATCTATTAGTATTTAAGTAATTTTTAATTTTATATTGCTTTGATAAATATGATTGTAAAAGTTTAAATTTGAATTGTTTCACAAAAATTGGAGATCTTTCACTATTATAAGTCGAATCATTATGACGAAAATAAATGTAATAGATATAGTATTATATGAGTTATGCTCTCTCACAAATACAAGTCAGTTGGATGCGATTATATATGCATGATCAAGTTATAATCGGATAATACAATTAGTTATGATATATGTCTATCTTTGATCAATTTATCTTCACGTAATAGGGGTTATTAGACTATATCTATTGATAATATCACATTTTAAATTTTATAGTGATATCTATTAAACAAATGATATGAAGAGAGAGTAAATACATTTTCTTTCGTAATTATTAATGAATGATATTGCAATACTTATGTCCCAATTTTAGGTCTTTTAAAAAAAATTAGACTATTTGAAACTTTTAGGATTTAAATAATTTTTAAATTCATTTTTTTGATAAAAATAACATTGTAAAAGTTTATATTTGGATTGTTTCACAAAAATTGAAGATTTTTCATTATTATAAGTCGAATCATTATGATGAAAATAAATGTAATGGATATAGTATTAAATGAGTTATATGCTCTCACAAATACAAGTTAATTAAATACGATTATATATGCATGATCAAGTTTTAATTGGACAATACAATTAATTATGGTACATGTCAACTTTTGATCAATTTATCTTCACATTTTAATAGTTATTAGACTATATTTAATGATAATATCTCATTTTGAATTACTAGTGATATTCAATAAACTACTCATATGAAAGAGAGTAAATATATTTCCTTTCGTAATTATGAATGAATGTTATTGCAGCGCAAATGATTAAAACTTAAACGAATAGTCTATAAGTCACGAGTTCGAATCTAAGTTTAGGTCTTTAATTTTAGGTATTTTTTAGTTTTTTTTTTAAGTTTATAGGTCACGAGAATTTTAGTTTTTTTTTCTAGGCCCATCGTATATACCATCAAAATCTTCATGATTTTGGGACAAAAAACTATCATCCTCATCTTATTAAAATTATATAATTCTAATAATCTTGAACTGAATCAACAAAATAAAATAAAACTGATGAATAAAGTAAAAAAAAATGAGTAAAGCAAGAGAGAGAAGATAAAGAAAGAAAAAAATCAAGAGTAATTTTCTATTTATTTTGGAGAGAGGCAACAAGTAATGGAACCTATGAGCTATTTGGTCATTTACCCATGTTTTATCAATTCATGTTAAAAAAAAAAAAAGTGTCTTACCATTTAGCAATACTCTCATCTAAAATGTAGGTGGTGGGGACAGTGGTGCTGATTCGAAAATAATAGATAAAAAAACAACTTATCTTTTTTATGGGTCGATTTCTTTGTGTTAGTATTTTTTTCTCTCAAAATTTTACATCTTCACGTCATTTATATATAATATGCTTTTCACACTCTATTTGCTTTCTTGTTGTAGCTCAAAACTAGTTTCATTATATTCCATTGCGCCGCATCAAAGCTAATTTCGAAACTTCTTCAGTGAGTTTTTTCTTTCTTTTTTTTTAATGCATGTTTCATCATTTTTTTTCTTCTGATTCTGCAAACGGGGTTAGATTTTGAAAATTTATCATTAAATATTTATTTTGTTAAAAAAATTGATTAGATTTTGAACATATAATCTTCGAATATGTGTATTGGAAATGACTTCTGTATAGGTAAGGTAGGTAACGTTTGTATATATTCTATTGTGTCAGACTCCACTTATGAGATACACCAAATATGTTTTTGTTGTTGATTTTTCAAATATTTTCAAATTCTCAAAAAAAAAAATTGGTCTGAGTGGAGGTTATTTGGGACTTTCACTCGTAGAACTTCAAATTTTATTCAACTAAAATGCATATCTAAATGTAATTTCAAATTTTAGAAAGTTAAATTTTCATGTTTTGTAAAAAAAGGGAGTTTAGTGTTTTCCTCTTTGCCTTGTTATTAGTTTATATATATATATATTTATGTTTCGCTCGAAAAATATTGAATTCATTTGAAACTTATAAGTAGTATATAAACACTCATCCTCCAATGTCCTTTTATTTTTATAATCAAAGATGCTATGTCTTAGAAATTTACATTTGCCTATATGAAACACCTTTTTTTGGGTGGTAGTGGTTGTTTGTTCATATTTGTGCATTTTTCCAGAATCAGTTGATGCTTTTTGTCTAAAAATTTGAGTGGTGCACTTCAATTCATACCATTCTGATATGTGTCTTTGCTGTGACAGGTTCTTTTCTATTTGTATTGCCTCTGATGTTCAAGAAACTATAACTAGCATATTTAACAGATACAAATCAGCAAAAAAATAACCTTTTTTTTTCTTGTTGAAGGCCTAAAAAAGCTCTGAATTTTAGATCAGAGGTGAAGAGAATTCGCGCCAGAAGATGAAGTATATGAAGCTTGGATCTAAGCCTGATCAGTTTCAGACTCAAGGAGATAGTATCAGGTGAATAATGAACTTAAAATTTTGGTGAATGCTGTTGAGTTTTGTTTGTTCTGCTTTTGATATGTGTTACTCGAGTAGAGGGTCTTTCAAGACTACAATGGGTTTGTTGTTGTTGTCGTTATTTCTTATGTCCAGATGATTTTAAGTTTTATGCACTGACCGATGAGGTAGAGGTATTTATACGATCAGGTCACTTATGAGGCAGTTACAAGTAAATTTCTATGATAGGTATTAATAGGTAACATGGTAAAATATTAACCTACTAGACAGGTTAAATTTTACTGATTATGTAAAAAAGTCTTTATATTGTTGGTGTATATGAGTTAAAGCCTTTCTAGATAGGGTACTTTTTATATTACTATAGTGCTATGGTTGTTGGAACTTTGTTGTCTTCATTTAAGTTAGTTTTTTCCTCCCATATTACAAATACAGAAAGCACATCATGATGTATAATTTTGATGAAAAATGTTTTTGTGGTTATAGTTGCTTAAATCAATCTTCAACTGTTTGGTTGGGTAAAAAATTGAAATCCTAAGTTTGGCTGAGTTGCGGGGACTCATCACTTTCGATGTTGAATCCGTGTCAGATTCTTCAAAAGTATTATACTTTTGGAGAATCCGACATGCACTTTTTAACATTTTGTGGAGTCCGAACAACATAGGAGCTTGGTTGGTTTTGCAGGTGGCATATGAAGCTGAATATGAGTAGCAAAAAATTGAAAATGATGTTAGCATGATGGTTGGTAGAAGCACTGTGATATGGAGTAGCAATAGAGAAAGTTTCATAAATGGTTTATATACACACTTAGTAGATATCAAATGTTTTTCTTGAAACATAAGGTTTCGACAAATTTAGATCATCAAACATCAGAAGACTATTTTGTCAACAAAAATATATTCTTGAAAAATATTGTTTTAATATTTTTCAAACTAGACTGGACCTTTAAGTTAAATGTTTTCACATTTTTTGGCCTCTGCAGAAACTCGTTTTGAATATTTTCGATCACTTCTAACAATCAAAAGAATTATTTTTGACAACTTCCATTATCACACGAGAACTAATCTGGGTTATTGCCTCCTTCTTGATTCTTCACTTAATCAAATATCATAACATGCATATCCAAATCAAGATAGATAGAAGCCCTTTTGCTGCCATTGATTTATAGTCTAATTTATGCTACTCTAAACTCTTGACGTGTTCTAACTCATTGAAATGATGTGTTTATGTTTGACTTGTATAACGTGTCTGAGCTCATTTATTTCACATTTTCAGTAAAAGTAAAAGAAAACGGTATATTTCTCGTTGTGTTCGTTTGAACTAATACTGTGTTGATCCAGTTGAAATCTTGAAGTTAAAGTAGTATATAGGTTTCTTTGCCTTCTGTGAACTAGGATCCAATAGTTTGGAAAGAAGTGTTAGTGATAATAGGGAAACTGTGCTAATAGTGTTGTCTCTTCTTCCACGCCTCCCCGAATGTACAACTATGAAAATTACAGTGATGGTGTGACTGCTCAGGGACTACTCCGATACATTTTTAGGCTGTAAATATGTTGGTAGCTTTACATACCGAGGAACTTATTGCTTAAGGGTCATTTTCTCAAATCGGAAATGAAAGTTATGCTTCAGGAAGGGAAACATACACCATTGTTACATGACAGAGAGTTAACAAACTCACCCCGCTTTCTGTGTGCAAAATCTAGAACGAAGGAAAAGGAGAAGTATGCTACAAGCTTTAGATCATATGGCAGTTACAACCCCTTCATGAAAATAAGACTTTTAACATTCATATATTTAGGATAGCTCCGTTGTTAGTTAGTAAACCTCCAGGTTTTAGTCTACGCGTATCAACTTATATAGCATTTGTTGTTTCAAATATATGCTTGTAGTTATTCGTCTACGCTTCACATATGAAGAAGTGATGTGGTAATTTGAGATTAATGGTACAGTTTTCATTTGGCATATGATCTATGAACTTTATATTCAGGTATGTAGCAGCTGAATTGGCAACTGACATGGTTATCAATGTTGGAGATGTAAAATTTTACCTCCACAAGGTAAGTAACCTTTCTTATTCCATATTTGTCGACTGTTTTCTGCATGAGAAATAGCAATACTAATAGAAGTACATTTTCTTCAGTTCCCCCTTCTGTTGAAGAGTTATCGCTTACAGAAACTGATTGCGTGTACAAACGAGGAAAATATTGATGAAATCAACATCCATGATATACCTGGTGGACCTGCTGCTTTTGAAGTGTGTGCAAAGTTCTGTTATAATATGACAGTAACTTTAAATGCATATAATGTCGTTGCAGCTCGTTGTGCAGCAGAGTACTTGGAAATGTATGAGTCAGTTGAGAAGGGAAATCTTATCTACAAGATTGAAGTTTTTCTTACATCTAGCATCTTCCGGAGCTGGAAAGACTCCATCATTGTTCTTCAGACCACAAAAGCTTTTCTTCCCTGGTCCGAGGAATTAAAAATCGTTAGTCATTGCCTGGAATCCGTAGCTTCTAAAGCTTCTGTAGACACCTCAAAGGTGGACTGGTCTTACACATATAACCATAAAAAGCTTCCATCCGAAAACGGAAGTGATCTGCACTGTAATGCGATAAGCTGTCAACAGCTTGTTCCAATAGATTGGTGGGTTGAGGACCTTTGTGAGCTTCATATTGATTTGTATAAACGGGTCATAGTAACAATAAAAACAAAAGGAAGGATTTCTTCAGAAGCAATAGGTGAAGCACTGAAAGCATATGCCAACCGGAGGCTCCCGGGATTCAGCAAGGGCAGTATACAAGAAAGTGATCCTGAAAAGTATCGGTACATGGTTGATACGATTACTTGGTTGTTACCCAAAGAGAAGAACAGTGTTTCCTGCAGTTTCTTGATCAAATTGCTGCAAACATCTATTGCATGCGAATGTGGACAAACGATGAGAAGTGAACTGAAGAGGAGGATTAGCCTGCATATGGAAGATGCAACAGTAGGTGACTTGCTAATTCAAGCTCCAGATAGTGAGACTATTATATTCGATATTGACATAGTACACGACCTGGTAGATAATTTCATGTTGCATCAAAAGAGAGGTCAGATTGATAGTTCTGCAGATAATAAATTCCACGATATATGCCCCCCGTTTGCATCAGATGATTCCGAAGTAAAGGTGGCTAGGGTAATCGATGGATACCTTGCTGAAGTTGCTAGAGATCCAAATCTACCGCTATCGAAGTTTATCAATCTTGCAGAATTGGTCTCTAGCTTCTCTAGACCTTCCCATGATGGAATTTACCGCGCTATTGACATGTATCTCAAGGTATCATTTTGTACTTCTCTTGTCTGAGTTGCAGTCTGTGTTCATGTAAGCTTGAGAGCCTCACTCTCGACTCGAGAGTGAAAAATGCCAATATTATGTGAAGAATTTCTCATCAAGGATCATGAATGATCATTATTTTGTTTTGACAGGAACATCCTGGGATAACTAAAAGCGAGAGAAAAAGAATTTGTAGGCTAATGGACTGCAGGAAGCTATCAGCTGAGGCCTGCATGCATGCTGTGCAGAACGAGCGCCTTCCTGTACGAATAGTTGTACAAGTTCTGTTCTTTGAGCAACTCAGAGCCACAGCATCATCCGGTGGTGGCAGCACTCCTGACCTGACTAGACCGGTCAAATCTTTGCTCCCAGTGGGATCTCAGAGGTGCTCCACATCAGCTACATCCAACATTGAGGACAATTCAGATGCTGTGCTCACAGCCAAGGAACTTAAAGATCTGAAAGGTGAGCTTGCAACTCTAAGATTGAGAGACAGAGGAGATAACAATTGTAGTAACTCGAATGACATGATAAAAAATGCTTCAACGGTTGACGATATCAAAGTGAGGAGTTCAGTCATGTCCAAAAAGATGTTCTCAAAACTATGGTCAAATAAAGATAGACAAAGTGAGAATAGCAGCTCAGATACATCAGAAAGCCCATCATCTTCTAATGCAGGGGAAACAAAGTCTACCTCATGTAGAGTTGGAGGCATTCCCTCTCTTAATATTAGCTGAAAAGAAGCCACGAGTTCAAAACCGACCAGAGACCTATGCCCAATATTTAAGAGGAGAAGGGCAAAGGAACGTGTCCATTTGAGCCTTGTGTTCGCTGGGAGATTTCTCGTTTATATAAGAGAAAAATATAGCATAGCTTTTGCACTCCCTGTTGACTCTAGGATATCCACTTAGAGAAAGTATAGATTAGGGCAAAGGTAAGTTTTTATAGAGGGAAACAAGTTCTATGGTAGCTTTCAAATTCTTTCCCTAAAAGTTTACTTTCTCTGTTAATAAGTGGCTCCCATACACCAATTGTATCATATTCTTGACAATTAAAATCTCTAATATTATCAATTGTAGCAGTATATTTCCTTTTTGCAAACTTATAACCTTCGGGTTTAGGTTGTGTTATTTATAGTTTTGATGATTTGACAAACTTAGGGACCTTGTAAAGGTACCAAGTTTCTTACTTGAGTGTTGCAGATGAAACAAACCTAGGGACCTTGTAGAGGTACCAGACTCTCATGGTGACGAGCCAGTTGACTGCCAGCTGGAGACGGTACAGAAGTATGTGCACACTTCCCGATGGTGTCAGAAATGTAAGACTTCTCCAACCAATGGCAAAGAGTTTAAGGAAAGTGACTTGTCCATATAAAAGGCACTTTCCTAAACATCTTTTGTAGTTTTTGCAACTTGAAATAAAACTCTTCAAGAACATTTGCAAAGGTTGCTAGTAAACAAAGACAGAATTATTCCAAGAACAACAACAATCTTTGGAGCTTTTCGTGTAGTTGTTTAGGAATACATTCTCTTGTTCTTAAACTGTAAACTATTCCTGAATCTATAAAGGAATCAGTGTGTAGTGTTAAAAGTCTAGGTTGTCCAAGTGGGATAGCTTAGTGGGTAGATTGTTTTCTACTTAGGCTTGTTAAGCAATAGAGACTATTGCTTAAACGTGAGATTAAAAACTTCTTCTCACATTTGTTGTAATCGTGTTTTACTTTTGCTTTTGAAGATTAGTGAAAATGATTGAAAATCCTGTGAGGCAGGTCGTGGTTTTACTCCCTTAAGCAAGGAGGTTTCCACGTAAAATCATCGTGTTGATTTTACTGTATTTAACTTTCTGGTTTCATTCATCAGTATAGTAAGGAACCTGGTCCATTACTTGTTAAGTGAAGACATATACTCTATCAAGTGGTATCAGAGCAGGCACTATCTATTTGGTTAACACTAAGGAAGTGATATTTGCTCTAGAATGGCTGCTCCACTTAACCTCGAAGAAGGTCAGTCGTCAACAAGACCTCCCCGTTTCAATGGACATTTCTACAGTTGGTGGAAAGTTAGAATGCACGATTACCTCATGGCTGAAGACAGTGAGTTATGTGATATTGTACCGGATGCACTGTTTATTCCGATGATGGAAGAAAATGATGGAGAGAAAACTAATCTTGTTCCAAAGCCTAGACAGAAATATGACGAAGCTAATAGAAAAAAGATTGAAAAAAGCTACAAAGCTAAAACTCTTCTTGTCTGTGGGATAGGACCTGATAAGTTCAACAGGGTGTCAGCTTGTGAGTCTGCTAAGGAAATTTGGGACTGTTTGAAGACTGCACATGAAGGAACTGAACAAGTCAAAAAATCTAAGATTGACATGCTTACCTCACGGTATGAGAACTTCAAAATGAAGGAAGGAGAAACAATACATGACATGTTCACCAAGTTGTCTTCCATTACAAATGAGCTGCGAAGTCTTGGTGAACCTATAAGCATGACCAAACAAGTCAGAAAAGTGCTTCGAATTCTTCCAAAATCTTGGGAAAGCAAGGTTGATGCCATTACAGAAACCAAAGATTTGAAGGTGCTGACTATGGATGCTTTGATTGGAAATCTGAAGACATATGAGATGAATCGAAACTACGATTTATCAAAGAAGGAAGCCAAAAAGGATAAGTCATTGATGCTGAAATACAAATCAGATGAAGATTCAAGTGATGATGATATGACATATCTCATCAGCAGATTTCAAAAAATTGTGAGGAAAAAAAAAGTTTATAAAAGAGGAACAAATGGTACTCGAAATGTTACTCAAGGTGATACTTGCTACAAGTGTGGAAAAACTGGGCACTTCATCAGAGAGTGTCCTTTGCTCAAGAATGAAAACAAGGAACATCAAAAACCAAGAAGTGACAAAGAGAATAGAAGGGACCTGGTACTCTGCAAGAGAGATCGAAAAGCTGCTGCAGATTTGGTTGTCAAAAAGGCTCTTGCTGCATGGGGTGATTCTTCAAGCGATTCAGAAGACCCTGATGAACCAAAAGATGTGTCTATGGTGGCTGTACATGAAGAGGAATCTGTCTTCAATTGAAATGTTTGCTCTCATGGCTCACACAGAAAATGAAGAAGAGGACAATCAGGTAACTCTTCTAGATATGAAAAATGACTTGGATAAATATTCTCTTAAAAAATTGAGAACTTTGGCAAAAGTCATGATTGATTCTGTGATAGAGTTAACATCTGAAAGAGACACCATGAATGCTGAACTTGACAGTTTAACTGAAAACAAAGTTAAACTTGAAGAGAAAATGTTAAGAATGGTGTCTCTAGAGTCAAATAACTCTGAACTTAAGAACCAGTTGAATCAGATTACTGAAGAAGCTAAAAAGCTGAATGGAATGTCAAATGGTTTACAAGCTGAAATTCAAGAAAAATTGAAAAACTCTGAGAAAAATCTTGGTATGTCGCTGGAAAAGAGTAACAAATTAGAACAAGACATTGTCAAACTTAAGGATTAACTTGAAAAATCCCTTAAGTGGACAAAATCCTCAAAGTTACTGTCAAATGCACCAATCTAGAGTAATTTCAATAAGAAAGGACTAGGAAGTTTGAACATCACTCCTCCTTATAATCTTCACAGTAAGTATGTGTTTGTGTCAGACAATCTACTATGTATTCACTGTGGTAAGAATGGACATTTGAAGGGTGAGTGTGCTAGCTGGAGAAACTCCTATGAAAGGCTCTCTAATTATGCTCAAAGGCAAAATTTACCAAAAGAGAGACCTGGTCCTCCAAAGCATGTTTCAACTCACAGATTTTCAAAGAAAAAATCTGTCCCTTCTCCCATGTCCTTTGTTAGAAATCTTCAAAATCTACCCTATTGGACTAAATACAATCTAATCACTCCTTTATCTGCCTTCTGGGAACTCAAATTGAAATGGGTTCCCAAGCTAAATAAGTGATTCTTGGTGCAAGTGAGTGAGAGGAGCAGCAATCAGTGCTGGTATATGGATAATGGATGCTCTAAGCATATGACTGGTGTTGTAAAAAACTTCCTCTCACTCAAGACACTTCAAGGAGGAGGTGTCTCATTTGGTGACGGAAAGAAAAGGTACATTTTGGGAGTTGGCAAAGTAGGAAGATCTCTTGAAGATTCAATTGACAATGTGTATCATGTGGATGGGTTGAAGTACAGCTTGTTGAGTGTGTCTCAAATCTGTGACATAGGAAATGAAGTCAAATTTACTTTTGAGAAATGCACTGTGGTGAGTCTAACTACAAACAAGGTAATTCTCACTGCACACAGAAGTAAAAATATGTATGTGACCAACTTAGAAACGTCTCATGGAGATGACCTAACATGTCTTAGTGCTCAAAATGAGAATGCTAATCTTTGGCATCGTAGGCTGGGGCATGTAAGCTCATCTTTATTGAACAAACTGATTTCTAAGGACCTGGTCCGAGGTCTGCCCAAGCTGAAGTTTGCTGAAAATAAATTCTGTGAAGCTTGTGTTGAAGGAAAACAAATCAGATCATCCTTTAAGCCCAAAAAGCAAGTAACATTATCAAGAACACTAGAGCTGCTTCATATGGACTTGTGTGGACCCTTGAAAGTTCAAAGCAGAAATGGCAAAAAGTACATTTTGGTGATTGTTGATGATTACTCGAGATATACTTGGACAAGATTCTTGAGATCAAAGGCAGACACAACTGAAGAGTTGGTGGTATTTTTCAAAATGATTCAAACCAAATTGAATCAAGTCATTTGCAACATTCGATCTGATCATGGTACTGAGTTTGAGAACTCAACACTGGATAAATTCTGCATAGAGAATGGTACGAGTCATAATTTTTCTGCTCCAAGAACTCCTCAACAAAATGGAGTAGTGGAAAGAAAAAATAGAACCTTGGTGAACATTGCCAGAACTATGATTATTGAATCAAATCTTCCTCAAAATTTCTGGGCTGAAGCTGTTAACACAGCATGTCATGTTACCAACAGGTGTCTAATAAAAGCTGTTTTGAATAAGACCCCCTATGAGCTGCTCAACAACAGAAAGCCTATGCTGAGCTATCTTCAAACATTTGGATGCAGATGTTTTGTGCTGAATAATGGAAAGGATGATCTGGGAAAATTTGATCCTAGGAGTGATGAAGGAGTGTTTGTTGGATATTCTTCATCTAGCAAGGCTTACAGAATATTCAACAAACGACTCAATGCATTGAAGAAAGCATTCATGTTGTATTTGATGAAGATGGAAGCTTGAAGAATGATGGATCAAATGATGATGATGATGTGATGAAACTGTTCAAATCGAAGAAAACTGAAGGAGCTGAAGCTGATGCAGATCAAAAACTGAAAAATGACTGTGATGATCAGAATCATAATCATAGTCTACCTGAAGAGGCTGTTGAGGTTGAAAAAGGTGATATGGTACCTGTTACTACTCAAAATTCCAGCCATAGTACATCAGACTCCCCAGAAAATGATGTCACTATTGATGAAGAAGAACATGCTGATCAGCTCAATTAGTCTGCTACAAGATCAGGATGGAAGCATAGTTTATCACATCCTCTTGATAATCTCATTTCTCATTTGAATTCTGGAATTCATACTAGATTAAAAACAAGAAATCTAGTTGCATTCTCAGCATTCATATCATCCATTGAGCCCAAGAATGTGAAAGAAGCATTAGGTGATGCAGACTGGATCAATTCTATGCAAGAAGAATTTCATCAGTTTGAAAGAAGCAAGGTATGGTACCTGGTTCCTCGACCTGAAGGCATAACAGTAATAGGAACTAGATGGGTTTTCAGAAACAAGCTTGATGAAAATGGAGTGATTACTAGAAATAAATCCAGGTTGGTGTTGCAAGGA
The DNA here is from genome assembly GCA_027704865.1 of Solanum neorickii. NCBI lineage: Eukaryota > Viridiplantae > Streptophyta > Magnoliopsida > Solanales > Solanaceae > Solanum > Solanum neorickii. The sequence goes on from JAKWJC010000365.1 coordinate 6,881,369, forward strand.
TACAATCAAGAAGAGGGAATAGACTATGATGAGACTTCTGCACCTGTTGCCAGAATGGAGGCTATTAGAATTTTAATAGCATTCATGGGGTTCAAGCTGTATCAAATGGATGTGAAGAGTGCATTTCTGAATGGAGATCTCAAAGAAGAGGTGTTTGTCAAGAAACCTCCTGGTTTTGAAGATGCAGAGCTACTAGATCATGTGTTTAGATTGAATAAGGCACTGTATGGTCTGAAGCAGGCTCCAAGAGCATGGTATGAAAGGCTATCAAAGTTTCTGCTGAAGAATGGTTTCAAAAGAGGCAAGATAGACAATACTTTGTTCTAATCAAAAAGAGAACAAGAATTGCTTATCATTCAAGTTTATGTGGATAACATAATTTTTGGAGCTACTTCAGAACATTTGTGTGAAAAATTCTCATCATTAATGGGAAAGGAGTTTGAAATGAGCATGATGGGTGAATTGACATTCTTCCTGGGTCTGCAAATCAAGCAATCATCAAATGGGATTTCAATATGTCAGGAGAAGTACATTAAGGATCTGCTGAAGAAATTTAATATGTTTGACTCTAAACCTATTGATACTCCTATGGGAACAAATTCCAAGATGATAGTAGAGGAATCTGATCCTCTTGTGAATCAGACAATGTACAGGGGAATCATTGGATCCTTGTTATATCTGACTGCTAGCAGGCCTGATATTGTTTATAGTGTTGGAATGTGTGCCAAGTTTCAAGCATGTCCTCGTGATTCACACTTGAAGGCTGCAAAACGTATTTTCAGATACCTGAAGAAAACAGGGGACCTGGTTCTCTTCTATCCAGCAGGTGATACTTTTGATCTGGTTGGTTTTGCAGATGTTGATTTTGCTGGTTATCAAGTTGACAGGAAGAGTACCTCTGGAATGGCTCATTTCCTTGGATCATCACTTATCTCTTGGGGAACTAAGAAGCAGAATTCTGTGGCTCTTTCAACTGCTGAAGCTGAGTATGTAGCTGCTGCAGTCTTCTGTTCACAGTTGCTATGGATCAGGCAACACCTGGAAGATTTTGGGATTCACATCAAAATAATTCCTCTTATGTGTTACAATACTAGTGCTGTGAGTATGGGAAAGAATCCAGTCCATCATAAAAGAACAAAACATATTGATGTTAGACATCACTTTTTGAGAGATAATGTTGAGAAGGGAAATATTTTGCTCACATATTGTCCAACGGAGGAGCAAATTGCAAACATCTTCACTAAAGCTCTCAGCAAGGATCAATTTGAGAGAAATCGGTTGAAGTTGGGCATGTTGATTTCCAAGTGATTGTCTTAGCTTCCAACAGTTGAACTCTCTTGATGGCTAAAATTGTAGTGCAGGTATCCTTTGTGTGAATATGTAAATATCTAAACAAAGATCATTTCTGTACCTTTTGTAGGTATACTTTCAGAAAGGACTTGCTTAGCAGGGAAGTTACTAGAACAACTGTGGAATAAGGTTGAAACTGTGCTATGGTACCTGGTGCCTGTCCAGGTTAGCATTTTTACATTAATTTGAAACTGAAAAATATGACCGTTGATAATGCCACGTGTCAGTCATCAGTCACTCTGACCGTTAGTCCCATCATTTCTCTCTCAAACAACAAATCCAATCACGGACCTGGCACCTTTTCACGCCTTTTAAAAACCCCATTTACTTCTTTTTGAAATCTACATCTGCCCTTTAACATTCTTCTTGTTTCACGAAGGGTTTAAGCAAAAGTTAAAAAGGCAAACTTTGTTTCTTCTTCTTTTTCTCTCTGCTCGAAAAAGCCATACTTTTTGTGTCAAACATGTCTTCTCCTTCCTCTTCCTCCAAACAGATGCTAGATGCTCTTAGTGAAATAGAGCCTCTTGCCTTCTATTCTCCGACTAATGTACAGTCCAGACCCAATCCCCCTTCTAGTTCTCAACAAGACACACCTGATAATCCCTTCTATGCCATAGATCTAAACAGTTCAGTCGTGCCTACCGGACCTGGTCCGTTTCAAGACATGTTGCCTGACAATCTCTTTGAAGGAGATCTACCCAAGCATAAGGCTTCTGAGTCCAATATATTGGCAGCAAATGAAGAGTTGGTGATTGAGAGCTTGGCTATGATGCTGGAAGAAGCAATGGCGGAGCAAACTGAAGATTTGCAGAGAGAAGAGGTAAGAACCACTCAACCCATTTTTGATAAAACCCCTGATATAGGAAGGTAACCTTCTTCCTCTTCCTCTAATTCTGAAAATGAGGAGAAACCTTTAAAATGGAAGGTTGAGAGAAGAGAAGGTGAGAATTCTAGAAAAGAGAAAGAGAAGGTTGTAGAAGAGGCCCCTAGGAGATGACCTACTACTAGGTCTGCCGCTCAAAAGTTGATGGATGATGCCTTGAAGGCTAGTGCACGTTCTACTGCTGCAGTTAGAAGTGCTAGAACCTTCAAGGTATCAAATTTTAAAATACCTGAGACTAATGTGGTTGAATTGTCTGGTGAAGAGTTGGAAAAGAAAACTAAGAAAAAGAGGCCAAAGAAGAAAAAGGGAAAGGCTACAAAGAAGGTTGAAAACACAAAGTCAAAAGGGAAGAGATCTGAGGGAAAGAGGAAGTGGTCACAGGGACCTGGTTCCCAAGCCAAGAGAGATGAGAGTGTCAACATGCAGGAAGTTGTTGACAGCCTGAGAAACCAAGCAGTCTTGGCAGGGAGAGTTTTTACTATGGGAATCATAACTCTTCCTGGCATGGATTCTCTCCACGATATGGTAGAGATCCAATCTTGGCTGCACTTGTTCGACAGAAAATCCCCCATCCTCCATGAAGAAGAAGTGCACAAATTTTACTATAATGTTCAATTCAAGGAAGATGGGATCATCCTCACACGGGTAAATGATATTGCTGTATTTTTAGATGAGGGTGTGTTGAGCGAAAAATCTCAGGGTTCCTAGAGAGGGGACCCGGTATTTACTGGGCAGAACTTGCTCTTCTGAGTTTGCTTCTGTTATTTCTAAGACACCCTCAACCAAGGTTGCTGGGATTTATAAGAAAATCATGAAGAGTGAGTACCAGTTGGTCTTTGAGTTCATCAACAAAGTTCTCCTTCCTCGCATTGAAAAGAGGACAGTAGCAACTGCTGCTGATTTGTTTGTGATGGAGATGTTGTGTAGCTTTGAAGCCCTTAACCTCCCTGGTCTATTGCTTGAGCATATCCACAAAATTGTCATTGAGAGGAAAGGTGTTCACGGAATGGGTTACGGATACTTTCTCACGGAGGTATTCAAACATTTTCAAATTCCTGTAAGTATTGGAAAGGTTTGGACTGTTAAGCAGAATATCTCCGAGAGTACCTTGGTTGAGTGCGAGTGCATTGAAGGATGAGGTCATCCAAAGAGCAAAATGGCTCAACTTATCGAAGATCAGGATCAGCTTAAGCACAAGGTTGAGGAGCTCACTGTGCGGTTAAGTGGTAAAGAGGCAGAAATTGCTATACTCAAAGCAGAACTGCTTACTACACAGAGTGAGGGACCTGGGTTTTCCGTGGTACAAGCTCTGGAGAGAGAGAATGCTGAGTTGAAGGCGAAGATCATTGCCTTGCAGGAAAAGGCTATCAAAGATAATGATGTTGCCAATGCACGACTCACTCTTGTCATCCAGTCCCTGTCTCATCCTCTCCCCTTTTCCTAGCTTGTTAAACAATCATCCCCTGTGTCATTTTTTCTGTGTGGATTATCATTGTGTTGATGGATATTCAGTTTGTTTTTAATGTATTAATGTTATGATGACATGCTGGTTAACTTATTCCTTTGCTGTTCTGATTATCTTCTTTTGTGCATGCTTTTCCCTTACTGATTGATTGCTCTTTAGCTTTGATCTTGTTCAGTATTTCTGTTGACATTATTAGTTTACTGCATATCTTTTTTATGATGCCAAAAGGGGGAAGTAAAACTGTAAGTAGCTAAATAATACAGTGAGGGGGAATATACAGTAAGGGGGAATATAGCAAGGGGGAACAAAGTTGGAGAAGATCTGAGATCATTGTTTGTCATCATCAAAAAGGGGGAAAATGTTATTTGTAGTTTTGATGATTTGACAAAGTTAGGGACCTTGTAAAGGTACCATGTTTCTTACTTGAGTGTTGCAGATGAAACAAACCCAGGGACCTTGTAGAGGTACCAGGCTCTCATGGTGACGAGCCAGTTGACTGCCAGCTGGAGACGGTACAGAAAGTAGGTGCACACTTCCCGATGGCGTCAGAAAGTAAGACTTCTCCAACCAATGGCAAAGAGTTTAAGGAAAGTGACTTGTCCATATAAAAGGCACTTTCCTAAACATCTTTTGTAGTTTTTGCAACTTGAGATAAAACTCTTCAAGAACATTTGCAAAGGCTGCTAGTAAACAAAGGCAGAATTATTCCAAGAACAACAACAATCTTTGGAGCTTTTCGTGTAGTTGTTTCGGAATACATTCTCTTGTTCTTAAACTGTAAACTATTCCTGAATCTATAAAGGAATCAGTGTGTAGTGTTAAAAGTCTAGGTTGTCCAAGTGGGATAGCTTAGTGGGTAGATTGTTTTCTACTTAGGCTTGTTAAGCAATAGAGACTATTGCTTAAACGTGAGATTAAAAACTTCTTCTCACATTTGTTGTAATCGTGTTTTACTTTTGCTTTTGAAGATTAGTGAAAACGATTGAAAATCATGTGAGACAGGTCGTGGTTTTACTCCCTTAAGCAAGGAGGTTTTCACGTAAAATCATCGTGTTGATTTTACTGTATTTAACTTTCTGGTTTCATTCATCAGTGTAGTAAGGGACCTGGTCCATTACTTGTTAAGTGAAGGCATATATTCTATCAGGTTGGAAGTGATGAGTGCTTTGCGACTGTATTAGCTATACTTTCACTATTTACTATCGGGAAAAGGGTCAAATATGCCCCTAAACTATTCGAAAAGGTATAGATATAGCCCGTTTAAAGTTTGGCTCACTCATGCTCTCGTCGTCCAACTTTTCGCCCAAATATTCCCTTATGGGCGTTAGTTTGTATGCTGGACGTATCTAACTCATTTTTCATTTCTTTAAATGCCACATGGAATTGACATGTCATTTTGACCTTGCCACATGACATTTAAATGAAAAAGGAAAGGGATTGTCACAACCCGAGCCTACACCCTGGACGTGGCCGTCACCTAATGACTATTGCTAGCCTTGAGCTTGGCTTACTTAAATCAGCGGAAGACTGAACATAGAATATAAATTTAAAATAGTACTTAGTCAAGATGGAAACTTTAAGTTTTTACAAATAAAATGAAAGACCAAAGAAAACTAACATTGTCTATCTATGAAGCCTCTAAAATAAAGATGGATGTTGGGACAGAACCCCCAATCATCCTAATAACTGAAAACTAAATCAAATAGCTAAATGATAAGGATGTCCTCCGAAATGAAGGGAGGCTCACCAACTAACTCTGAGTTGCTAACTGGATCAAGGGCACGCCAAACATTGATCCTAGCTACATGCGTCTGCATCATAAACGATGCAGGCCAACTGACATCAGTACATTGAATGTACAGGTATGTGAGCCGGAATGCTAACAACACTTAAGCTTGAAAATGAGTAAGAATAAACACTTACCATAACTCTGCTCAACTCAGGAATAACTTACCTCATTCAATATAATGCAATTTAAAAATAAATGCAACATAAAGAAAACTGTCTGAAACATGTTGAAATATCTGAATGTATGCAAGATACAATTAACTCTGGTATGTATGTAAAAATACAATTAAACTGATGTATATAAGAATACAATAACTACTTTTGGAGTTTCTCTAACAATAAACCATCACTTAAGAGCTACAATGATGATACAACGATCTACCTCACGCTGTCAGCGCATCCTATACCCGACCAAAGGTATAAGACCTGAACTGCCTAATGGATCCACTAGTCTACTGTGAAAGGGTTTCATCTAAAAAGTATGAACCTTTTCTACCCATGGTGGCTACATGGTTTATAGGGCCAGTGAGTTGTCCGAACTCCCCTCATATTGGTTCTCAATACAACTCCCAAGATATACTGGCTCTTATGTTTTAAGAACATACTGATTGTATGTTTGAGATTAATGCTCAAAATACTTAGCTCAAATGCTATTTTGGACATCTTAGTTTCCTTGCTTGCTTCTTATATAAAGATATCGTTCTTTTCTGAAAACTTGCCCTAAGGCTCCTTGGAAATCAAAATTTCCTTACTTGTTTAAGTGTGAAAATATTTTTAAGTCTCTGTGGGAATACTTAGTCCTCATATACCTTTGAAGAAAAGAACTTCAACTTAACTCTTTTCTTAGCTTGAAACATGAGTCTTAAAAACAAGATTTAAATGTTTAAATAAGACTCTTGAAAATCTTTAAGAACTTTACTTTGCCTTACTTCTTAACTTTAAACTTGACTCTTAACTTTCTTGACTTTGATCTTAACTTTCCTTGAATTGAATTATGGATTCAAGATTATGATTTGAGTTCTTTAACGATTTCTATATGTTTAGAAATCATTTGAAGTAATTAGAATTAATAGAAGGTGTTAATGTACATAGGAAGGACTTAAAAGGACTAAACTACGAAAACTTAACGAAAATCGCTGGGTTTGGCGTAGTGATGGCGTGCCGTACCAACCTCACTTGATTGAGGCTTGGTTCTGGCGCACTGGGTGCGCACCGTGCCAGGCCTCTGTTGACTGAGGCCAATTTCTGGCGCACTTTTGGTGCGACGCATCTGGCTTGCCCAAGTGTGTCTGATAGATTTTTCAACTTGTTTTCAAATCCCAAAACACCTAGACCACCATAGTTCTATCCTCATACCCTTAGAATCATCAACACTATCAATACCCAATATTTCTAACTTAAAAATAACATTGAGAACTACTAATCAACATCAATGAAAATTTAATCAACTCAACCAAAAGAGATTCGACATGATTTATCAAGAACTCACTTCAACTCATATGAACAATTTCAAAACTACAAAACTGAAGTAAGATTGACGTGTGGATGAATTAATCCAACAAGAAGGATCTCATATACTTCAATGGGGATCATCCCCGACTAATTCCACTAGAATCTATTGGCGTTCGTCGAGAAATCTTGCTCTCCCTCACTTCTTCATCTTCTTCTCCTTCTCTTCTCTTTTCTCCCAAGCCCTAACCGTGAAAATAATTTTTCTAATCTGACCAAAACCTTTTTACCCCGATTAAACCCTTAAATGATTTAGAAAATATATGGGTAAAAAGACTGTTTTGCCCTTATTAAAATCCGGATTGGACTTTCCTCGATCCAATAACCCAACTTCCGAAAGGCATATCTCCCTCATACGATATTGAAATCGTGCAAACTCGGCGCCATTGTAAACATCTCTCCAAGGGTTTTTCAACCATTTAAAGAACTCGCTCTAACTCATGTGGAGCTAGAAGTTATGGTCATTTGAAGATGACCAAAAACTCACTTTCTTAACTTAGGAAATTTCCAGATTTTTCATATTCTTTTCAAAAGTGATTATTTTGATCTTCTTAACTTATTCTTAGCTAATTCGACTTACGAGATATTACAGGGATTTAGACCCATAAACACCTAATCCGACCCATAAGTCAACCCCTTTTTAAAAATAGACTATCCGATCCATTTTAAACAATTCTGTTTAATTTTTATTTTTTTGGTAAATCCAAAAATGAGTAATTGATTAATAAAAAATAGGAAAAATATGAAGAAAAAAAAAAGAAAATTAACGGCAAAAATTCACAAATAAATATTGTATTCTTAAATTTAAAAATTTTAATAATTTTTTATATTTTTCATTTTTCGGTAAATCCCGAAAATGAGTAATTGATTAATAATAAATATGAAAGGTATATAAAAATATTAAATTAACGCCAAAGTTCACAAATAAATATAGTAAACTTTAATTCTACAATTTTTTTAATCTTTATTTTTTTGACAAATCCTCAAAATGAGTAATTTATTAATAAAAAAGGAAAAATATGAAGAAAAAAATATAAAATTTACGCCAAAAATTTACAAATAAATATAGTTACGTTAAATTCAAAAATATCAACAACTTTATTTTAATTTTTTTCAGTAAATCTCAAAAATGAGTAATTGATTAATAAAAATTAGAAAAATATGAAAAACTATAAAATTAACGCCAAAAGATCACAAATAATTAAAGTTTCAACAAATTTTTTCATTCAATATTTTTCATATTTTACTATTTTTATTAATCAATTACTCATTTTTGAAATTTATCAAAAAAATATAAATTAAAACAATTTTGTTGAAATTGGTGAATTTAAGGTTACTATATTTATTTGTGATGTTTTGGCGTAAATTTCAATTTTTTTCATATTTTTTCCCTTTTTATTAATAAGTTACTCATTTTCAGGATTATTTAAAAAAAATAAAAATTAAAAAAATTGAAATTGTTTATTTTAAGGTTACTATATTTATTTTTGAATTTTTGACGTTAATTTTATATTTATTTTTCAAAATTTTTATTAATCAATTACTCATTTTCGAGATTTATCAAAAAAAATTAAAAATTTTAAAGAAGTGTTAAATTTGTTGAATTTAAGGTTACTATATGTATTTGTGAATTTTTTATGTTTTGTTTTCTTCATATTTTTTATAAATCAATAACTCGTTTTTGAAATTTATCTAAAATAATTAACATCAAGCAAAATTGTTAAAAATGGATCGGATAGTTTATTTAAGAGGTTGATTTATGGGTCGAATTAGGTGTTCATGTGTCCGAATTTACCAGGTGTATAACTGATCTCTTTCTATTTTTCATATAAATGTCATGTGGTAAGGTCAAAATGATTTGGTAACTCCATGTGGCATTTAAAGAAACAAAAAATGAGTTTGATATTTCCAGCATTCCAACGCCCATAAGGGCTATCTGAGCCAAAATTTGGACTGACAGGGTGTGAGTGAGCCAAGCTTTAAACAAAGAATATATTTAGACCTTTTCGAATAGTTTAGGGGCATATTTGACCTTTTTCCCTTTACTATCAGTAGTAATTTTTTTGGTGTCAGGTGCTTGTAATAACTAGGGATGACAATGGAAGGGTCTGTGGGTACCCTTTAAGAAATTTCTGACTCCGCCACTGCGTAGGGATGGCTACGACTTAACCCACAAATATTTTAATCCTCCCCGCCCCGCATAGCAACACTTTTCATTCTCAACTCGTTCCACGCCGCCCCGCATAGATAAGCCCGCATAATTTTTTTAATATTTTCTTTTTCTAATTATGTTTGTTACTAAAATATAAAATTCATAAAAATAAATTCATTTTTTCATTAAGTTGTACCAACTTAATAGGATAGTGACTTAAAATTTTATCGTTTTAGACCAATAGGGAAACATGCAAGAAATTAAATTATTTTTTATCGAACCATTTTCATTTATTATCTTGAATATTTTAATAATTTTTAATGAAATTATCTTAAGAAATAATGTTGTATCTCTCAGTAACATGTAAAAAGTTAAAATTAAATTTGAACCCACTAGAAATCACATATACCAGCAACCCGCCGTGCCCCACGTTAATTTTAAAAAAAACCCGTTTCAACCCGCCCCACCACACATAACCTTAAAAACGCCGCAATCCGCCCCGCCTCGCCTCACTGAACCCCATATCCCTTAAATCCACCCCACCCGGCATCCTCCCCACCCCATTATCATCCAAGTAACCACTATATTAGTCTATGTCAATTTTATTCATTTGCGATGAATACAATAAGTATTTTTACACATACAACAGATAAATTGAAGCCAACATACAGAGAAATAGGAAGGACACAAATAATAAATACACATATGTATAAATGGTACATAATCATAAAAATATAGTCAAACAAGGTTTCACTAACCAGATTATATATAGTCAAATAAGGATACCAAAAATAAAATACAAATTCATATTTTTTTAATATATATATAGCCGTCAATATGAGCTAGGTCCTTTGAACTGGCATGGTCTAATCTGGGATTTAATAGGGTTGGGCTAAGATTTTTGAGCCCATTTAAAAAAGAATTTTTTTAGCTCGGCCTAAATAAGTCTATTAATTTGTGGGGCTTGAGAAATATCGGTAGGTCGGCCCGTGGGGCAATAAAAATTATTTTAAAAAACTAATATATTAAAATTTAAAATCAAAGAGAGTCCAAACTCAAACAATTAGGTTAATATTTCTATTTAGTTATTTATATTTTTACTTGGAAAAAAAACTTAATAAATATTATAAAGATGATTTTATTTATGGATTTGAAAGTAGTAACATTAACATCATGTAATATTGCTTGTTGATATATGTGATAATATTTTTAAATTATAATTTATAATATAATTAATAATTATAAAAAATATATAATTACCTACTAACCAGGTAATAGAAACATTACCGAACTTGGTCCCATTTTATTGTCATTCACAAGCCATGCGAATCTCAATCAATTAAATGTTCCATAGTCTCTACGAATATTTCCATTCTTACACAACTTCAACCCAACTCGGGCCAATTTAGTCATCTCATTCACAAATGCGATTTCGAAAACTTTAGAATTGTTGGCCCATAAATTAACAGTACCGTTGGACCTTTGGTATGATTTCTCGCATCAGTATCTAGATGCATTGGTATTTATAACTATATGTCTTGTCATCACATTGATATAATACTGTGGTATTATAGAAGCAAGAACTAAGACAACGTAATTAGTGAGAGTGAAGTAATTAAACTGTTGCTAGCAAATTTGTCGGACCCCGCATAGCAAAAGAACATACTCCATATACTATCATTTACCCTACATCAAGACCACAAAAACAAAATTTGAAATAGTTGATTGCAGCTTAGACTCTTAATCATTATATCTGGTTTAATTTTTGGATGATGTATATTTCTTTTTGCTATAGTTTCTGACAGCAATATAATATGTCATATTTTTCATTGTTAAATTTATTCTTCCCAATTTCATACCAGTTGGATATCAACTTCATACATTTCTGTTAGTCTTTAGCTTAAATTTTCGAGTTTGACCAAGTGTATACAAATTGGATATCAACATCAGTCAGACTTCTATTTAAACTTTTAGTTTTGAAAACAACTCATAAAAATAGTATACAACAATTTTATTATCATGTTATAGTTAAGTTTTTCAAATCAATATTTAACTAGTTTTAAATTGACTAGTTTTGTTGAAATCTCAATTACATCTTTTTGCTACGGTTATTAGAAAACAATATAATAACTTATTTTTTCTATTTTTCAAGTGGAATACCTATTTGATATCAAATTTATATCAATTAGATACAATAATTATTAGTTTTAGGTTAATTAATTTGGTTGAAATATCAATTTCATCTTGATGCTTCTATTTTTTCAATTGGGTATCAGGTGAAAATTGCGTTAAATTGTTTTTGGATGACTTATTTTGTATTCAATTGATCTCCAAATTGAATATTAAGAATGACACCAAATTGGCATCCAATTGGTATTCCATATAGGAAGAATTAATCTAACAATGTAAATTGCCTCATACACAAAGCGTTCAACATTTTTTTTTGTTTTTTCCACTGACTTACCACTTGAACACCAAATTCACACCAGTTGAAAATTACATTAATTCAAATATTAATTATATGCTTTTAAAATCAGTGGTACTTCAGTCGCATGCCAAATGAATATCATTTTCATTTTTAAATTTGTTTTGATCATTATGATTGTTACCAATTGTATACCAATATGACTTTATCAGTTTTTAACTTTATATTTGAAATAAAAAAAGAAAATACAAAAATGACTAAGTAGTACACATATTAAATGTTTTTAAATTATAATTCATTAACTTAAAAGATAAAAATATGAGTTTGTCACAATTAAACAACCAAATAAAAATAAATTATATATTTTTTCTGTAGGGTGATTTGGACATATTTTTATGTTGAGTCCCCACCCCCACCCCCTCCTCCTACTCTGTTTACATATATTGCACGTAACTCTAGATCGACAAACTCCTTCCAGCATTCAAATTGTGATCTTCTTATGTTTATTTTGAATCAGACAACAACAATTTATGCTCCAATAAATAATTTGCTATATCCACATTTTATATACCTATTTCAAGCAAAAAGTAATCACTAGTTCTACAACAACAAAAGAATATCAAAATTATACCATTTCCAAACTAGTAATTGTTATTTATTAAATAATTAGTAATTGTCATTTATCAAATATAATGCCAAAAACATCAATCACATCAGATTCACAGATTTCTTACCAATTTTTTGCATTCTTTCTAAACATATTTCATCACCGATTCATACCAAAAGAATACAAAAATTATATCATTTCTAACTAATAATTGTCATTTATTATAATAAACAGTATCCAAAATCACAAATCATACCAAAAACAATATCAAATTCCATACATACCTAACATATCTAGTATATCATTCAATAAAATCTGGTTTAACTTTTTAAACCAGAAACGTATCAAAAAAATAAAAAATATTTTATACCAAAAACAATCAACGGTATGCATTAAAAAAGATGAAGTTTTTTACAATCAATTACACAAATTTTTTTGAAAATAACACAAACATGAAAGATTTCATCTATCACCATATTTTATTAATACTGATAAGAAATCGGTCATTACAAGAAAATGATGATTATTGAAGAGAAACAAATTCAAGCAGACGAGAGTGACAACTAAGAATGTTGTTTGAACGAATTAGACGAGAGAGAATATTGAGAGAGACAACTGTTGAAATTATTTTAAAAATAAAATTGTCCAAAATAAATATTTTGAGATAAAAAGAAAAACAAATATTCTATTTTGTTATGACTCTTCTATTTTTATGCCTCATTTAATCATCACTAACTTTTCCAAATTGTTTGTTACTCAAAGTTCCGTTTTTTTTCAAATTTTACTGTTTTCAAAAAAAAATTATTAAAAAATAAGTGAAATGTGATAACCTATAATTATATATTGTTATAACTTGAGAGTTAAAGAATAATGTTAGAATTTATAATAATTAGTCTTAAGATGTTAGTTACAAAATTTTCAGATTTTAATCATATCATTTTGATTTGGGTTTCAATACGTGATAATAGCTCTCGTCTTGCACGTGCATCCTTTATCTAATATAATAAATAAATATCACTTGTCAGCTTTGTATATAATATTCTATAACTAAAATATATCTTTACAATCACTTTGGTGAAAATCAATCCAACAATATGAAATAAACATAAATGTCAAAAGTTTTATGATTGAGATTATATATATATATATATATATATATATATATATAATGAGGATCATAGAGGAGGCGATGTGGCACCTCTCTATGACGTTCATTTGCATTTAGCTTTTTTCTTCTTCTTTTTTTTTAAAAAATTAATTATTATATCGTTAAAAAAATGTATAAATTATAGGAACCACATATTATAAATACAAAATGACCTTTTATCCCTTTTAGAATTGAAATTACTAAAAATTCCTTAAAATTCAAGGAAGCGGGATACATCCAAATGGCACGGGATACATAAGTCCTGATACATTATATTTTACATCTGCTGCTATTAATTAGGAATAATTACCGTGATTTCTGTTATTTGTAACTGAAATCACGTAATAAATGATATACAACTTGTGTAACTGATTAGTAAATTTAAATTTTAAATCAGATGATCTTCATAAATCAAAATTATTCTTGTAAAAGTTAATCTGCATACTAAGAAATAAAAAAAAAGGTTTGAAGATGAATATCTCAATTCTGCTGTGGCATTCTGGAATTTGGGTAAGCGATGTTAATTATGAAGGTTACAAAGTTGATGGTATTGTTGTTGGCCATTCCATTTCATTTGTGAATCTGAAAACGTTGATTTTATCAGAGCTTGAGATCGACACTGTTACAAAGGATATTGAAATACGATACATTGTCGAGGGAAGCTCATGTCCATTAAAAATCAAGAACGACATGGTGTGAAACTTTATTTCGAAGTAAAAAAAAATGCATCTGGAATCGGCATGTATCCGCTTTGTATTGATACAACTGATAAAATTGTTGGGGAGATACGTAATTTTGATTGTTCATCAAGTGAAGTCGTATGCGTGAAAGGTACCGAAAGAGATACTGATGCTCTTGCTCTGGTCGAGTCGAGAATTTGTGACATTGATTATATTCCAGAATTAAATGCTACGAATTACATAACTGATTCCAATAGTACTGAAGTGAAGACTGGGCAGTTGTATAAGGACAAAGGAACACTCGTTGCTGTAATGTCTAAGTATAAAATAAAGAACAACTTCAATTTTCGAGTGAAAAGATCGGATAAGAAAAGGTATTTGAATGTTTATTCTATGATCTGATTGTTTTTCTCTAGTATATTTTTATTTATATTGTATATGATACATAAGTATAAGCATTTTATATGTTGTGTGATATTTATAGCTTTGCTTTTCTTATATGAATTAAACCAATAAAAAAAATTGGACAGCTATGTGTTGGTTTGCTTCAGCGACCAATGTGGATGGACCTTAAAATCATGTTGCAGAAAAAAATCTGATGTATTCAAAGTGAGATATTTCAATAGTGAACATACATGTCCGATGCGGGATAGGATACTAACAAAAGTACAAGCAACAATTGAATTTATTAGTGGTGTGACTGCCCCTAAATTGGTAAATCATAAAAGAATCCATACACCCTGACATGTAATTGAAGATATTAGAGAATTGTATGGGGTTGAGATATCGTACCAACAAGCATGGCGTGCTAGAGAACGTGCACTAGAAATGCTCAAGGGTAAGCCATCAGAAGGATATAAACAGATGCCGAGATACATATGGATGCTAAATAAAGTATATCCAAATTCATATATAAGGATGCAAAAAATGAAAGATAATAAATTCATGTATCTGTTCATAGCCCTGAGACCATTGATAAGAGGGTTCGACTACTGCAGGCCTGTAGTTGTAGTGGACGCTGCACATCTTGGCGGGGCATACAAGGGTACTTTTGTATCAGCAAGCACACTCGATGGTGCAGGTATGAGTGTTATAATTCCGATGTAATGTATAACTTATTTTATATTTATATTAATATATATTAGTGTAAACATTGTGTATTGTGAAGTTAAATGTGATATTCTTTGTAATTAGGATGCATATTGCCCTTGGCATATGGTGTTGTAGACACTGAAAATGACTGTTCGTGGACATGGTTCTTCGGACATTTTCAAAAATGCATTTGGTGAGCGTGAAAACATGTGTATTGTATCGGGTAGAAATGAAAGTATCATAAAGAGTGTAAGCATTGTATACTTAAATGTACCTCATTGTGCATGCATATGACATCTTTGGAAGAATGTATGTTCAAGCTTCAAAAGGATTAAAAACACACTAAGTGATATATTTTACTCAATGGCAAAAGCATACAGAAAGGAAGATTTTGATAAATTAATGGCTAAGGTTGTGAAAGTTGATCATAGGGTGAAGGATTACCTTGAAGAAGGTGGTTATGTGTCACGACCCAAATCGGATCGCGACTGGCACCCACACTTACCCTCCTATGTGAGCGAACCAACCCATCTAAACCTTAACATTTCAATATAATATCAACAGAAAGTAATGCGGAAGACTTAACTCATTAATAAAAACCAATTCAATAACTTCTAAAATCCAACATCTATTATTCCCCAAAATCTGAAAGTCATCACCACAAGAACATCTATAATCAAATGACTAAACTAAGAGTATTCTAAAAGCTAAAACAAGTAAAAGCTAGTCCATGCCGGAACATCAAGGCATCAAGACGTGAAGAGGAAGATCCAGTCCAAGCTAGAAGCATTAGCTCACCCTGATATCCGGAGTAATGAAGACTGGCTAGAGTTACTGTTGAGTCGAAGATGACGGCACGTTTGCTGCATTCCACAAATAAACAAGAAGAAAACGTAAAAGTAGGGGTCAGTACAAAACACGGGTACTGAGTAGATATCATCGGCCAACTCAAAATAGAAA
Source organism: Solanum neorickii (assembly GCA_027704865.1). NCBI lineage: Eukaryota > Viridiplantae > Streptophyta > Magnoliopsida > Solanales > Solanaceae > Solanum > Solanum neorickii. The sequence continues at coordinate 6,897,427 of JAKWJC010000365.1, forward strand.
TCAATATATACCAAGTAATATCATAAAATCAACTATGATACTCAATATGTAGCAACAGCAAGTAATATATCATTAACAATTACCGTCAAGTTCACACATGAGGACTCAAGCCTCAATACCATACTCATTTGGGAATTAGATTCATTAAATTGAGCATATTAACATCTTTCAAGATTCATTATCTTTATTCCTCTTGTGTCGATACGTGACACTCCGCTCCCTTACTACTATGTGTCGGAACGTGACACTCCGATCCCCTAATTCTACGTGTCGGTTCGTGACACCCGATCTCCTAAATCTACGTGTCGGTTCGTGACACCCGATCCCCTAAATCTACGTGTCGGTTCGTGACACCCGATCCACTAAATCTACGTGTCGGTTCGTGACACCCGATCCCCTAAATCTACGTGTCGGTTCGTGACACCCGATCCCCTAAATCTACGTGTCGGTTCGTGACACCCGATCCCCTAAATCTACGTGTCGGTTCGTGACACCCGATCCCCTAATCTCATTCTATCAATTCATCAAGCCTTCTCTTATACCAAGGCATCATCAATCTCATTACTTTAGTTCATCAAGCCTTCTTTTATACCAAGGCATCATCAATCTCATTACTTTAGTTCATCAAGCCTTCTTTTATACCAAGACATCATCAATCTCATTACTTTAGTTCATCAAGCCTTCTTTTATACCAAGGCATCATCAATCTCATTACTTTAGTTCATCAAGCCTTCTTTCATACCAAGGCATCATCATTAACAAGAGATTAGGTTTTTATCAAGATTCGGGATTCAATAGCTTCATCATGCTTATTTCATCACAATCATATAATCACATTCATGCATGCATACAATTAAGCACATAGAAGGGTTTACAATACTACCCAATACATATCATTCTCTATTAAGAGTTTACTATGAAAGCATAAAAACAATAACCTACCTCCACCGAAGATTCGTGATCAAGCAAGCAATTTCCCAAGCTTTGTGTTTTTCCTCTCGTTCGATCCTCTCTCTATCGTTTCTCTTTCCTTCTCTTTGTTCTTTCTATTTTCTTTGTTCAAACCCTCTTTCTTTTACCCTAATTAGTATATAATTAAGAATAAATGATGGCAATAATAACCCACTAATTATCTTAAGGTTACCTCTTTTAACCCCCAAGTAATTAGACTTATTAACATTAACCCACTAACTTTATAATTAAAGTAGGAATAGTAAAAAACGTCCCTTAAAACGTATAAAGAAATCCGACCCAGACTGGGATTGCGCAACCTGCGACGGCCCGTCGTGCCTGCGACGGTCCGTCCTACAGGTCGTCGCAAGGTCCAGAGAGTGGATTTCCACTGAAGACTCTGTGACGGTCCGTCACACCTGTGACGGTCCGTCCTGCCATTTCGTTACGAAGTTCAGAGAGTCGATTTTCAGTACCCAATTTTAGATTTTCTAAGTGTTTTGAAACGAGACCCTGCGACGGTCCGTCGTGGGGTCTGTCGCCTCAGCCTGTTTTTCCAAAAATAAAATCTGCTGCTCAAAACGACTAAACAGGTCGTTACAATAGATACCAATTTACCCATCGTTCGTCCCCGAACGATGACAAGAAGGAAAACAAGGGCGAAAAGGAGTACCTGAATCTGTATATAGATGTGGGTATCTTTCTCGCATATCTGCCTCCTTCTCCCAAGTGGCTTCTTCAACGGGTCGATTCTTCCATTGAACTTTGATGGATGCAATCTCCCTTGATCTCAACTTGCGAATTTCTCTATCTAGAATGGCAACAGGTTCCTCCTCATAAGACAAATTCTCATCAAGCAAAACTGAATCCCAACGGATAATGTAGTTTCCATCCCCATGGTATCTTTTCAACATCGACACATGGAATACCGGATGCACTCCGGACAGCCCTGGAGGCAAGGCTAACTCATAAGCCACCTCCCCTACTTGCTTAAGTACTTCAAATGGACCAATATACCTTGGGCTAAGTTTACCTCCTCGCTTACCAAACCGCATCACCCCTTTCATTGGCGAAACCTTCAACAAGACTTGTTCACCCTCCATGAACTCCAAGTCTCTAACCTTTCGATCTGCATATTCCTTTTGCCTACTTTGCGCCGCTAACAGCTTTTCTTGAATAGATTTCACTTTCTCTAATGAATCCCTCAAAAGGTCAGTACCCCAAGGTCTAACCTCAAATGCATCAAACCACCCAATGGGAGACCTACATCTTCTCCCATATAGTGCCTCAAATGGGGCCATATCAATGCTTGAGTGATAGCTATTGTTGTAGGAGAACTCAGCTAAGGGTAAGAAGCTATCCCAATGACCACCAAATTCTATCACACATGCACGAAGCATATCCTCCAACACTTGAATCGTTCGCTCAGACTGACCATCGGTCTGAGGATGGAACGTAGTACTAAGGTCCAACCTAGTACCCAATTCCGCATGCAATGTTTTCCAAAACTTAGAAGTAAACTGCGTACCTCTATCTGATATAATGGAGAGTGGAACCCCATGCAATCGCACCACTTCCGAGATGTAAAGTTTGGCTAACTTCTCTGCATTGTAAGTCACCTTGACCGGAATGAAGTGAGCAGACTTTGTCAACCTATCAACAATTACCCAAATAGAATCAAACTTTCCCAATGTCTTTGGAAGACCAACCACGAAATCCATTGCAATCCTTTCCCACTTCCATTCAGGAATGGGCATTCTCTGAAGTGTTCCTCCGGGCCTCTGGTGTTCATACTTTACTTGCTGACAGTTTGGACATTTGGCAATAAACTCAACAATATCACGTTTCATTCTACTCCACCAAAAGTGTTGCTTTAGGTCACGATACATCTTGGTTGCACCCGGATGTATCGAATACCTTGAACTATGAGCCTCTGTCAGAATAGTGTTGATCAAATCATCGACGCGGGGTAAACATACCCTTCCCTTAATCCTCAAAACACCTTCCTCATCGATTGTCGCTTCTTTAGCCTCTCCTTGCAACACTTTATCTCGGATCCGGATCAATTTTTCATCATTAAACTGCTTTCCCTTAATCTTGTCAAGGAAGGAAGATCTTGCCTCCACACAAGCTAAAAATCCTCCCTTCTCATTTACTTCTAATCTCATAAGGTCGTTAGCCAGAATCTGAACTTCTCTAGCCAATGGGCGTCTAGAAGCTTGCAAGTGAGCTAGACTTCCCATGCTTCCCGCCTTTCTACTTAAAGCATCCGCTACAACATTCGCCTTCCCCGGATGATACAAAATAGTGATGTCGTAGTCCTTCAGTAGTTCCATCCATCTTCTCTGTCTCAAGTTCAAATCTTTCTGAGTAAAGACATACTGCAGGCTACGATGATCCGTGTAGACCTCACACTTAACCCCATATAAATAGTGTCTCCATTGCTTTAGTGCAAACACTACAGCGGCCAATTCCAAATCATGAGTTGGGTAGTTATGTTCATGCACTTTTAATTGTCTTGAAGCATAAGCAATCACATTCTTCTCTTGCATTAGCACTGCACCCAAACCCGAATAGGATGCATCACAATAGACAATGAAATTCTTACCTTCCACTGGCAAGGTGAGAATTGGTGCAGTAGTCAACAGAGTCTTGAGCTTCTGAAAGATTTCCTCACACTCGTCTGACCATACAAATGGAACATTTTGCTTAGTCAAGTTCGTCAGTTGGGAAGCAATAGAAGAGAATCACTTGACAAATCGGCGGTAGTAGCTAGCTAACCCAACAAAGCTCCTTATTTCTGACACATTAGTAGGTCTTACCCAATTCTTCACTGTCTCAATCTTAGAAGGATCCACCATCACTCCATCCTTAGAAACCACGTGCCCCAAGAAGGACACTGCATCTAGCCAAAACTCACACTTAGAGAACTTGGCATAAAGCTTTTTCTCCCTCAACATTTCCAATACCATTCTCAAATGCTCCTCATGTTCGTCCTTACTTTTAGAGTATATCAGTATATCATCAATAAATACGATCACAAAGAGATCCAAATATGGCTTAAAAATCCCGTTCATCAAACTCATGAACGCAGCAGGGGCATTCGTAAGACCAAAAGACATCATTACAAATTCGTAATGCCCATACCTGGTTCTAAAAGCAGTTTTTGGCACATCCGTTGCCCGTATTTTCAATTGATGGTAACCGGATCTCAAGTCAATCTTAGAGAAGACACAAGCACCTTGTAACTGATCGAACAAGTCATCAATGCGAGGAAGAGGATACTTGTTCTTTATGGTTACCTTGTTCAACTGCCGGTAGTCTATGCATATCCGAAAACTCCCATCCTTCTTCTTTACAAACAAAACCGGAGCACCCCAAGGAGATGCACTTGGTCTAATGAAGCCTTTGCTCAACAACTGTTGAAGTTGGGCTTTTAATTCTCTTAACTCCGCGGGAGACATTCTATAAGGGGGTATAGAAATGGGGCGAGTACCCGGTTCAAGATCAATACAGAAGTCAATATCCCTATCTGGTGGCATACCAGGAAGATCTGCAGGGAACACATCCAGAAACTCACGGACCACTGAAACCGACTCAATCGAAGGCACTTGGGTAGTGTCATCCTTGAGATGTGCCAAGAAAGCTAAACACCCTTTACTAACCATTTTCTTAGCACGAAGAAAGGAGATGATACGCACCGGATTGGAAGTGTAGTCACCCTCCCACACTAACGGATCTGTCCCAGGCTTGGCTAACGTCACCGTTTTAGCATTACAATCCAAGATAGCAAATTGCGGAGAAAGCCAAGTCATACCCAGAATTACATCAAAATCAACCATTTCTAAGATAACCAAATCTACATAAGTGTTGCTCCCCACAAAGTTCACCAAACAAGACCTATATACCTTTTCAACTACCACAGACTCACCCACCGGAGTAGAAACACGAATAGGCATATCAAGTAATTCACAATGTAAATTTAGACCATTAGCAAATGAGGAAGATACATAAGAAAATGTGGATACAGCATCAAACAATACAGAAGCCATGCAATCACAAATCAGAAGATTACCTGTGATGACAGCATCAGATGTCTCCGCCTCCGATCTCCCAGGGAAAGCATAACAATGGGCCCTTTCGTTTGTTTGTCTGTTTCCCCTACCATGTTGTGATGTAGTGGCTCCAGTTTGCCCATCACCCCAGCCGTTTTGGTGACTACCATTACCTCGACCACCACGTCCTCCATAATAACGGCCTCTACCATGACCACCTCTACCTCTAGCTATTGGGGGTCTATAACTCTGTTTGGGACAATTCCTCCTAATATGTCCAGTCTCCCCACATCCATAACACTCTCTAGAGTCAAGCATAGGTCTCTCAGAGGAGTGTTGACCGGTCTGAGGTGGACCCCCAACTACAGTCTGTAGTGAAGACTGAATGGGTCGAACTGAGTAACCTCCGGAACCCTGTCCTCTAGAGTAAGAACCATTAAACTCACCTCCCTTTCGAAACCTCTTTGATGTCTATGCCATGGTGAATTCATCTGGCTTCACTCCTTCCACCTCTACCACGAAATCTACCACTTCTTGGAAGGATTTTGCCGTAGCCGCTACCTGTAAGGCTGAAATCCGCAACTCTGACCTCAACCCCTTCACAAAACAACGAATCCGCTCTTGTGGACTGAAACAAAGTTGGGTGGCATATCTGGATAGTGCACAAAACTTAGCCTCATATGCATTGACCGACATCCTACCTTGCTCTAGGCTCAAGAACTCATCCCTTTTCCTATCCCTCAAAGTCCGGGGGATATACTTCTCCATAAACAAGCTAGAGAATGAGGCCCAAGTCATAGGTGGTGCCTCTGTTGGTTGACACTCAACATGTGACCGCCACCACATTTTGGCGTTCCCTTGAAACTGATAACTCACGAACTCAACACCAAACCGTTCTACTATACCCATCTTATGTAGTAGCTCATGACAGTCAACCAGAAAATCGTAAGCATCCTCAGATTCAGCACCCTTGAAGACTGGAGGTTTCAATTTCAAGAACTTACTGAAAAGTTCATGCTGATCAATTGTCATTATAGGCCCAGTAGTCAGACGTGGAAACGTGCCTATGTCCAATGAGGCATCCATACGAGGAGCCGCAGTAGCCGCATGTTGTACCTCCGGACCCTGAGGTGCTGGTGCAGAAAACACTGGAGGTGCTTGACCTTGATCAGATAACCCACTAAGATAAGCAAGAACCTGATTGATCATGTCTGGGGTAGGTTGGGGAGGCAATCCCTCATTCTGTACTTGTTCAGTTTCCCCTTCCTCACCCTCTCTCACTACCTCTTCAGTCGGTGGAGGAGTCACTGCCCTAGTATCAGATGGGCTAGGTACTCGTCCTCTTCCTCTAGAGGACGTCCTCCCACGACCTCTACCACGGCCTCTTGTCGTTACTCTTCCTCGAGCTACAGCCCCAGTGGCTGGCTCAGACGCTTCTTGTCTTGCCGATGTTGATGTTGGCGCAGTCGTTGCTTTAGTTCTAACCATCTGCGAAATAGAGTGAAGATGGTCAGATACCAATTTGTATCACCTAGATACCAATTGGATCCAAGTAATAGCACGAAAGAAAGAATGAAAGAATGGAATTTTCCTAAAGTCTTATAGCTTCTCAAAGAAAAGTAAAGGCGTCCCCCTACCGTTCCTTAAGACTCTACTAGACTCGTTCTTGTGTGATGAGACCAACGAACCTATTGCTCTGATACCAAGTTTGTCACGACCCAAATCGGATCGCGACTGGCACCCACACTTACCCTCCTATGTGAGCGAACCAACCATCTAAACCTTAACATTTCAATATAATATCAACAGAAAGTAATGCGGAAGACTTAACTCATTAATAAAAACCAATTCAATAACTTCTAAAATCCAACATCTATTATTCCCCAAAATCTGGAAGTCATCACCACAAGAACATCTATAATCAAATGACTAAACTAAGAGTATTCTAAAAGCTAAAACAAGTAAAAGCTAGTCCATGCCAGAACATCAAGGCATCAAGACGTGAAGAGGAAGATCCAGTCCAAGCTAGAAGCATTAGCTCACCCTGATATCCGGAGTAATGAAGACTGGCTAGAGTTACTGTTGAGTCGAAGATGACGGCACGTTTGCTGCATTCCACAAATAAACAAGAAGAAAACGTAAAAGTAGGGGTCAGTACAAAACACGGGTACTGAGTAGATATCATCGGCCAACTCAAAATAGAAATCATTATATACCAAGTAATATCATAAAATCAACTATGATACTCAATATGTAGCAACAGCAAGTAATATATCATTAACAATTACCGTCAAGTTCACACATGAGGACTCAAGCCTCAATACCATACTCGTTTGGGAATTAGATTCATTAAATTGAGCATATTAACATCTTTCAAGATTCATTATCTTTATTCCTCTTGTGTCGGTACGTGACACTCCGCTCCCTTACTACTATGTGTCGGAACGTGACACTCCGATCCCCTAATTCTACGTGTCGGTTCGTGACACCCGATCCCCTAAATCTACCTGTCGGTTCGTGACACCCGATCCCCTAAATATACGTGTCGGTTCGTGACACCCGATCCCCTAAATCTACGTGTCAGTTCGTGACACCCGATCCCCTAATCTCATTCTATCAATTCATCAAGCCTTCTCTTATACCAAGGCATCATCAATCTCATTACTTTAGTTCATCAAGAATTCTTTTATACCAAGGCATCATCAATCTCATTACTTTAGTTCATCAAGCCTTCTTTTATACCAAGGCATCATCAATCTCATTACTTTAGTTCATCAAGCCTTCTTTTATACCAAGGCATCATCAATCTCATTACTTTAGTTCATCAAGCCTTATTTCATACCAAGGCATCATCATTAACAAGAGATTAGGTTTTTATCAAGATTTGGGATTCAATAGCTTCATCATGCTTATTTCATCACAATCATATAATCACATTCATGCATGCATACAATTAAGCACATAGAAGGGTTTACAATACTACCCAATACATATCATTCTCTATTAAGAGTTTACTATGAAAGCATAAAAACCATAACCTACCTCCACCGAAGATTCGTGATCAAGCAAGCAATTTCCCAAGCTTTGTGTTTTTCCTCTCGTTCGATCCTCTCTCTATCGTTTCTCTTTCCTTCTCTTTGTTCTTTCTATTTTCTTTATTCAAACCCTCTTTCTTTTACCCTAATTAGTATATAATTAAGAATAAAATATGGCAATAATAACCCACTAATTAACTTAAGGTTACCTCTTTTAACCCCCAAGTAATTAGACTTATTAACATTAACCCACTAACTTTACAATTAAAGCAGGAATAGTCAAAAATGTCCCTTAAAACGTATAAAGAAATCCGACCCAGACTGGGATTGCGCAACCTGCGACGGCCCGTCGTGCCTGCGACGGTCCGTCCTGCAGGTCGTCGCAAGGTCCAGAGAGTGGATTTCCACTGAAGACTCTGTGACGGTCCGTCACACCTGTGACGGTCCGTCCTGCCATTTCGTTACAAAGTTCAAAGAGTCGATTTTCAGTACCCAATTTCAGATTTTCTAAGTGTTTTGAAACGAGACCCTGCGACAGTCCGTCGTGCCCATGACGGTCCGTCGTGGGGTCCGTCGCCTCAGCCTGTTTTTCCAGAAATAAAATCTGCTGCTCAAAACGACTAAACAGGTCGTTACATTATGAGAAGTGGCCAAGAGTTCATTTAACCATAAACAGAGGTAGAATGATGACTTCGAACATCGCTGAGTGTATCAATGGATGCCTTGTCGATGCACGTAAGTTAACTATAATAGACTTCTTGGAGAAAGCTAGACTTCTATTTGGTAGTTGAAACTATAAAAATAGAGAAATAGCGTCATGTACAAAGGACACATTGGGCCGAAGATTTGAGGAGATATTGATTGTAAATACATCTAAAAGTTCAAAGATGAAGGTATTTATCCATTTCCCTAAATTTTTGTTTTATGTATCAGATACAAACTGATTTTCAATGTTAAGTGTTGTTTTGAAAATGATATATAAATTGTATATTACGTAATGTATCACTAACTTCTTAAATTTTTAGGTTGTTCTATCATCTGAATATATTTTCACAGTTCATGAAGCCGAAAAAAGATACATTGTATGCCTTGAGAGGAAAACTCGCACATGTGGAAGGTTTCAACATGATGAGATACCTTGCGCACACGCAATTGCAGTTTTGAAGCAAAAGAATATTACCAATTTGCACCCATATTGCTTTGATTACTACAAGCCGTATGCTTTAGAAAAAACGTACGAGGTTGTAATGGTTCCAATGCCAGATAAGGAGGATTGGAACGTTCCAGAATATGTTTTGGATGAAATTGTCCGGCCACCTAGGTATAGAAGGTTGGCTGGACGACCAAGAAAGCGAAGAAAGAAAAATGCGAATGAGAAAATAACAGTGAACAATAATTGTTATGGGCAGTGTGGACAAGAAGGACATAACTGGAGAACTTGTACTTTCTTCTTGAAAGAGAATTGAAAGAATGTTTTAAAGTAGGACATTAGTGTTCATGGTACTTATATCCATTTTTTTCTTTAGAATTTGAACTAAATAAAGTTTATTGGTTACACAACTTAATTTGATGTTCAAATATATGAATTTGCAGTTTAATTATGTGCCAAATTTAAACTCCAAATTTTATAAATAAATTGATTCAACAGTGGTGCATTTTCAATGTAACAGTAATGCTATATGAGTTTGTTTGTGTATGTGATGTATCATATACATGCATATTATTGAAAATATGTTATATGTTACGTGTATATTGTCTTTTTAGTTTAACAAGTGTACAAAAAAATTGACTTGTTCAATTGTTTACTATATGATTCGTGTATACAACCTTATGAGTTATAAATTTGATATATTATATTCAACAGTGTTGGGTTTCAATGTAACAATAATTAAAGATGAGTTTATTTATATATATTATCTATCAGATACATTCTTATGATTGAAAATATGTTATATTTTTCGTGTATACTCCCTTATGAGTTATTCTAGTGTCCCAAAACTTGACTTGTTCAAATGTGTACTACATGTTTCGTGTGTAGTGCCTTATGAACAATAATTTTGATATATTACATTCTAGTGGTGCTTTGCACTGTAATATTAATCTGTGATTAGTTTGTTTATGTATATGATGTATCATATACATTCGTATTATTCAAGTTGCTAAATATATAAGTGCAATATTTGTACATGTATATATTATAACTTATGTATCATATACATCATTTTTATAAGTGAAAAATACTTAAAACTCAAACAATAATGTATCATACACATTAGAACTTAAGTGTCATATACTTAATTTTTAAAATTAACTGTCAAAATTGCTTAAACTGAAACAATACAAATTTTGTACCTTAACGTTATAAAGCAACAACTGTGTCTAAAACAATAACTTGAAAACACATAACATTAATAATTAACAAACTATTGTAATACCAATAAGCTTTTAAAAAAACACAAAAGATAATTGTTTTCAACACAAAACAACATAAAAACTTGTTCATCCTGTCTCAGCTAATTACTAATCTATGTTAACAATGTCATCTTCAATTGGTGTTGTGAATTGACCCTTAGGCTTTGGTGGATCGCATTATCACTTATGTATCCCCCATTGACCTTGTCGCTGTCGTATCTCCATAACAATGCTGCATATCTATTGCATGGGTAATTTGCAAGATGTCCATCAGTATCAGGTGGTATAACAAGTTGGTCACTCAAAAACTCTGCAAATGTAGCTACGTATAACCCGCAGTCCCTACAACAAAATACATAATATAAATTTGTAAAATAGCTTACACATATATTGTAGACCAGAATTGAAAATACTTACAGGCTATCATCTTCTTGTTGCATTATACCTTCATCGTATTCAATGTTGAAAGGAATATGTGACTCTAAAGGTACACCCGTTTGTTTGTCCTTGTATGCATTAAGAACTGACCAGTTTGTCCGCTCACTGTTTTCAAAGAAACCACTGTCAATCAGGTAAGAAGGTAGCATCCTTGACAAATTTTTTTATCTCGTCAGAATATACACGTTTCCTTGTGCCCAAAGAAGAGTCATACACACGTATCAACCTCTTATTCAATTCAACCACAGCTAATACCCAATGAAAATCTCCATCATAATTGATCGGAATATAAACATCATCCACCAGATGCCATGGTAATCCAGCTGGTATTGAAAAACATTTCATGACGTTTATTATTGACCTCTCATGTACTGATACAGCTCTTGCACGATGAAGGTGTTCTTGGGTACTAATATCATCATCAGCCTCATTGTTATAATACCTATCATGGGTATTGTTGATATGTGCGGTGAACAAACAATTGACTGTTGTGTATCGGTATTGATCCATGCTTCGAAGTTTTGATTTTTTACGAAGGTAGTAAAAAATAACATCGATGTGTTGCAAATAAATATAAAAATAATTATACATTTGAAAAACATTTAATAAAAAAATAACTAGTTGCTGAAAGTGATATATGATTTTGATATGTATAAATAACATACGAACACAGTGTATCATATACATCATTGTAAAAGCATTTATTTATAAGAATACCTAATCAGTCCTACAGTTCTTAGGCTGAGACATGGCATAAAACCAATTCTTATTTGTTGGAAAAGCAACGACATAATCCATCATTTCAAAACCCAATGAAGATGCTTTTGATTTGTATTTATCTTGTGATGGTTTCCTATAGCATTAAGCGTAATAAAAAGATGTTATTCAAAATTGTAACAATAGCTGCAATTTGAAAATTTAACAGATTCAGTACAATTATATAAAACTTACTTTTTTGAATGAGCTTTAAGAAGCCTTGTAGTAACCCACTCAATAAACTCATCAATCAGATATGAAGGGGCTTGGTTTGTGATCTCACATCCTTGAAATGGAAAATTTGGACGAATTACATCAGTCATGACCGCTTTTCCTTTTTCACTTGACCCAAATGAAGTTATATAAGGGGATTTGCAGTTTCTCGAAGGCATCCGGATACGTGCATGAGGAGTATTTATTTAGCTTCGGACAATAATATCTGTGATTGGAATATCAATTGGTAATTGACTGTCCGAAATCAAACTTTGATTTTCTGTAAACTCCTGTTGATTTGCATGAGTAGGCAGACTTTCTAGATCAGCAATAAGCGTATTCATGGCTTCTCGTGTATCCGGAGATATTGAACCAGATGGTGTAGAATCCTATATGGTTTACACTGATAATTAAAAATATATTGATAGACATATGATAATGATATGATACATGAAGATTAAATTACCGATGTATCTTCGTTCATTGTTCCTTTAAATAAATGATGAAGTGTTTGTGCTGATGGATCATCCTGAATAAAAAATGTACTGATCAATTTAGGATACCTTAAACATCAAATAATTATACACAAAATGATTGTTAATGTATCAAGAACAGATAACAGCAAAATACGAATTGTATAGATGAGACAAACAAATTTAACTAGTCACATAGATATGTATCTTGCAATGTAATGTATCACGTACACACTAAATAAAAAGGTATAATATAATACACAGTAACTTGGAAAATACATATGTGACAGTAAAATACATGTATCATATTAATCCAATTAAACTGCAATGTATCATAATGATCAAATAAAACAGCAATGTATCATAATAATTTAATTATAATGTATCTTACTTGAACATTTTCATGTATCATTTAAATTTTTGATGAATACTAATAATGACATTAATCTGCTATAATTACCTTGCTGTGTTCACATGTTTCATCAGTATGATGACTATCTGAATTTGGGGATTGAAGTTCTGAAACGTCCTTCATTACTTGATGATTCTTCAATGTATCTTCAGTCTTTATTTTTTTAAAGAAAATTAAGTTAATGATAAATTATATAATTTTATATACAAATTTAATAAAGTAAATTAAACCTGATTGTCAACAAGTTCTATTTGTATCGGAGAGGTTGCTTGGTGTCCATCATTGCCTTCTTTATCAGAAACTTCAACCATGTGCGGTGTAGACTTGCCGCCCATATCCTTCATTAAATGAATTTGTAACATAATGACCTATGAAATTTATAAAACACAATGAATATACACATACACAATACATTACCTTTGATTGTTGGCCATCCTCCCTATTCTTTGAATTCATCACCTCAATGTGATTAGCCTTTATCAAATTCACAAGATACTCAAATTTACTGTCAACCTATTAAAAAAAAATTACACATTCAGATTTATATTTATGAATTAACATTAAAAAATAAATATCGTTACTTACGTATTCCTTCATATGTTGTTTCAGTTCTTCAATATCGGGATATACATACTTATCTTTTGAGACTTGTGAAGATACATGGGCAGAAGATACATTAGCAGGCGGGGTATGTTCTTCAGCTGGCATTGAGAATGACTGATTTAATTGCGGCTTTGACTGCTTTGACAAAGTTTTCAAACCCTTTGTTTTATGTGTATCAGTATTCTTTTTCCTCTTGGGTGGTGGTGGGGATGATGTATCAGATACATGAGATGATCTTCTCAATAAATGATCAGGAGGGCTTGTTGAAAAATCCTCAAAACTTGACTTATCTTTAGTATGCACTTTTTTGCACCAACAGGTGGCGTGGATACTTCATTTCTGTTGACCTCTTGACTATCAGGTAAATCAAGGGCTTCCACCTCATCTTGCGTTGGTGCAATGTTTGAACAAGTATTCTGCAATTAAAATGTTTTAATGTTATAACAATGTTATGTATAACAAAAAAATTATTATTTACAACAAAAATTATAAAGCTTATTGATACAATATTAAAAGATAATTTAAAATTAATGTTACCTCGGAGAAAATGCTAGTCATTAACTTTTCATATTTTGGCTTTTCAGCCACCATTGTCCAATTACATATCCTCGGAATACCATTCGCCACTTTAACAACATGGTCTGGACTTAGAGTAGATGCACATTCGTAAATCCAAACATTGAGTGCATAAGGCATACCAAATAAGCGATACATTTGTTTGCTTTGGTTGAAGTTTTTCCTGAGTGATGTAATCAGCTTATTAAATGCAATCTGACCCCAAGGATACATTTCATACCTACCATCTTCGACCATTAGAAATTCTTCTATACGTATGAAGGTCTCACATAGTTGGCATAACAAGAAAGTATTGATGAAGTATTGTATTGCCATTTCCACAGATTCCTGTGTGGTCTCCCAATTACCCATTACAAAACGTTGTATCAATCGACTCTTGGTTATACCCGTGGGACAATCAGGAAAATATTTTTGTAATAACCGGCTCGGAGTGGAATTAGGATATGAAAAATCCTTAACATTTCCTTTGCATTTTAGGCCAGTTACAATGACAAACTCCTTCATACCAAACACCAATACATTCCCATTAGTATGACGAACATGCAGTACATCTTTATTTTCATGTCGCACCTCCAACAACAACAAACACTTAGTTATCTTACCCTGGAAATTACATTTTGGAATTTCCAAATATGGTCCAAAAATTATTTTCTTGAACATTGCAACGCCTTCATCTTTTATTGATAATTTGATTTTATTCACAAAATCAAAATTGAAAGTCACTCCAAACCTCAATGAATGCGCTGGAATTTTTTTAATAACATAATTCATGCCCTGTTTATACAAAAAATAAAATATAAAATTGAACTTGTCTAATAACAAAAATTTGTTGTAATGTAGAAATTTTAAGACGCTTGTATTATGTGAATGTATATGATACATCATAATCATATTCTTAAATTACATATGATTTATTAGATGTATATGATACATTTGATAAACTGGCAACTATAATATTATACAAAAACCTTCATTCAGTTTTAAATGAATGTATATGATACATTATATTCAAAATTATAAGACACTTGATTTATAATATGTATATGATACATCTTATTAACTGGTAACTATAATATTGTGAATAAACATTGTGTATCTGATACATCCTACGACTGTACCACACATGGTGATTTTACTAAATACAAAACAAAAAATTATTAACATATTATAGACCTTAAAACTGAAAAACACATGATTCTTTTACTAGTCGATAACAGAAATTAACTGAAAAATCTTAAAAATTTACAGACATTGTGCTTTCACTGATACACAACTCAAAATAAGTGACAAACATTATGAATCTGATACACATTAGAAATTGTACAAAATATGATGGTTATACTTTAATTTGAATTTATTGAATCAGTCTTCATTGTTAAAATGACTTTTAATTTCAGTTTACAAACACATACAACCATTTAAAATTAGGGTTTTATCAACAAAAACACAACATTATGAATTTTAAACACATACCTTAGGAAGTGTGGGTCTTGAAACAGTTGATGTAACTTTTCTTGGGCTTTTTTTCTTGATTTCTTCAGTCTTCTTCCTTGGCTCAAGTACATTCTTGTTCTTCATCAATAATGGGTCATGCAATCTCTTGGATCTGTTCTTAGCCCACATTTCATCATCAGAATCATAAACACGTTTAGAATCACCATCTCCAGATTTACCCTCTTCCATATTATTTGTAAACTCACACGATGAAGAGAAAGAAGGAGAAAAATGTTTACCCTTTAAGAACTTAGAAAATCTGCTTAGAAAGAAGGAGACTCCTAAAAAATATCAAAAACAGATAATGGCTGCAAAATTGTACTGGAATTCAAATTATACTAAACTGCAAACGTGGGGAATTCAAATTATACAATTATACACCTAAAACGTAGGGAAATAAGAAAGGAATAAAAATTAATATGGTAACTTTTAATTGGGGTTGTTAATGGGGAAGTGGGTAGCTTGAAAATAGGATTTTGTTTTGGTAAAGTAAAACTTGCCAATTGGGTGAAAAAAGGGTGGGAAATCTTTATGTATCTTTCATATTTTTTTAATTGGGGGGAATAAGGGATTTTTGAAATTTTTATAATAAGTAGGGATAAATGGTTATTAAGATAATTAAAGGAGTGTATTTAAGTAATTTTTCCAAAAAAATTACTTAAACTCATTACAAATAAATATTTTATTTATGGAGGATCATTCTTAACAAAAGCTCTTTTTATTTTTTTATTTGTTTATCTCACTTATAATAAAAGGTGAAACATAATTTATTTATTTTTGATTTTTGTAATTTAAATTAATTATTGTATTGTAAAAATATATTACTTTATTTATACAAATAAATATTTTATTAATGTAGGAACATTTTTTTTAAAAAAAACTTTATGTTTTTTTTTATTTGTTTATCTCACTTCTAATCGTGAAATCGTAATAACTTTTTTTTACATTTTAAGTATTTTTATTTTTATTTTTTTAATTTATTCACTAGGAGTTACTACCCATGACTTGTCCTTCTTTAATTTTTACTTTTTAATATATTCATAACTCTCATAATTTTATGTTCATAACCTCCAAATTAAGTTTGTAAGTTTATGATATCTTATGGTATTCCTTTATTTTGCCTAAAATTTCATATTAGTTTCATAAAGATTCACATTTACAATTATCCTTTCTCTTTTCATCATACAAGTTTGGTTTGTAACAAAAAAAGAAGTACATGAAAGTAAGAAATATTTCTTTGCAATTTTTTATTTTTTATTTCCTCTATTTTTGTCTCTATAAATTCGTATTTGGTTTGTGAATGAAACTAACATTTAACTAAAAAAAAATACATGAAGTTATAAATATATCATTCTCAATTCTTTATTTTTCATTTTCTTTATTTTGTCTATATAAATTCATATTTATTTTCATGAAGATTCACATACAAAGTTATAATTTCTCTTCTTCATCATACTTGTTTGTGAGTTAACTAACATGTAACCAAAAAAAATATGAAGGTAAGATATATTTCATTCTAAAATTTTTCTTTTTATTTTTATGTACTTAGACATGCTTTCTTAATATATGTTTTTTATGTTTGTATTATAATTTATCAAGTAAGTATGATTAAAAAATCTTTGTAATTCTTAACAATGTGCTGTCTGTATGCAATTGCTCTTTCTAATAGTTAGTTTTCCAGATATAATATAGTTTGATTATAATATTTGTTAGATTTCAAGAAATAATATTTTAGTACTATTGAAAAGAAAATATACAAATATATTAAATATAATTTATATTTCGTTCTTTCTTTTGACATAATTATTTTTAATTGGTATATGATTTTTTTTATTCGGTTGGTTGCATATAATGAAGAGTTTGACATATGGATCAAAATATGATGACAGATCTCTTTGAAAAGGAAAATGGTAGAAGGGAGAAAAAAAATGAAGCGTAATTAGAGATTATATTTTCATTTTGAATTGTATTAGCAATTTAGTTACTTTTTCTAGAATTTTTTAAATTTCGATTTATATAAATAATTTAGCTAAATGTATTATATTGTCAATGTAATCATTTGATCCTTTAGTATTCTACTTTCTCTTTCTTATTAAAAGAAGTTAATATAATTTTTTCATTTTAACAACAACAACAAAATTTATGATGAGTAGTTTCATTTTTATTATAATTAAAAAAAGTAATTGAAAATTAAATATTATTTATATGATGTCATTTTTTGCGTATGTAAAAATCTGTCACCGTTCTTTTTTCTTTTAAATATATTTATAATTTTTATTTAGTCACCAATTATTACATTTTCTCTGTTCATTTTTTTATTTTCACCCCTTATTTTATTTATTTATTTTACAAATAAAATCAATACATAATTATTAGTAATACATTTAATGTCTAATAAAAGGGATAATTGTCACGACCCAAAACGAGCCGCGAGTGGCACCCACACTTATCCTACTAGGTGAGCGAACCAACAAATCTAAACCCCAACAGTT
This sequence comes from Solanum neorickii, assembly GCA_027704865.1. NCBI lineage: Eukaryota > Viridiplantae > Streptophyta > Magnoliopsida > Solanales > Solanaceae > Solanum > Solanum neorickii. The sequence goes on from JAKWJC010000365.1 coordinate 6,915,337, forward strand.
ACCAGTATATCAATTATGAAATAGCAAAAATAATGCGGAAGATCCAAAACTTAATAACGAAATCAATTAAATCAACTTCTAAAGTTAAATACTTATTATTCCCAAAATCTGGAAGTCATCACATCAAGAACATCTATCCTCAAATTTCTAAATCTAAGAGTATTTAACAAGCTAAAATAAGTAAAAAGATGGTCCATGTCCGAACTTCAAGACATCAAGACGTGAAGGAGAGAATCCAGCACGAGCTAGGAATAATAGCTCACCCTGAATTTTGATATGCTGAAACTGGCTAGATCTGAGGACGAGTCGAAGTCGATGGCACGCTTGCTGCACTCCACAAATAACAAAGAAGAAAATTACAAGTAGGGGTCAGTACAAGGAACACGTACTAAGTAGGTATCATCGGCCAACTCAGAATAGAAAGCAATATATACTGAATAATAATATAAAATCAACCATAATACTCAACAGGTGACAATCAACAAGTATAAGAACCATTGACAACAACACCAAACACACCTATGAGGACTCAAGCCTCCACACCATACTCATTTGGGAAATAGGTTCTTTGAATTTGAGTATATTAACATAATTCAAGATTCATTCTCTTTATCATTATCGTGTCGGAACGTGACACTCAATCCCCTAATCTCTTGCATTAGGACTGCACCCAAACCAGAATAAGATGCATCACAGTAAACAATGAAATTCTTACCTTTCACTGGCAAAGTAAGAATTGGTGCAGTAGTCAACAAGGTCTTGAGGCTCTGAAAGCTTTCTTCACATTCGTCCGACCATACAAATGGAACATTCTGCTTAGTCAAATTTGTCAATTGGGAAGCGACACAAGAATCCCTTGATAAATCGACGGTAGTATCTAGCTAAACCATCAAAGTTCCTTACCTCTGTAACATTAGTAGGCCTTACCCAATTCTTCACTACTTCAATCTTAGATGGATCCACCATCACTCCATCCTTGGAAACCACGTGCTCCAAGAAGGACACTGAATCTAGCCAAAACTCACACTTGAAAAATTTGGCATAAAGTCTTTTCTCCCTCAACAATTCCAAAACAATTTTCAAATGCTCCTCATGTTCTTTCCTGCCCTTTGAGTATATCAGTATATCATCAATCAATACAATAACAAAGAGATCCAGATATGGCTTAAAAATCCCGTTCATCAGGATCATGAAAGCAGCAGGGGCATTCGTAAGCCCAAAAGACATTACTAAGAATTCATAATGCCCATACCTGGTTCGAAAAGCAGTCTTTGGCACATCTGCTGCCCGTATTTTCAATTGATGATAACCAGATCTCAAATTGATTTTTGAAAAGGTACAGGCACCTTGTAACTGATCGAACAAATCATCAATGCGAGGAAGAGGATACCTGTTCTTAATAGTTACCTTATTCAGTTGCCTGTAGTCTATGCACATCCGAAAACTTCCATCCTTCTTCTTCACAAATAAAACAGGAGCACCCCAAAGGGATGCACTTGGTCTAATAAAGCCTTTACCTAACAACTCCTGAAGTTGGGTCTTTAACTCCCTTAACTCAGCTGGGGCCATTCTATAAGGGGGTATGGAAATGGGGCGAGTACCCGGCTCCAGATCAATACAAAAAATCAATATCCCTATCTGGTGGCATACTAGGAAGGTCTGCAGGAAACACATCCCGAAACTCACGGACTATCGAAATAGACTCAATCGAAGGTACTTTGGAAGTATCATCTCTGAGATTGGCCAAGAAAGCTAAACAACCCTTACTAACCATCCTCTTAGCACGAAGAAAAGAGATAATACGAACTGGGGTGGAAATATAGTCACCCTCCCACACTAGCGGATCTGTCCCAGGCTTGGCCAGTGTCACAGTTTTAGCATTACAATCTAAGATTGCAAAATTTGGAGAAAGCCAAGTCATACCCAGAATTACATCGAAATCAACCATCTCTAGAATAATCAAATCTACATGAGTATTGCTCCCCACAAAAGTCACAAGACAAGACCTATACACTTTATCAACTATCACAGACTCACCCACCGGAGTAGAGACACGAATAGTCATGTCGAGCAAATCACAATGTAAATCAAGATCAGTAGCAAACGAAGAAGATATATACGAAAATGTGGATCCAGGATCAAATAATACAGAAGCCATGCAATCACAAACCAAAAGATTACCTGTGATAACGGCATCAGATGTCTCTGCTTCAGATCTCCCGAGGAAAGCATAACAATGGGCCCTATCACCTGTTTGCCCGTTTCCCCTACCATGTTGCGCTGCAGTAGCTCCAGCTTGCCCGCCACCCTGGCTGATTTGGTGACCACCATTACCTTGGCCACCACGTCCTCCAGAATGGCGGCCTCTCCCATGACCACCTCTACCTCTAACTGTTGGGGGTCTGTAACTCTGTTTTGGACAGTACCTCCTAATATGTCCAGTATCTCCACATCCATAACAATCTCTGGAGTCAAGCATAGGCCTCTGTGAGAATGACGAAGTCTGGGGATAACCTCCAAACTCAGAGAAATGTTGATTGGTCTGCGATGGACCCCCAACTACAGCCTGCAGTGAAGACTAAATAGGTCGGGCTGGGTAACCTCCTGAACTCTGCCCTCTGGAGTAAGAACCACTAAACTCACCTCCCTTACGAAACTTCTTAGATGTTGACGCCATGGTGAAGTCGTCTGGCTTCACCCCTTCCACCTCTATCACAAAATCAACCACTTCCTGAAAGGATTTTGCTGCTGCAGCTACCTGTAAGGCTGGGATCTGCAAATCTGACCTCAATCCTTTCACAAAGCGGCGAATCCGCTCTTGTGGACTGAAGCAAAGCTGAGTGGCATACCTGGATAGCGCACGAAATTTGGCCTCATAAGCAGCAACAGACATCCTGCCTTGCTCTAGGCTCAGGAACTCATCTCTCCTCTTGTCCCTCAAAGTCCGGGGTATATACTTTTCCATAAATAAGCTAGAGAATGATGCCTAAGTCATAGGTGGTGCCTGTGCTGGTTGACACTCCACATACGACCGCCACCACATTTTGGCATTCCCCTGAAACTGATAGGTCACAAACTCAACACCGAATCGTTCTACTATGTCCATCTTATGTAGCAGCTCATGACAATCAACCAGAAAATCATAGGCATCCTCAGATTCAGCACCCATGAAGACTGAAGGTTTCAACTTTAAGAATTTAGTGAAAAGTTCATGCTGATCACTTGTCATTATAGACCCTATAGTCAATCGAGGAAACGTGCCTACTTCCAATGAGGCGTCCATGCGGGGAGCCACAGCAGCTGCATGTTGTACTCCCGAAACCTAAGGTGCTGGTACAGGAAACACTGTAGGTGTCTGGCCCCGATCAGATAACCCGCTAAGATAAGTAAGAACCTGGTTGATCATCTCTGGGGCAGGTTGGGGTGGTAATTCCTCATCTTGCACCTGTTCATTTTCCCCTTCCTCACCCTCTCTTACTACCTCATCAGTCGGTGGAGGAGTCACCGCCCTATTACTAGCTGGACCAGGTGTTTGTCCTCTACCTCTAGAGGGCGTCCTCCTGCGACCTCTACCACGGCCTCTTGCCACTGCTCCTCCTCGAGCTACAGCCCCAATGTTTGGCTCAGACGCACCCTGTCTTGCCGGTGTTGGTGTTGGCACAGTTGTTGCTCTAGTTCTAACCATTTGCAAACTAGAGTGAGGATGTCAAATACCAATTTGTATCACCTAGATACCAATTGGATCCAAGTAATAGCACGAAAGAAGGAGAGAATGGAATTTTCCTAACGTCCTATAGCCTCTCAAAGAAAGGTAAGGGCGTCCCCCTACCGTTCCTCAAAACTCTACTAGACTCGTTCTTGTGTGATGAGACCAACGAACCTAACGCTCTGATACCAAGTTTGTCACGATCCAAAATAAGCCGCAAGTGGCACCAACACTTATCCTCGGTGAGCGAACCAACAAATCTAAACCCCAACAGTTACCAGTATATCAATTATGAAATAGCAAAAATAATGCGGAAGATCCAAAACTTAATAACGAAATCAATTAAATCAACTTCTAAAGTTAAATACTTATTATTCCCAAAATCTGGAAGTCATCACATCAAGAACATCTATCCTCAAATTTCTAAATTTAAGAGTATTTAAGAAGCTAAAATAAGTAAAAAGATGGTCCATGTCCGAACTTCAAGACATCAAGACGTGAAGGAGAGAATCCAGCACGAGCTAGGGAATAATAGCTCACCCTGAATTCTGATATGCTGAAACTGGCTAGATCTGAGGACGATTCAAAGTCGATGGCACGCTTGCTGCACTCCACAAATAACAAAGAAGAAAATTACAAATAGGGGTCAGTACAAGGAACACGTACTAAGTAGGTATCATCGGCCAACTCAGAATAGAAAGCACTATATACTGAATAATAATATAAAATCAACCATAATACTCAACAGGTGATTATCAACAAGTATAAGAACCATTGACAACAACACCAAATACACCTATGAGGACTCAAGCCTCCACACCATACTCATTTGGGAAATAGGTTCTTTGAATTTGAGTATATTAACATAATTCAAGATTCATTCTCTTTATCATTATCGTGTCGGAACGTGACACCCGATCCCCTAATACTACCGTGTCGAAACGTGACACTCCGATCCCCTTATACTATCGTGTCGGAACGTGACACTCCGATCCAATATTACCGTGTCGGTAGGTGACACCCGATCTCCTAATGCTACCATGTCGGAACGTGACACTCCGATCCATTTATCTCATTATTTTAGTTCATCAAGCCTTCTTTATGTTAAGGCGTCATCTTAATAGAGAGGATTTAAGATTAAAGATTCAACAGTGTCATTATTCTGACCACCACAATTACACAATCACAACATACAAACACACAATAAAGCATATAGAAGACTTTACAGTACCACCCAATACATATCGATCACTATTTAGAGTTTATCTATCACATAGAAATAAATTATAACCTACCTCCACCGAAGAATCGTGATCAAGCAAGCTACCTTCCCAATGCCTTTGCTTTCCTCTTCGTTCTCTCTTTCTCGCTCGTTCTCCCTCTCTGTTTTTTTATTTTATTTTTCTTCTCCAGATTCTTTTTCTTTTACCCTAATTATCATATAATCAATTATAAAAGATGATAAAAGTAACCCAATATTTATTCCCTTATTATCTTCTTTAACCCCCAAGTAAATAAATTCTTAAACTTGCCCCACTAATTCCATAATTATAATCATGAATAGTCCAAAACACCCCTTTAAAACTTTTAGCAGAAATCCGACCCAGTCGGGGTTATGCCGCTTGTGACGGCCCGTCGTGTGATCCGTCGACCCAGTCAGTTTTTATCACAAATGATTCTACTGCTCGAAAGACTAAACAGGTTGTTACAATAATGTACAAGTACCCCCTCAACCTATGCCCGGAATCTGAGAGACACACTTATACTATACTAAGGTCTTATTACCCCCCTGAACTTATTTTATTAATAATTTTCTACCCCTTTTCGGCCAAGTGACACTATCTTGTGGGTCCAACGCAGGTTGACTTTTTTTTCAAACTAGTGTCACGTATGCCAAAAGGGGGAGGAAATTACTTATAAAATAAGCTGAGGGGGGTAATAGGATATTAGTATAGTATAAGTGTGTCTCTGAAATTTCCGTCATAGGTTGAGAGGGTACTTGAGCATTTTCCCCTAATAAAATTATACATTTGAATTATTTATAACTCATGTCTGTTCATCTTACTTATAATGTTTGATATTAAATATATTCATAACTTATATGTTTCATTTTTCGTAAGCCTTATACATATTTAATTAATGTTTAAAAAATTATGATAAGCAAATGTAATAATAAAATTTAAAAAAATCAATTTTGTTTTGAAGAAATCAGAGTTTAAATAGAACATTAGTACTCTTACAAAAGATAGAGAAAATTAAAACATATAAATATTTTCAACCTAATGCAATATATTGTTATTTCAACATATTATCTCTTATTTCATTTACTTCATCACGGTGAGTATTTTGTTCTAATATATACATATGCATAATAAATAAATAAATAAATAAATAAATAAATAAATAAATATATTTTATATGTTTAAAAAAAGTCTATGATATCGTAGACAAGGAGAAATATTAATATTATCTATATATTCGATACTAACCTAAATATTATGTACTTTTCATATTATTATCTTATAAATATTTTATATAGTCACGTGAAGCGCGAATAATTTCACTAGTTGATATATAAATGTATGTGGGACAAAGTTTATTTTAGATGTTTTCTTGAAAAGTTTTAATATTTTTTTTCAGAATTTGAATAATCTGAACACATAGTTTTTGAATTTAAAAATAAATCACTAATTTTTTTGAGAAATAAGAAAGTTTAATTTTCATAGTTTAACAAAGCTTAGGTTTCTACATAGGGAGCAATATCACAAGTTATTGTCATTCCATTTGTATGACTTCATATTTGATTGACGGAAGCTTTATGTGGAAGCAGTTAAGGCAGGAATTATCTTTTATCAATTTCAGAATCTATGAAATGAATAATGTGATACTTCGTGTCTTTCCGATCAAATGTGAATATATATATATATATATATATATATATATAATGTTATTTAATCGAAATTGAGAAGCTGAAATTTCATTTATATATATATATACAATGTTAATTAATCGAAATTGAGAAGCTGAAATTTCATCGCTAACATCAAGTATACACGTTACCTATGCCTTGGTTGTTTATAGCTGAATTTCAAGCCCCTTTTCTTATTCTATTATTACACCCCTAATGAAATGATTAAGGAACTTGGTCCCATTTTATTAAGGGAAAATACCCAAGTACCCCCTCAACCTATGTCCGAAATCCCAGAGACACACTTGTACTATACTGAGGTCCTATTACCCCCTTGAACTTATTTTATATGTAATTTTCTACCCTTTTAGCCTACGTGGCACTAGTTCGAAAAAAAAGTCAACCATCGTTGGGCCCACAAGGTAGTGCCACGTATGCTAAAAAGGGGTAAAAACTTATTAATAAAATAAGTTTAGGGGGTTAATAGGACCATAGTATAGTATAAGTGTGTCTCTGAGATTTCGAGCATAGGTTGAGGGGGTACTTGGGCATTATCCCTTTTATTAAAGCAAAACAACTAAATTCTAATTTTGCAATCTTTTTTTGTCATTCACAAGCCATAATTCTAAATCTTTTTCCTGTCTCCATTTTATAAAAAGCCCTTGGGAAAATTGTATATAATAGCAAACTAATAATCTAAAATAAATGGAGTAGCTAGGATTTGATTTAATTGTGCTCCATAGCAAACGTTAGGTAAAGTTTGTCAGGTGTCTCTCTCCCAAAAATCTCGCTCGCCACTCTCTCCATTCTCGCTCGTCTCTCTCGCTTTATACACAGAAGTGTATAAATTCTGTTTCTGTTTTGTATAAAGCGAGAGAAAATTGTATATACACATGCAAAAATATATATCTTCGTGTTATACACTTAATTATACAAATTACAAACATTTTACTTCAAATATTGCAGAGAAAAAAGCCAACGAATTATACATATGCGAATTATATAATTGCAGTGAAATACAATTTTCTCTAGCTTTATACAACAAAAGTGTATATATTGTGTTTCTATTTTTGTATATAGCGAGAGAAAAACATATATCTTCTTGCTATACACTTATAATTATGCAATATACATACATTTTAATTCGATTCAACTGTATGCAAAGTAAATTTTATAAAAATATTGCAGCGAAATAGGCAGCGAATTATACAATTGTGCATTATACAATCACAGTGAAATAGGATAGCGAATTATACAATTGCGGCGAAATAGGCCAGCGAATTATACAATTTAGGCCAGCGAATTATACAATTGTATATGTATAGCGAATTATACAGTTTTATGTTTGCTATGGAGCGCAATTATGCAAACTTTGTTATAACATACAAATATAATTTTTTTGTTTACTATACGTGAAAGTTGCCCTTAATTAAATGCTCCACAGTCTATACGAATATTTCCATTGTTACCCGTCTTCACACCAACTCGGCCCAATTTAGTCATCGCATTAACAAATGCGGTTTCAAAAACTTTAGAATTACTGGCCCACAAATTAACAGTACCTTTGGACCTTTGGTCTGTGAACAAAACTTGATCTGATGTGAATAGGCCCATTCCTTTTTGCAAGTTTTGGAAATGCACATTGTCAAAAGCCCTAGGTGTTATTGGGTCCATGTTGATGGCTATTCTTGGGTCCACATTTTTTGGACACATTTGTTCTAATTGGGCTGCATACGTCTTGTTGAGACTTGGGTCCACTGGGTTTTTAGGGTTAAAGTTGAAAATTCGATTCGAAAATTGGTCGCAGTGAGAAAATCCAACAGTATGGGCCGCTGCATGATAAAATCATAGGAAAAAATTTAATTATAACCAAGTTTGATACATACATACTTCTTCCAACAAAGCTACAATTTCAATTTCATGGATTTTGCATTTATTAAATATATGTACATATTTAATAAATTTCTTTAAAAAAATACACTGTCTAGCAGAGGCAAAATCAAAATTAAGAGTATGGAAATTCTAAGATTTTACGATAAAAGATAAAATTATTGCAAAGCATATTTCCTTTAAAAAGTGGAAAGCATTTCCTCAACTCCTTCCTTAGTCATTATCACTGAGCCTTTAATCATTTTTTTAAAAAATTCACACGTATATATATATATATATATATATATATATATATGGACGTACATGTATTTATTAATTCATCTTGCATGTATTTTATATGAGAAAGAGACAGCTACGTGTGGGACAAGTCAGTCCAATATGCTAATTGGCACCATTGACTATATTAGCTCCTCTTTTTATAAAATGCCAAAAATATGACTGTCATAGAGGATTGAGGGCTTTAACAGCTGGATTACATAATGATTGAATATCTTTTTAAGAACATTATGACTATTTTGATATCAGTATGAAAAATGTTTTCTTATCTCACGAAATTAAGTGATATCATATAAAATGAAACAAATAAAGTATGAGAAAATTACCAGATAAGGCGATCATATCGGCCTGATTTAAACCATGAGAGGCAAACATTGTATTGAGTTGATCCAAATTGAAAGTAGGTTTAGGTAACTTTCCCCCAACATTTGAAGATTTTGATGTCAATCCATCTAATCTCCCCAATTCCACTGCATACCCTGGTCCACCTGACTGCATATATAAATAATTGTTTAAATTTGTATAAGAATGAATAAGTAAACATATCACACGTCTCACGTAACATCATTATTTGTATATATATATATATGTATTGGACGAGTTTGAATACAAATAACTAACGCCAAGTAAAAGAGAAAAAGATGCAAAAAGTATAGTACATACTAGTTGAATAACATCTCGAGTAGCTAATGCAAGAATATCAGCGCAAGAAACTTTATTTTTACAACTTGAGATCGCATCAACTGCGGCTTTTGCTTTGATAACTGTGTCAAATCCATCTCCAGCCAATGAAAGATTATCTGGGTGATCTTTTTCTGCTGTATTCCCTGCCGTTGATGCTATTACCACGGATGCATCACAACCCTACATTAACATTAAAAAAAAGTGTAACGACCTGTTTAGTCGTTTTGAGCAGCAGATTTTATTTCTGGAAAAACAGGCTGAGACGACGGAACCCACGACGGACCGTCATGGGCACGACGGACCGTCGCAGGGTCTCGTTTCAAAACACTTAGAAAATCTGAAATTGGGTACTGAAAATCGACTCTCTGAACTTCAAAACGGAATGGCAGGACGGACCGTCCCAAGTGTGACGGACCGTCACAGACCCTTCAGAGAAATTGAGTCTCTGAAGTCTGTGACGGAGCAGCAGGACGGACCGTCGCAGGCGCGACGGGCCGTCACAGACTGCGTAATCCCAGTCTGGGTCGGATTTCTTTATACGTTTTAAGGAACGTTTTTGACTATTCCTGCTTTAATTATAAAGTTAGTGGGTTAATTTTAATAAGTCTAATTACTTGGGGGTTAAAAGAGGTAACCTTAAGTTAATTAGTGGGTTATTATTGCCATCTTTTATTCTAAGTATATACTAATTAGGGTAAAAGAAAGAGGGTTTGAATAAATAAAATAGAAAGAACAATTAGAAGGAAAGAGAAACGATAGAGAGAGGATCGAACGAGAGGAAAAACATAAAGCTTGGGAAATCGCTGGCTTGATCACGAATCTTCGGTGGAGGTAGGTTATGGTTTTATGCTTTCATAGTAAACTCTTAATAGCGAATGATATGTATTGGGAAGTATTGTAAACCCTTCTATGTGCTTAATTGTATGCATGCATGAATGTGATTATATGATTGTGATGAAATAAGCATAATGAAGCTATTGAATCCCAAATCTTGATAAAAACCCAATCTCTTGTTAATGGTGATGCCTTGGTATAAAAGAAGGCTTGATGGACTAAAGTAATGAGATTGATGATGCCTTGGTATAAAAGAAGGCTTGATGAACTAAAGTAATGAGATTGATGATGCCTTGGTATAAAAGAAGGCTTGATGAACTAAAGTAATGAGATTGATGATGCCTTGGTATAAGAGAAGGCTTGATGAATTGATAGAATGAGATTAGGGGATCGGGTGTCACGAACCGACACGTAGATTTAGGGGATCGGGTGTCACGAACCGACACATAGATTTAGGGGATCGGGTGTCACGAACCGACACGTAGATTTAGGGGATCGGGTGTCACGAACCGACACGTAGAATTAGGGGATCGGGTGTCACGAACCGATACGTAGAATTAGGGGATCGGAGTGTCACGTACCGACACAAGAGGAATAAAGATAATGAATCTTGAAAGATGTTAATATACTCAATCTAATGAATCTAATTCCCAAATGAGTATGGTATTGAGGCTTGAGTCCTCATGTGTGAACTTGACGGTAATTGTTAATGATATAGTACTTGTTGTTGCTACATGTTGAGTATCATAGTTGATTTTATGATATTACTTGGTATATACTGTTTTCTATTTTGAGTTGGCCGATGATATCTACTCAGTACCCGTGTTTTGTACTGAGCCCTACTTTTATGTTTTCTTCTTGTTATTTGTGGAGTGCAGCAAACGTGCCGTCGTCTTCAACTCAACCGCAATTCTAGCCAGTCTTCGTCACATCGGATCTTCAGGGTGAGCTAACGCTTCTAGCTTGGACTGGACTTTCTTCCTCCTGTCTTGATACCTTGAAGTTCTGGCATGGACTAGCTTTTACCTGTTTTAGATTTTAGAATACTCTTAGTTTAGTCATTTGATCATAGATGTTCTTGTGGTGATGACTTCCAGATTTTGGGGAATAATAGATGTTGGATTTTAGAAGTTATTGAATTGGTTTTTATTAATGAGTTAAGTCTTCCGCATTACTTTCTGTTGATATTATATTGAAATGTTAAGGTTTAGATTGGTTGGTTCGCTCACATAGGAGGGTAAGTGTGGGTGCCAGTCGCGGCCCGATTTGGGTCGTGACAAACTTGGTATCAGAGCATTAGGTTCGTTGGTCTCATCACACAAGAACGAGTCTAGTAGAGTCTTAAGGAACGGTAGGGGGACGCCTTTACTTTTCTTTGAGAAGCTATAAGACTTTAGAAAAATTCCATTCTTTCATTCTTTCTTTCGTGCTATTACTTGGATCCAATTGGTATCTAGGTGATACAAATTGGTATCTGACCATCTTCACTCTATTTCGCAGATGGTTAGAACTAGAACAACGAGAAGGAAAGAGAAACGATAGAGAGAGGATCGAACGAGAGGAAAAACATAAAGCTTGGGAAATCGCTGGCTTGATCACGAATCTTCGGAGGAGGTAGGTTATGGTTTTATGCTTTCATAGTAAACTCTTAATAGCGAATAATATGTATTGGGAAGTATTGTAAACCCTTCTATGTGCTTAATTGTATGCATGCATGAATGTGATTATATGATTGTGATGAAATAAGCATGATGAAGCTATTGAATCCCAAATCTTGATAAAAACCCAATCTCTTGTTAATGATGATGCCTTGGTATAAAAGAAGGCTTGATGGACTAAAGTAATGAGATTGATGATGCCTTGGTATAAAAGAAGGCTTGATGAACTAAAGTAATGAGATTGATGATGCCATGGTATAAAAGAAGGCTTGATGAACTAAAGTAATGAGATTGATGATGCCTTGGTATAAGAGAAGGCTTGATGAATTGATAGAATGAGATTAGGGGATCGGGTGTCACGAACCGACACGTAGATTTAGGGGATCAGGTGTCACGAACCGACACGTAGATTTAGGGGATCGGGTGTCACGAACCGACACGTAGATTTAGGGGATCGGGTGTCACGAACCGACACGTAGATTTAGGGGATCGGGTGTCACGAACCGACACGTAGATTTAGGGGATCGGTGTCACGAACCGACACGTAGAATTAGGGGATCGGAGTGTCATATTCCGACACATAGTAGTAGGGGATCGGAGTGTCACGTACCGACACAAGAGGAATAAAGATAATGAATCTTGAAAGATGTTAATATACTCAATCTAATGAATCTAATTCCCAAATGAGTATGGTATTGAGGCTTGAGTCCTCATGTGTGAACTTGACGGTAATTGTTAATGATATAGTACTTGTTGTTGATACATGATGAGTATCATAGTTGATTTTATGATATTACTTGGTATATACTGTTTCCTATTTTGAGTTGGCCGATGATATCTACTCAGTACCTGTGTTTTGTACTGACCCCTACTTTTATGTTTTCTTCTTATTTATTTGTGGAGTGCAGCAAACGTGCCGTCGTCTTCAACTCAACCGCAATTCTAGCCAGTCTTCGTCACATCGGATCTTCAGGGTGAGCTAACGCTTCTAGCTTGGACTGGACTTTCTTCCTCCTGTCTTGATGCCTTGAACTTCCGGCATGGACTAGCTTTTATGTATTTTTAGCTTCTTAGAAACTCTTAGATTTAGTAATTTGAAGTAGATGTTCTTGTGATGATGACTTTCAGATTTTGGGAAATAATAGTTATTGAATTGGTTTTTATTAATGAGTTTAAGTCTTTCGCATTACTTTCTGTTGATATTATATTGAAATGTTAAGGTTTAGATTGGTTGGTTCGCCCACATAGGAGGGTAAGTGTGGGTGCCAGTCGCGATCCGATTTGGGTCATGACAAAAAGAGGATATATGAGTCGATAAAGATTGTCTAAAATCATATAAGTTTGATATTTTTACAAGGCCACGCGCCATTGACTGGATATGGGAGCGTGTATAATATAACACGAGAATCAATAAGAAATAGGGTTTTGAACGATATAACACGAGGTTTCCACCTTATGTTGAGAGGTGTCAAATGACATCTTTAGCTAGAAAATTACACTGTTTAGCTAAGTCAAAATTTTAATTTATATATATATATATATATATATATATATATATATATATATATATATATATATATATATATATATATATATATATATATATATATTATATGTTGACTCCTGTTATTGTTTTCACATGTCTATTTTTTATATTTATATTGTAATAGCCCTTGGCAAAATTAAATTTTGTCTCTGTGACTAGCTGACATTAGTGATAACGAATCAATAATATGCAATGTTAATAACAACATATACAGTGAAATATCACAAGTGAGGTTTGGAGAGAGCAGAATGCACACTAACGTTATAATTACCTTATGGAAGTAGAAAGACTATTCCCTAAAGACCCTCGACTCTAGTGCAACAAATTTAAATACAAAGAAGAAGAAAAATATGTAAAATTAATTATATGTGTCGGGTTATGGTTCTTTATCACGACAAACTGAATTGTTAGACTTAATTCCTACCTTAAAAGTTAAATCAATGTGATAAAGGAATAGCACAAGATCCATTTGTCTCCGTTCCCTCGATAAATGTGAGACCTTATAACGCGAAATATAATGCAATATACGTACCTCAACAAAGCAATCATGGAAGAAAAGACGAAGAACAGCCGGAATTGTGACAAACGTTTGTTTGAATTTCTGGTTAACAACATTACGCACAATTGATTCAACATTAGGACAAGTTTGGGCATAAAAATTGGTTTTGAGTTGAGCATCTACCAAGTTTGGCATGAAAATACTAACACAAAAAATTGACAAAAATGATGTAATAAAAACTTGTAAATAACCCATATTTTTTCTATATATAATCAAAAATACAATATATTTATTGGTTTACATATATTGAACTTTAGACAAGGTTATATATAATGTTAAATTGAGGAGAGTTGCAAGTTGGCTAAAGAATCTTTTTGAATTATTACTACAAAAGTGGTTGAGCTTTAAATTAAATAAATACTCAATAGTGTTTTGGGGATTGTTTATTAGCCGCCTTAAATTTGTTTTTTCTTAGTATAGTACCTTAGCTTGATTATATTATGTGATGTTTTCTAATTAGTATAGTTTAATTAAGTGAACATAAGGCTATAATATGGTTAATGCAAGAAATAGAAATTTAACATGTTTTTTATTAACTAGAGAAGATAAGAGAACATAGTACCTTTGTTCTAAAGTCACTTTGATGGACCAAGTTTGGTTGTGTGATGGAGAAAGTTTTGGTAAATTTTTGTTTGGTAGAATAGCTATATAAACTCATGTACTTCTACCGAATTGTATTTATGTTCTACAAATTTAGAGGGGGTTTTAAAATCTAAATTAAATATTTTTATTTAATCAAAATAGTATATTTTAAATGTCTGTAATGATTGATGTATATGTCAAGATTTGGTTTTAATAGGACTGAATTGGATTAAGAGCAAAATGATACTTTTCATTGTTACCTAGCGATTGACTTATACGATACGATAAAAAAAAATTGTATTAAGACCAAAAATATTGTATCATACCATTAATAGCAACCATCCAATCAAGGTGTAATTAAGGTGCAAGTTCTTAGGTTTTTCATACTTTGCTTCTTTGTCTAATTTTGTTTCCATAATTTTCCAATCAATTCAATTCTTAAGCTCCCTAAACTACAAAATCAACAATAATTAGGCAAAGTAGGGCATATTTAACACTCACATTACATTTTAAAAAAATAAAAAAGGTTAAAACGCGGTGTGTAATAATTGATATAAAACATAAACATAGATCCCAACATAAGAATCCAAAATTATTTTTCTTTTGTGAAGTGGTGCATTGGCATATGGCAGACACACAATTACATCAAGGTTTAAATTAATAAAAATATTTTGGCCTTGTTGTATGAAAGATTTTAGATTTTCTTTGATTTTGTGCCCTTCACCAGAATAATTGTTTGTTGCTAGGTACGTAGGATGAATTGTTAGGTCAATGATTCCTCCACTCAGATCTTAGATACTATATTTTAAGAGTTTTTTAACTATATATTGTTTTAAGTATATATTGAACACACCGTAAATTATAAATTTATATCTATTATCTTTTTCACATCAATTTATAATTCGCAATTAAAAGTTAATGAAAATGATTGAACCTGTTCCTATAATGGTACATTCGCGAATGAAGTATCACTACAATAAAAATGATTATTAGCGGCATTTAATTCTTAATTGCCGCTAAATATGTTTTTAGCGGCAATATGTCCCTAAAGTCTTTAGCAATATTGTGTCTAATGACACTTAATTAATGCCCTTAAAGACTTTAACACTCTTTATTAGTGTCAATGTTTAATGCCGCTAAAAGTTGTTTTTGTCGCCGTGTATCAATATATTAAGGGAAAAAGATCTGATATACCTCTCAACTTTGTCATTTGGAGCTGATATACCCCTCGTTATAAAAGTGGCTCATATATGCCCTTACCGTTATACAAACGGCTCACATATACCCCTGCTGTTACAAAATAGCTCACATATACCCTTCATTTAATGGAAGTTAAAAAATTAGTTTTAAATTTATATTTGTTACTTCTAATTTTTTTTAAAAAAAATTATTTAGGGGTATATATGATTCTTCTATCAAATTTCAATGTATAATTTAATTTTTTTCATACATAAATTATTTTTTGACTTCTTTTATTATAATTATTTGAGTTTCTTATTCTTATTCTTATTTTTTTCATTCATTATTTAGTTAAAGAAAAAAATTTAAACTATTTTTTTGTGTGTATTGTAATTGAATTTCGTATTCGAAGAAAAAATTTGATCATCTACAAGAGTATTACAAGAATATTAGTGAAACAAAAAATAATTTAATTATCAAAATAATAATTATATTAGTCATTGAAAAAAAAAAAAGTCAAAAAAAAATATGGACGAGGATTAAATTTACTCATATGGGATTTATCTTTTAGAAAAAAATAATAAAAATTTAGATTAAATTTTTTTTTCCATTTCCGTTAGAGGAAAAGGGTGAGCCATTTGTTTGCAAGTAGAGGTATATATGAGCCACTTTTATAACGAGTGATATATCAACTCTAAATGACAAAGTTAAGGGATATATCAGACTCTTTTCCCATATATTAATTAGTAGTTGGTGCAAAATTTATTGATTATTTTATGACATTTCAAATGTTCTTTTAGCTAGTTAGTGACTCTATTACTCTTAATTTTGATATAAATTCTTCACATACCGTAAGAACTTACATATTAAAAAGTATAGCATAAATAAATATAGCGGGAATACGAGATAAAGAGTGAGTTCCGATCTTAGTAGCCTTTATTCCCATCCCGCGTAAGAACATAGGTTTTTTCCCTCAGTTTCTCTTTTCTTTTGCCGCATTTCGCTCAAAGGGTTGAAGGGAGATAGTGCATCAAGCTGTTCGCAAGGGCCAACTTGATCCTCTTCCCCAGAGATCTCAGATGACTTTGATTGTAACGACCTGTTTAGTCGTTTTGAGCAGCAGATTTTATTTCTGGAAAAATAGGCTGAGGCAACGGACCCCACGACGGACCGTCATGGGCACGATGGATCGTCGCAGGGTCTCGTTTCAAAACACTTAGAAAATCTGAGATTGGGTACTGAAAATCGACTCTCTGAACTTCGTAACGGAATGGCAGGACGGACCGTCACAGGTGTGACGGACGTCACAGACCCTTGGTGGAATTTGGGTCTCTGAACTATGCGACGGACAGCGACGGACCGTCGCAGGCGCGACGGCCCGTCACGGGCTACGCAATCCCAGTTCGGGTCGGATTTCTTTATACGTTTAGGGACGTTTTTGACTATTCCTGCTTTAATTATAAAGTTAGTGGGTTAATGTTAATAAGTCTAACTACTGGGGGTAAAAGAGGTAACCTTAAGTTAATTAGTGGGTTATTATTGCCATCTTTTATTCTTAATTATATACTAATTAGGGTAAAAGAAAGAGGGTTGAATAAGAAAAATAAGAAAGAACAAGAGAGACAGAAAAAGAAGAGAACGAGTAAGAGAGAGAGAGAAACGAGAGGATAGCAAGGATTCTGAAAGATAGCTTGTTGATCGCAATTCTTCGGTGGTAGGTATGGTTATTTTTATGCTATTCGTAGTAAACTCTTAATAGCGAATGATATGTATTGGTAGTATTGTAAACTCTTCTATATGCTTAATTGTATGCTTGCATGAATGTGATTATGAAATTGTGATATAATAAGCATGATGAAGCTATTGAATCCTAAATCTTGAAAAGAAACCCTAATCTACTTTGTTAATGATGATGCCTTGGTATAAAAGAAGGCTTGATGAACGAAAGTAGTGAGATTAGGGGATCGGGTGCCACGTTCCGGTACCAGGATAGAATATGAGGATCGGGTGCCACGTTCCGGTACAAGGATAGAATATGAGGATCGGAGTGTCACGTTCCGACACCAGGATAGTATATGGATCGGGTGCCACGTTCCGGTACCAGGATATAATATGAGGATCGGAGTGTCACGTTCCGACACCAGGATAGTATATGGATCGGGTGTCACGTTCCGACACCAGGATAGTATATGGATCGGGTGCTACGTTCCGGTACCAGGATAGAATATGAGGATCGGAGTGTCACGTTCTGACACCAGGATAGTATATGGATCGGGTGTCACGTTCCGACACCAGGATAGTATATGGATCGGGTGCCACGTTCCGGTACCAGGATAGAATATGGATCGGGTGCCACGTTCCGGTACCAGGATAGAATATGAGGATCGGAGTGTCACGTTCCGACACCAGGATAGCATATGAGGAGCGGAGTGTCACGTACCGACACGAGGGGAATAAAGATAATGAATCTTGAAAGATGATAATATATTCAAATCTAATGAACCTAATTCCCAAACGAGTATGATGAGGAGGCGTGAGTCCTCATCGATGTGCTTGGTGTTGTAATCAAGGGTTATGGTAACTGTAAATGCTGCATGCTAAGGATATTAGTTGATTTTATGATATTGCTTAATATATACTGTTTTCTATTTTGAGTTGGCCGATGATATCTACTCAGTACCCGTGTTTTGTTCTGACCCCTACTTTTATGTTTTCTTCTTGTTTATTTGTGGAGTGCAGCAAACGTGCCGTTGTCTTCGACTCAACAGTAATTCAAGCCAGTCTTACTACATCGGAAATTCAGGGTGAGCTAATGCTTCTAGCTTGGACTGGATCTTCTTCTTCAAGTCTTGATGCCTTGAACTTCCGTCATGGACTAGCTTCTTATGTATTTTTAGCTTTTAGAATACTCTTAGTTTAGTCATTTGATCATAGATGTTCTTGTGGTGATGACTTCCAGATTTTGGGGATAATAATAGGTATTGATTTTATTAATGAGTTTAGTCTTCCGCATTACTTTCTGTTGATATTATATTGAAATGTTAAGGTTTAGATTGGTTGGTTCGCTCACATAGGAGGGTAAAATGTGGGTGTCAGTCGCGACCCGATTTGGGTCGTGACATTGATAGGTGAAAATGATTTTTATTTTTATAAAATATATAAGATTTTGTATAATTTTTTAAATTAAAGTACAATTGAATTGATCATAGGAGATCATTTCACGTCAAAAAAGTATTTTTTGGAAGAGCCAATTTTCTAAATCTTATCATTCCTGGATTTTGTGTTTCATTGATTGATATTTCAGCTTAAGTTGAGTCACTCTCTATTGGTAGGTGCCAAGTTTTCTTTTTAGACATGATTTTCTTTTTGTGTGATTTTTGAACTTTGTTGTATTTATTTGTCGTCCTCCTAAAAAACACAGATAAAATATTAATGTGCTATTATGCACAGATTTCTTCTAATATATTTTTAAATAAATTATTGTTTACATTTTCCATGGTTTTGCTAAAACTTTCTTGTTCACGTGATTAAACAATTTGAAACTCATATATAGTATGGATCATTGTTATTCATTATATTGTTTTGTACTATTACTATACGTACAATGTTCGTTTTGATTGTTACTTAAAATATATTATACTGTATTATAAATTTTGTTGTTACGTAACAATGAAAACCTCTATTTTATGGAACAACCAATTTGGTGTGTTCAATTGTTACTTAATTTCTTTTTCCAATTATATCTTTACATAATATTTCAAAATACTATTTTACCCTTTATCTTAATTATTTAAATCTAATCAAATCTCATACCCTAGAATAATTAAGGATATTTTAGTAAATTTATAAATTACAATACAATATGATACGATTAAACCAAACAATTAAAGTGTTATTAAACAACAAGAAACAATACAGTTTACCCAAACACTGTATCTACCATATAATACAGTACAATAGAGTACAATACATCATGAAACAATGAGTAACAATGATCCAAACAAAGTGTTACACTTTTTATGTAAGATGTATCTACTTATTTGATTATATTACAATTTAACTTATCGTAAATAGGACCTACATTAGTTTTTTATGAGAGAATTAACTAACTATTCACACACAGTCAAACAATCAATAAAAAAATATGAAAAATTATATATAATAGAAAACTTTAATTCAAATTAAAGTTTATAAACATAGGTTGATTTAGTTGTACCCCATAACAAACTGTTGCTATTTCGCTTCTCTCTTTGGTGGAATCTTGCTCTCGCTGGCAGTCTAACTTGCCTCTCTCGCTTTTTACACCAACAAAAATATATAAAATGTGTTTGTGTTTGTATAAAGCGAGAGAAAATTGTATATATACATATATTTTCGTTCCCCTCTCCCAGATCTCGCTCGACACTCTCACTCACCTCTCTCACTTTATATAAACACAGATGTATACTACTTTTGCATTTGTATAAAGTGAGAGAAAAATGTATATACAAATACAAGTACATATATTGTTCGTCCTATACACTTATGATTATACAAATACGATCTTTCCCTGCCCAGTTTTCTTTTGTCTTTCTCTCTTTCTTATTTTATACAAATACAAATTATATAATTGATTCTTTTGTATATGTATATCCAAAAAAATTATACAATTGCTTCTTTTGTATATATGTATAGCGAAATAGCCACAACTTCTTTTGTATATATATGTATTGCGAAATAGCGAAGTTTGCTATGCAGTTTAATTATGCAAACTATAGCTATAACATATAAATATGATTTTTATATTTGATATATGTGTAAGTTAGTAGTTCAAAATTTTAAAATACTCTTTCAATAAGGAAAAAACAAGTTGAAATAAACAACCATAATTGTCAAACAATGTGGAAGTAATTTAACCTAGAACTTAAAAGTCATAGTATCCAAAATCTAATTGTCTAAAATAAGGGGATGCAACCCCAAAACTCAAGAAAACATAAATTTAAAAAGCCCAAGTCTGAAGAGATGAACTAAGATGATAGGAGGAATTCATGCAATTCAGAAAAAAGTAGCTCGCATTGGATTTAGATATCACGTGTTTTACAATTGAGGTTTCGAAGCAGCCGCCTAAATATGCATATACTTAAAAGAGAAAGAAAAATGCAATATCAATGAGTAACCACAATGTAATAATAGGATCATCAGCTAGTTTCAGAATAAGAAATATAAATCATGTAGCTACAAGTTAGTAAAAAGGAAAAAGATAATGTACAATTAAAGCACAAGTACAACATAACTTTGACTCTTTGTTCTTACCCTGTATGTTATGCATAATAAACATAAACAGTCACACTTCAACTAGACAAATCTAGCTCTCTCAAGGAATCCACATGCAAACTATTAGTGTGCCGGTATAGTTTAGTATGTACTGGCATGGTATCCATTTCACTCGTTAGTATGTACTGACGTGATACCCGATCCGCTCATATTAATATGTATTCATGTGGTACTCAATCTACTCATATATATGTCTTAGGGTGGTGCCCAATCCACTCATCAAATATACATCACAATCACAACGATAATGAATAACAATCACACTTGTACACTCAACTAAAAGATCCATTGCATTCGACTGACAATGTATCATGCATACAATACTAACGAAGCATTTAACAAACGCATGTTACATAAACGTGAAACAATCATCACCTACCTTTAAATTAGCCTGAATGCTTTGGAGAGCTTGAGTTTCTTCTTTTCGTAACGCTTTGACTTGTTCTTGATCTAAAATAATAATAAAACACAATAATTAATAAACAATGACCTTATTAAACTCAAATTATTACTTAATCCTAATCCTAGGCCAAATTCATGATTATTTTATTTAAATCAGTGTTTTCCCCACCATTACTTCAAATCACCTCCCCTCCCTCTATGAGTACCACTCTAGATTCCAAGTCTTAAGAATTTGAAATAAAAGTTAGGGCGGTAATTAAATTATCTTTACAGAATAAATTCGTGAAAAAACTGAAGATAATTTCTCCAACTCGCCCTTTCTCTTCCAAGGAACGAAGTTGCATAATAATGAAACATTTTGAGACTTTTCTTGCATTAATTCCTGACTAACCTGCTATAAGTGACCACCAACCCGCTATAGTGGTGTGACAGTCGTTATAACATATTGGACTGGACAAAAACTCGGAAATCTTCCCAAAAGCTTTCTGTTCACAACACACTTTCGAATCTTGATGCCCTAGACTAACTTTTTTACGTCAAGTCTGATATCACAGAGTTCTACTCACCCGAATTCACTTTTAAAAATGTATATGGATTCCTTAATGTCTTAGCTAATAGAAAACTCAATCCAAGTTTACACATAACACCCACTCTATTTCCAAAATGTCATCACTCATATTTCATTTGAGACTAATCCAGGCTAAAATTTTCGAGTTACGGCTCAAGAAAGTTCTCACCCAGTTTTTCATCATTGGTCTACCCATAATAATAGAAAGAGGTTGTTATAGATAATATATAAGTTTATTTATTTACTTGTGCACACAAAATTAAAGATATATATACTAAAATCAACCACATTAAAGAGCATGTTTATATATTATACCTATTTTTTAAATTTATATATTATACCTATTTTTTAACTAACTTTAACTGTTAATAACACACCTTAAATAACACACCTTTATTTATTTTGTAACATTTGGAGTAAGAAAGAGAGGGAGCTTGCTTAAGTCAATTGTGTAAAATATACAATTGGATGTATGTATATGTGACTCCCTTGTTGCTTCATTTCTCTACGAGTGTCTCAAATAATACAAATTTCATTAGTTTGATGTTTTTACTTTAGTTTTTGAAATTATTTTTCGTACCACATTTACTACGTCGAATAGATGTATTTGGCGCACCCAAATACATGTATATTACGCGGGTCAAATTAGAAGTAATTTATTTCAAATATATTGTATCTAAACGTGCTTCACATGAATTTGAGATACACTAAATCTCTCTCTCTCTCTCTCTCTTAAAATATATTTGATATCAAATATACATGTATCTACTATCGAATTGGAAACTGAAGGAGTTTGTATCTGATTTAAAATTTTGGTATAAAATTATTAATAATTGAAATAATATATTACTATTTCATACTATAAAATGAATTAGTATTTATGATAGAAATATTTGTATAATTATATAATTTTCCCCAGATTTTAACATAAAAAATGTGGTACCAAATTGGGCCGGACAGCATATTAAACTTCATGTCTATATGCTTAAGTCAGTTCTGCACAAAGAGTGGGTCATGTCCAGACAATCAAATATCACCAAGTCCAATAAACACTTACTTCTCTTCAGAACTTAGTGAGTTTAGTGTTCTAGTATTCATCTAAACCAATCCATTCAGCATACTCAAATAAATATCAAACATATATCATAATTAAAAATGTAATCCAAAGGGGATAACTCAATTAATCATGAAACTTGCAACATTGTTCTTAAAATATAACAACTCAAAACTAGTTATGAATCGCACGAGCAACAAGTGACTATATTCATTCAAACATAGCTCATAATATTTGACAACCTTAACTAGTAATTCAACTTTATGACTAAGATAAATTTTATATACGCAAAGAACTTTGAAAAATAAAGATTGCACTGCCAATAAAGACAAGAATTAGATTGCTAAGAGATTGATTAAAAAAAATTAAAAGAAAGTACTCTGACTGATCTGCTGAAGATCAGTCTTTTAACCCTCTTGAAGCCTTTGAAAAAAAAAACTACACCAGAATTCGCTTACCCACTGCCAAAGTCGTTGTCTGCCTTGAGTGGTTGTTCTCGCTACTCAGAGTATCATTATTTTGCCTCATCGGCAGAGGAAGAGAAGAAGAAGAGGAAAGGAGCTGTGATGGAGGCCAGCAGGCCTTGCCGGAAAAAATAGAGAGAACGAAGGGGAAGGAGAAATAGAGGCGACAGAATTTTGAAAGGAAAGGAAGAAGGGGGAGAGAAAGAGGCTGCCAGCACCTGCTGGCTCACGCTGGAAGGAAATGGAGAAGAGAGGGGGTGGCGTGGAAGCTACTGGCTGGCGTTGTTTGTCGCAGCTGCATGCTGTTGTTGCCGGTGTTAATGGCCGGTGGATCCTGCTGGTGTCGTCTGCTGCTACTTCTGTTGTTTACTGTCAGAGCCTTCTGTCTTTTGCTGACAGCTTCACCAGTCGCTGCTTTCTGCTGGAAAGAAAAGGAAGAAGCAGAGGAGAGGAGGAAGAGAGAGGCGCCGGGGGGAAGAGGTGATGGGAGAGGGCGGCACCGCCTGGCTCGCTGGCTCCAGTGGTGTACGGAGGAGCAGCGGTGAGGAGGAGAAAGAGGGGAGGAAGAGAATGAGAGGAGAGAGGGAAAAAAATGAACATCATCTTAGGTTTAGATCTTTGATAGTCCAAAATAGAGAAAAAGTAGGATTTGATCTAATCGTCGATTTAATAAGAGCTGAAGGGTTAAGATTTGATTAATAAAATAGATGGATGAGATTAAAAGACTTAGATGTATTGAAATCAAATTGGATTGAATATGGAATGACTCTACAATTGCAATTAAATTGACTTAAATTGAAATGAAAGAGTGACTATGATTGGAATATAATTTAATTGGAGTGGCTCAAATTGGAAGAAATTATAATAGAATAGGCTAGAATTTAAATAATTTTAAGGAAAGTGTAGGAATTACTATTTAATTAAAATACTACATTAAAATATTTTTTTGTAATTGAAAATTATTTAATTTTTTTTAAACATTTGAAATTCATTAATAATTGTAAAATATTTTAGTAATATTTACGATAATTTTATAAAGTAAAACATACTAACATATATGATTTTCAAGCAAAGTCGACTAAAAATTCTAAAATTTAAAATACGTATTTAATCGAATAGTATTCCTAGAAATGGTTAAAGGTCGGACAAAATTGGGTGTCAACAGCTGCCCCTTGGTTGATTGAGAATGAAGAATGAATTGTCAGGCAACCAACGTTGACTAAGTAGCAGATTTTGTCCAACCGACGAGAGATGTCTTTTTTATCAATTGAAACGATATAGAGTTGAAAAAGGGTACGACCGAGACTTTGGTATTAAGTCGCCTACATATCTCTCGTTATACGAGAATCAGGTCGTGTGTAGTTCTAGATTCAAGAGCAAATAAAACTCTTAAAAATTGAAAGAGCGCTAAGGTATTAGGAGGACACGATATCCGCTTGAATGGATAAGATTAGAGCAGCGAGACAGAGAAGCGAGAAGAGAATGATAGAGTGAGGTTATTAGATTTTGAGCAAGATTCGGAGTACGAGTAGAAAATAATTGATAGGGTCTTCGTTGTGATAGATGATAACATGATAATTGTAATCAAGGGACAATCGATCATATCTGCAAATTATAGATAAAATGTTAGCTTATAAATAAATAAAGTATGACCAACAATGATAAAATATGAGTTCTAAATAAATGACAAGAGGTGATAAGAAGCGTATCTGTTTTAAGACGTCCTCATAGACTTTGGCTTAACTTGTTGGAGAATTGCAACCCATCTCCGAAGGTTAAAGTCAACCGCCAATAGATATCATAGTATAGCGATATAATAAAAATGTTTGGTTGTAAGGTGGATGTACATAAGCATCCTGTTGCAAGGCAGAAGAGTCTAAACGTCATTTTAAGGTGGACGAGCCTAAATGTAATTTTAAGGCGGACGACCTAAATATCTTATAAAGCAGACGAACAAAAAATGTCCTGTGAGGCGGACAAGCCTAAATTTCCTATAGGATGGATAAGCCTAAATGTCGTTTAAAAGGCGAACGGGCCTAAATGTATCATTGTAAGGCGGACGAGCCGAAATGTCATTTTGTAAGGCGGACAAGCCTAAATGTCGCATTGTAAGGCGTACGAGCCTAAATGTCGTTTTGTAAGGCGGACGAGCCTAAATGTCACATTGCAAGGTGGACGAGCCTAAATGTCGCATTGTAAGGCGGACGATCCTAAATGTCTCATTGTAAGGCGGACGATCCTAAATGTCGCATTGTAAGGCGGACGGTCCTAAATGTCGCATTGTAAGGCGGACGAGCCTAAATGTCGCATTGTAAGACGGACAAGCCTACAATGTTGCATTGTAAGGCGGATGAGCCTAGATGTCGCATTGTAAGGCGGACGAGCCTAGATGTCGCATTGTAAGTCAGAGATCCTAGATGTCACATTATAAGGCGGAAGAGCCTAACTGAAGAAAAGGTCGGTCACAGTAGCGAGTTGAGTCTGACAATATCTCTATGGTAGTCTGAACGGTAGCTGAGTAGCCAAACAACAATGCGAGTAGCCAAGAATAATTTGACAGTCTTTGTTTGTAAGCATAACAACAGTCGTTCTGTAACGACCTGTTTAGTCGTTTTGAGTAGCAGACTTCAATTCTGGAAAAATTGGCAGAAGCGACGGACCCCACGACGGACCGTCATGGGCACGACGGATCGTCGCAGGGTCCCATTGCAAAACACTTAGAAAATCTAAAATTGGGTACTGAAAATCGACTCTCTGAACTTCGTAACGAAATGGCAAGACGGCCCGTCACAGAGTCTTTAAGTGGAAATCCAGTCTCTGAGCCTTGTGACGACCTGCAGAATGGACCGTCGCAGGCACGACGGGCCGTCGCAGGCACGACGGGCCGTCGCAGGCACGACGAGTCGTCGCAGGTTGCGCAATCCCAGTCTGGGTCGGATTTCTTTATACGTTTTAAGGGACGTTTTGACTATTCCTGCTTTAATTATAAAGTTAGTGGGTTAATTCTAATAAGTCTAATTACTTGGGGGTTGAAAGAGGTAACCTTAAGTTAATTAGTGGGTTATTATTGCCATCTTTTATTCTTAATTATATACTAATTTGGGTAAAAGAAAGAGGGTTTGAATAAAGAAAATAGAAAGAACAAAGAGAAGGAAAGAGAAACGATAGAGAGAGGATCGAACGAGAGGAAAAACACAAAGCTTGGGAAATTGCTTGCTTGATCACGAATCTTCGGTGGAGGTAGGTTATGGTTTTATGCTTTCATAGTAAACTCTTAATAGAGAATGATATGTATTGGGTAGTATTGTAAACCCTTTTATGTGCTTAATTGTATGCATGCATGAATGTGATTATATGATTGTGATGAAATAAGCATGATGAAGCTATTGAATCCCAAATCTTGATAAAAACCTAATCTCTTGTTAATGATGATGCCTTGGTATGAAAGAAGGCTTGATGAACTAAAGTAATGAGATTGATGATGCCTTGGTATGAAAGAAGGCTTGATGAACTAAAGTAATGAGATTGATGATGCCTTGGTATAAAAGAAGGCTTGATGATTTGATAGAATGAGATTAGGGGATCGGGTGTCACGAACCGACACGTAGATTTAGGGGATCGGGTGTCACGAACCGACATGTAGATTTAGGGGATCGGGTTTCACGAACCGACACGTAGATTTAGGGGATCGGGTGTCACGAACCGACACGTAGATTTAGGGGATCGGGTGTCACGAACCAACACGTAGATTTAGGGGATCGGGTGTCACGAACCGACACGTAGATTTAGGGGATCGGAGTGTCACGTACCGACACAAGAAGATTAATGAATATGAGGGAGCGGAGTGTCACGTACTGACACAAGAGAACTAAAGATAATGAATCTTGAAAGATGTTAATATACTCAATCTAATTAACATAATTCCCAAATGAGTATGGTATTGAGGCTTGAGTCCTCATGTGTGAACTTGATGGTAATTGTTAATGATATAGTACTTGTTGTTGCTACATGTTGAGTATCGTAGTTGATTTTATGATATTAGTTGGTATATACTGTTTTCTATTTTGAGTTGGCCGATGATATCTACTCAGTACCCGTGTTTTGTACTGACCCCTACTTTTATGTTTTCTTTTTGTTTATTTGTGGAGTGCAGCAAACGTGCCGTCGTCTTCGACTCAACAGTAATTCAAGCCAGTCTTACTACATCGGAAATTCAGGGTGAGCTAATGCTTCTAGCTTGGACTGGATCTTCTTCTTCAAGTTTTGATGCCTTGAACTTCCGGCATGGACTAGCTGCTTATGTATTTTTAGCTTTTAGAATACTCTTAGTTTAGTCATTTGATCGTAGATGTTCTTGTGGTGATGACTTCCAGATTTTGGGGATAATAATAGTTATTGATTTTATTAATGAGTTAAGTTTTCCGCATTATTTTCTGTTGATATTATATTGAAATGTTAAGGTTTAGATTGGTTGGTTCGCTCATATAGGAGGGTAAATGTGGGTGCCAGTCGCGGCCTGATTTGGGTCGTGACAAACTTGGTATCAGAGCATTAGGTTCGTTGGTCTCATCACACAAGAACGAGTCTAGTAGAGTCTTAAGGAACGGTAGGGGGACGCCTTTACTTTTCTTTGAGAAGCTATAAGACTTTAGGAAAATTCCATTCTTTCATTGTTTCTTTCGTGCTATTACTTGGATCCAATTGGTATCTAGGTGATACAAATTGGTATCTGACCATCTTCACTCAATTTCGCAGATGGTTAGAACTAGAGCAACGACTGCGCCAACATCAACATCGGCAAGACAAGAAGCGTCTGAGCCAGCCACTGGGGCTGTAGCTTGAGGAAGAGTAACGGCAAGAGGCCGTGGTAGAGGTCGTGGGAGGACGTCCTCTAGAAGAAGAGGACGAGCACCTAGCCCATCTGATACTAGGGCAGTGACTCCTCCACCGACTGAAGAGGTAGTGAGAGAGGGTGAGGAAGGGGAAACTGAACAAGTACAGAATGAGGGATTGCCTCCCCAACCTACCCCAGACATGATCAATCAGGTTCTTGCTTATCTTAGTGGGTTATCTGATCAAGGTCAAGCACCTCCAGTGTTTTCTGCACCAGCACCTCAGGGTCCGGAGGTACAACGTGCGGCTACTACGGCTCCTCGTATGGATACCTCATTGGACATAGGCACGTTTCCACGTCTGACTACTGGGCCTATAATGACAAATGATCAGCATGAACTTTTCAGTAAGTTCTTGAAATTGAAACCTCCAGTCTTCAAGGGTGCTGAGTCTGAGGATGCTTACGATTTTCTGGTTGACTGTCATGAGCTACTACACAAGATGGGTATAGTAGAACGGTTTGGTGTTGAGTTCGTGAGTTATCAGTTTCAAGGGAACGCCAAAATGTGGTGGCGGTCACATGTTGAATGTCAACCAACAGAGGCACCACCTATGACTTGGGCCTCCTTCTCTAGCTTGTTTATGGAGAAGTATATCCCGCGGACTTTGAGGGATAGGAAAAGAGATGAATTCTTAAGTCTAGAGCAAGGTAGGATGTCGGTTACTGCATATGAGGCTAAGTTTCGTGCACTATCCAGATATGCCACCCAACTTTGTTTCAGTCCACAAGAGCGGATTCGTCGTTTTGTGAAGGGGTTGAGGTCAGAGTTGCTGATTTCAGCCTTACAAGTAGCGGCTACGGCAAAATCCTTCCAAGAAGTGGTAGATTTCGTGGTAGAGGTGGAAGGAGTGAAGCCAGATGAATTCACCATGGCATCGACATCAAAGAGGTTTCGAAAAGGAGGTGAGTTTAATGGTTCTTACTCTAGAGGACAGGGTTCCGGAGGTTACTCAGTTCGACCCATTCAGTCTTCACTACAGACTGTAGTTGGGGGTCCACCGCAGACCGGTCAACACTTCTCTGAGAGACCCACGCTTGAATCCAGAGAGTGTTATGGATGTGGAGAGACCGGACATATTAGGAGGAATTGTCCAAAACAGAGTTATAGACCCCCAATGGCTAGAGGTAGAGGTGGTCATGGCAGAGGCCGTTATTCTGGAGGACGTGGTGGTCGAGGTAATGGTAGTCACCAAAACGGCCGGAGTGATGGGCAAACTGGAGCCACTACATCACAACATGGTAGGGGCAACGGACAGACAAGTAATGGG
Source organism: Solanum neorickii (assembly GCA_027704865.1). NCBI lineage: Eukaryota > Viridiplantae > Streptophyta > Magnoliopsida > Solanales > Solanaceae > Solanum > Solanum neorickii. The sequence goes on from JAKWJC010000365.1 coordinate 6,945,122, forward strand.
GCCCATTGCTACGCTTTTCCTGGGAGATCTGAAGTGGAGACATCAGATGCTGTCATCACAGGTAATATTTTGATTTGTGATTGCATGGCTTCTGTATTGTTTGATCCTGGATCCACATTTTCTTATGTATCTTCCTCATTTGCTAATGGTCTAAATTTACATTGTGAATTACTTGACATGCCTATTCGTGTTTCTACTCCGGTGGGTGAGTCTGTGGTAGTTGAAAAGGTATATAGGTCTTGTTTGGTAAACTTTGTGGGGAGCAACACTTATGTAGATTTGGTTATCTTAGAAATGGTTGATTTTGATGTAATTCTGGGTATGACTTGGCTTTCTCCGCAATTTGCGATCTTGGATTGTAATGCTAAAACGGTGACGTTAGCCAAGCTTGGGACAAATCCGTTAGTGTGGGAGGGTGACTACACTTCCAATCCGGTGCGTATCATCTCCTTTCTTCGTGCTAACAAAATGGTTAGTAAAGGGTGTTTAGCTTTCTTGGCACATCTCAAGGATGACACTACCCAAGTGCCTTCGATTGAGTCGGTTTCGGTGGTCCGTGAGTTTCTAGATGTGTTCCCTGCTGATCTTCCTGGTATGCCACCAGATAGGGATATTGACTTCTGTATTGATCTTGAACCGGGTACTCGCCCCATTTCTATACCCCCTTATAGAATGGCTCCCGCGGAGTTAAGAGAGTTAAAAGCCCAACTTCAAGAGTTGATGAGCAAAGGCTTCATTAGACCAAGTGCATCTCCTTGGGGTGCTCCGGTTTTGTTTGTAAAGAAGAAGGATGGGAGTTTTCGGATGTGCATAGACTACCGACAATTGAACAAGGTAACTATTAAGAACAAGTATCCTCTTCCTCGCATTGATGACTTGTTCGATCAGTTACAAGGTGCTTGTGTCTTCTCTAAGATTGACTTGAGATCCGGTTATCATCAATTGAAAATACGGGCAACGGATGTGCCAAAGACTGCTTTTCGAACGAGGTATGGGCATTACGAATTTGTAGTGATGCCCTTTGGTCTTATGAATGCCCCTGCTGCGTTCATGAGCTTGATGAACGGGATTTTTAAGCCATATCTGGATCTATTTGTGATCGTATTTATTGATGATATATTGGTATACTCAAAGAGTAAGAAGGAACATGAAGAGCATTTGAGAATGGTATTGGAAATGTTGAGGGAGAAAAAGCTTTATGCCAAGTTCTCTAAGTGTGAGTTTTGGCTAGATGCAGTGTCCTTCTTGGGGCACGTGGTTTCTAAGGATGAAGTGATGGTGGATCCTTCTAAGATTGAGACAGTGAAGAATTGGTTAAGACCTACTAATGTGTCAGAAATAAGGAGCTTTGTTGGTTTAGCTAGCTATTACCGTCGATTTGTCAAGGGATTCTCTTCCATTGCTTCCCAACTGACGAACTTGACTAAGCAGAATGTTCCTTTTGTATGGTCAGATGAGTGTGAAGAAAGCTTTCAGAAGCTCAAGACTTTGTTGACTACTGCACCAATTCTCACCTTGCCAGTGGAAGGTAAGAATTTCATTGTCTATTGTGATGCATCCTATTCGGGTTTGGGTGCAGTGCTAATGCAAGAGAAGTATGTGATTGCTTATGCTTCAAGACAATTAAAAGTGCATGAACGTAACTACCCAACTCATGATTTGGAATTGGCCGCGGTAGTGTTTGCACTAAAGCAATGGAGACACTATTTATATGGGGTTAAGTGTGAGGTCTACACGGATCATCGTAGCCTTCAGTATGTCTTACTCAGAAAGATCTGAATTTGAGACAAAGGAGATGGATGGAACTACTGAAGGACTACGACATCACTATTTTGTATCATCCGGGGAAGGCGAATGTTGTAGCGGATGCTTTAAGTAGAGAGGCGGGAAGCATGGGAAGTCTAGCTCACTTGCAAGCTTCTAGACGCCCATTGGCTAGAGAAGTTCAGATTCTGGCTAACGACCTTATGAGATTAGAAGTAAATGAGAAGGGAGGATTTTTAGCTTGTGTGGAGGCAAGATCTTCCTTCCTTGACAAGATTAAGGGAAAACAGTTTGATGATGAGAAACTAGGCAGAATCCAAGATAAGGTGTTGCGAGGAGAGGCTAAGGAAGCAACAATCGATGAGGAAGGTGTTTTGAGGATTAAGGGAAGGGTATGTGTACCCCGCGTCGATGATTTGATCAACACTATTCTGACAGAGGCTCATAGTTCAAGGTATTCGATACATCCGGGTGCAACCAAGATGTATCGTGACCTAAAGCTACACTTTTGGTAGAGTAGAATGAAACGTGATATTGTTGAGTTTATTGCCAAATGTCCAAACTGTCAGCAAGTAAAGTATGAACACCAGAGGCCCGGAGGAACACTTCAGAGAATGCCCATTCCTGAATGGAAGTGGGAAAGGATTGCAATGGATTTCGTGGTTGGTCTTCCAAAGACATTGGGAAAGTTTGATTCTATTTGGGTAATTGTTGATAGGTTAACTAAGTCTGCTCACTTTATTCCGGTCAAGGTGACTTACAATGCAGAGAAGTTTGCAAAACTTTACATCTCGGAAGTGGTGCGATTGCATGGGGTTCCACTCTCCATTATATCAGATAGAGGTACGCAGTTTACTTCTAAGTTTTGGAAAACATTGCATGCAAAATTGGGTACTAGGTTGGACCTTAGTACTGCGTTCCATCCTCAGACCGATGGTCAGTCTGAAGTGTTGGAGGATATGCTTTGCGCATGTGTGATAGAATTTGGTGGTCATTGGGATAGCTTCTTACCCTTAGCAGAGTTCTCTTACAACAATAGCTATCACTCAAGCATTGATATGGCCCCATTTGAGGCACTATATGGGAGAAGATGTAGGTCTCCCATTGGGAGGTTTGATGCATTTGAGGTTAGACCTTGGGGTACGGACCTTTTGAGGGATTCATTAGAGAAAGTGAAATCTATTCAAGAAAAGCTGTTAGCGGCGCAAAGTAGGCAAAAGGAATATGCAGATCGAAAGGTTAGAGACTTAGAGTTCATGGAGGGTGAACAAGTCTTGTTGAAAGTTTCACCAATGAAAGGGGTGATGCGGTTTGGTAAAAGAGGTAAACTAAGCCCAAGGTATATTGGTCCCTTCGAAGTACTTAAACGAGTAGGGGAGGTGGCTTATGAGTTAGCCTTGCCTCCAGGGCTGTCCGGAGTACATCCGGTATTCCATGTGTCTATGTTGAAAAGATACCATGGGGATGGAAACTACATTATCCGTTGGGATTCAGTTTTGCTTGATGAGAATTTGTCTTATGAGGAGGAACCTGTTGCCATTCTAGATAGAGAAATTCGCAAGTTGAGATCAAGGGAGATTGCATCCATCAAGGTGCAATGGAAGAATCGGCCGGTTGAAGAAGCAACTTGGGAGAAGGAGGTCGATGTGCGAGAAAGATACCCACACCTGTTTACAGATTCAGGTACTCCTCTTCTCCATTGTTTTCCTTCTTGTGATCATTCGGGGACGAACGATGGGTAAATTGGTATCTATTGTAACGACCTGTTTAGTCGTTTTGAGTAGCAGACTTCAATTCTGGAAAAACTGGCAAAAGCGACGGACCCCACGACGGACCGTCATGGGCACGACGGATCGTTGCAGGGTCCCGTTTCAAAACACTTAGAAAATCTGAAATTGGGTACTGAAAATCAACTCTCTGAACTTCGTAACGAAATGGCAGGACGGACCGTCACAGGTGTGACGGACCGTCACAGAGTCTTTAAGTGGAAATCCAGTCTCTGAGCCTTGCGACGACCTGCAGAACGGACCGTCGCAGGCACGACGGGCCGTCGCAGGCACGACGGGTCGTCGCAGGTTGCGCAATCCCAGTCTGGGTCGGATTTCTTTATACGTTTTAAGGGACGTTTTTGACTATTCCTGCTTTAATTATAAAGTTAGTGGGTTAATTCTAATAAGTCTAATTACTTGGGGGTTGAAAGAGGTACTAAGTTAATTAGTGGGTTATTATTGCCATCTTTTATTCTTAATTATATACTAATTAGGGTAAAAGAAAGAGGGTTTGAATAAAGAAAATAGAAAGAACAAAGAGAAGGAAAGAGAAACGATAGAGAGAGGATCGAACGAGAGGAAAAACACAAAGCTTGGGAAATTGCTTGCTTGATCACGAATCTTCGGTGGAGGTAGGTTATGGTTTTATGCTTTCATAGTAAACTCTTAATAGAGAATGATATGTATTGGGTAGTATTGTAAACCCTTTTATGTGCTTAATTGTATGCATGCATGAATGTGATTATATGATTGTGATGAAATAAGCATGATGAAGCTATTGAATCCCAAATCTTGATAAAAACCTAATCTCTTGTTAATGATGATGCCTTGGTATGAAAGAAGGCTTGATGAACTAAAGTAATGAGATTGATGATGCCTTGGTATGAAAGAAGGCTTGATGAACTAAAGTAATGAGATTGATGATGCCTTGGAATAAAAGAAGGCTTGATGAATTGATAGAATGAGATTAGGGGATCGGGTGTCACGAACCGACACGTAGATTTAGGGGATCGGGTGTCACGAACCGACACGTAGATTTAGGGGATCGGGTGTCACGAACCGACACGTAGATTTAGGGGATCGGGTGTCACGAACCGACACGTAGATTTAGGGGATCGGGTGTCACGAACCGACACGTAGATTTAGGGGATCGGGTGTCACGAACCGACACATAGATTTAGGGGATCGGATGTCACGAACCGACACGTAGATTTAGGGGATCGGAGTGTCACGTACCGACACAAGAGGATTAATGAATATGAGGGAGCGGAGTGTCACGTACCGACACAAGAGGATTAATGAATATGAGGGAGCGGAGTGTCACGTACCGACACAAGAGAACTAAAGATAATGAATCTTGAAAGATGTTAATATACTCAATCTAATGAACATAATTCCCAAATGAGTATGGTATTGAGGCTTGAGTCCTCATGTGTGAACTTGATGGTAATTGTTAATGATATAGTACTTGTTGTTGCTACATGTTGAGTATCATAGTTGATTTTATGATATTACTTGGTATATACTGTTTTCTATTTTGAGTTGGCCGATGATATCTACTCAGTACCCGTGTTTTGTACTGACCCCTACTTTTATGTTTTCTTCTTGTTTATTTGTGGAGTGCAGCAAACGTGCCGTCGTCTTCGACTCAACAGTAATTCAAGCCAGTCTTACTACATCGGAAATTCAGGGTGAGCTAATGCTTCTAGCTTGGACTGGATCTTCTTCTTCAAGTCTTGATGCCTTGAACTTCCGGCATGGACTAGCTGCTTATGTATTTTTAGCTTTTAGAATACTCTTAGTTTAGTCATTTGATCGTAGATGTTCTTGTGGTGATGACTTCCAAATTTTGGGGATAATAATAGTTATTGATTTTATTAATGAGTTAAGTCTTCCGCATTATTTTCTGTTGATATTATATTGAAATGTTAAGGTTTAGATTGGTTGGTTTGCTCACATAAGAGGGTAAATGTGGGTGCCAGTCGCGACCCGATTTGGGTCGTGACACGTTCAAAAGGCGGCTTTGTTTGTAATATGCACAACTGTAACTTATAATATGACTTAAGAAGAGTGGTTAGAGTAGATGTATCAAATTAAGCGGTAATGTAAATATGATGCTACTCCCATGTTGACCATGAATTTTTGCCTGAAGACCATGAAAAATGACGTCTTAGGCTAAAATGTATCCTCAGGTCATGAAAATGTTGTCTACAGGCCATGAAAATGACGCCTTTAGACTATGACACCTTCGGATCATGATAGATAGAAATAAAACCCTTAGGACATGAAATGATGTCCGCAGGACATGAAAGATGATGCCTTTAGACTATGACGCCTTAGGAACATGATATGGATAAAATAAGTCCTCAGGCCATGACATGAAGTCCGCAGACCATGAAACATGATGCCTTTGGAGGATAACGCCTTTGGGATATAAGTAATGAGTAAAGAGAGCGTATCTGTTTTTGGCATCTATTGATACTTGTGACTTGATTTGATTCGGGACATGCAAACTTTGAGCATGATGCAATCTTGGGCTTATGCAAACTTCGGGCACAATGCAATGATGCATTTCTTCGGGCACATGCAATGATGCGTTTCTTCGGGCACAATGTAATATCGAGCACATGCAATGAATCATTTCTTCGGGCGCATGCAATATCGGGCACATGCAATGATGCATTTCTTCGAGCACATGCAATATCGAGCACATGCAATGATGCATTTTTTCGGGCACATGCAATATTGAGCACATGAAATGATGCATTTCTGCGATCTCGGGCATAATATAATGATGTAGTTATTCGATCATAATGCGATATCAGGCGTAGGTGCAAATGATGAAATATCGGCAGAGTGTAATTTGCCAGCACAGCAGTTGCTTGAGAGCGTACAGTAACTTGGGCGTTTTCCTTATTGAAAGGGTCGAGTGTCATTTGTCGGGCTCAAATGTGGTATGTTGATTGCTGAAGTTGCCTTTGTATATGTACCTGTATTTTCTACATTCAAAGAAAAATAGTTAGTTTAAAGGGGGAGGTTGATTTGTATCCATGATTTGGCACAGCGTGCTCCTTTGGTGTCTGATATAATGTTCTTCGGAGTGTTGTCAAAAATTTTGAGATCCCCTCAAAATTTCTGCCCAATGTAGAACTTCTATTATTCTGATCTATTGTAGTTGTAGCTCGATTGTTGAATTTTTTGAGATTCTCATAAAAATTTCTATCAGTCTTGATTTTCAACAATATCGAGATCCTCTCAAAATTCTGCCCCAATTGTTGAGAAGAAATGCTTTTGATAGAATTTTTGAGTTTACTCAAAAAATCTGCCCCGGTATGGAGATGTGCAAGGAGAAATCTTGATGGAATTTGTGAGACCCTCTCAAAAATTCTGTCCCAGTTATCAGTAGAAGGGGAAAATGAAAGTTTTATTTATGATAAGACTGAACCTCATAGGAGCGCCTACGTATCCCCTCTTAAACGGGAATCAGGTCTGAAGTAGTTCAAAATTACAAAAAGAGCATAAGCGAGATATTAAGAACATTCTTGAGCAGCAAGTGAATGGTAGATTTTGACCAACTTTATTTGCTCATATGTTATCATGGGTGTATGAATGTGGAAAACATGAACTTAAATGGCGCAAGCCTTATTTGATAAACTGGATCAAGTAGACGTTGGTGCGTTCACATCTGAACTTCCTTTGTTGCAAAGTCCTCCAAACATATGGCCTTAGTATCAATCAGTTGTTGAATCTTATCTTTCAGATCACGACGTTCTTCTATTGTATGTCCTTCCATTCCTGAATGATAAGCACAAATCTTGGAGGGTTCAATCCACGATGCACGCATAGTCATCTTTATTTCATTTATAGGAGCTATATGACCAACGATCCTCAACTTTTCATAAAGTTGGACCATAGGCTCAGTCAGAGGAGTATAAGTCTTCTCAAGTCTCTCCTCAACCTTGAAGAGGTTTTTGCGGATATGAGGTCGAGTGACTTTGGCATTGTGGCCAGGATATGTTGGTTGTCTATATGGCATAGGAGGTCTGTGGTACAGAGACATTTGATATAGAGAGATTGGAAATGGCATGAGAGGCGCATGATGCCAGGGAACTTGGTGCAGAGGTGTTTCGTATTGAGGAGCTTGCATAGTGGGATGATGCGGGTGTAAAGTAAGGTGTTGAGGTTTAGGAGCATATGCATGATGTTGCGGAGGATATGGGTGATTTGGAAAGTAGATGTTCTTTGAAGGCATTTGAATGGAGCTTGGTTGACTTTGAGAGGTAGAGTAATCTGGAGGAGGATTATTTTGGAGAGTGACTTGACTTGCGAAAGGTGACATATCCATGTTGTCTCCAAAGTTGGATTGGCGGAAAGTAACAACTTTGCCCACTCGCGCATGTCCAACAACTCTTCTTCTAACTTCTTTATTTTCTGCTCAAGGTTTAGAACCATTTTGTCTGAAAGACACTTCTTTTCAATAGTTTTGCACATAACTCTAGCATTAGTCACTTTCACTTTTTCTTTGCAATTCTCATTAGGGAGAGAAGGAAATGAACCCTTTGATCACGTGTGATAAACCATGGTCTACAGATCAACCATTGGGAAAGGGTAAAATAAAAAAAATAAAAGCAAAATAAAGCCCAAGTTAGAACATTGCATAAATTGGGATATCAAACACGTTATTTTAGGATAAACGCCCTAAATGCAAAGGAGCCTCGTTGAGCCAAAGGTAGGCCTAAGCGACACATAAGTTATGCACAATAATTAATTCAAGCCTTATTTTCCAATTTGGAGTTTAGATTAGAAGAAACAAAACTTTCATTTATTATAAAATTCAAACGATACATCATAAAAAAACTGAAATAAACTAAGGGAAAAGGGATAACTTGGGAGAGATCATCCTAAATTCTTAAATCTTGGAGGTATCGACTCCAAGAGCTTGGCTCTAATTGTCCTCTTGTGATGGGAGGGACTTCTTGTCTAATGTTCAACACACTCCGTGCCCATATGTTTTCCCTTTCATCGGCAAGCCCATGGTATCCTTCTCTACTTGATATTGGGACTTCAGATTCTATCAAGATCCATATGTGGTACTCATGCGTGCACAATGCCTGTCGTGCGCCAATAGGAATGGTCAACACACGCTCCCATCTTCGAGTTTGGCCAAATTGGCGAAGTACTCAAAAAGGCACATATGGCTGAATACCCTTTAAGCCAATAAGCTCGATGAAATATCGGTCGTCCCCTCATATTATGACATTAGGCGTGGACAACCAATGAAGCTTCCATTGAATTCAATGGCTCTCAAGCTCAGTCATAAATATCTGCCAGTCCACAAATTCCTACAAGTGCGACGAAACGTGCCAACCTTCTTGGATGGTTATCAATCTCGTTGCCTTGACCAAGATAGGTATCTACCACGTCAGATCTCTTGTGAAAGTGATCGATAGCCCATAGTTGAAGTAGAAGGTTGCATCCCTCGAAGAACATCCTACCATTAACACATGCTAACAGACTCCTCATTATCTCCGCCAGGATCATGGGCACTATGGTTTTCCTAGGCTCGCCTCCTCTTTGAGATAGGTCTCGAACCACATACCTTAGACATGTATCGATTCTTCCCCTTGATTTAGGAAAAACCAAGGATCCCAACAAGGCGATGGCAAAGGCATCCAGACAATACTTTTCCCATTCTTCAATGGAGCACTCAAATTCATAGTCATAAATGTAGTAGCCATCATCTCGGCCGAATCGTGAGTATAAGAAGTCTAAATGAGTCCACCCAAGGTCTAGAGAAGTCCAGTTTGGATTAGACTTCATCCCCGTACTTTTTAGAAATTCCCTTGATGATGGCTTATAAGGTACTATCATTTGACACTCATGGTATGGAAGGTCGATGAAACCGCTGATTTCTTCAATCAATGGTGTCAAGTTGCAATCTGTAAACCTGAAAACCATCCTCACAGGGTTCCAAAACTCTAGTAGCGCCCTAGTCAAGTGAGGGTTTGGTATGACAAAAATAAGAAATGTAAGGCCACCCAACAATTGATGAATCTCCCTTTCCCTATCTCTTCTTATATCCATCCACCATGTCTTAAGTCTCTGACTCACCTCTGTCACCATTTGAGGATTTGGGGGTTCATACTCATCTTTGACTCTGCAAATAAAACAATAAACAACTTCTAAACTCCATTTTGGAAAAATTGGCTTGATTTAATTATTATGATCACGTTGACACATAAGTATGCAATTTGTCTAAAGGGTGTTGGGGCCCTTTAGACGAAAGGGTGGCTACTAATTATGTGGATCGACACCACGGGTCAAACCACCTAGGTCTTATGCAGCATGTATGACCTAACCAGGACTTCTAAGAGTTGGCTTGACACGGACTTGAAAGGGATTCTATGCGAGAGGCTCGTGGTTTCGCGGTAGTAAAACTATCTGTTACGTCCACGCATATGCCGACTCTCTATAATGGGTATTTGAATAGAATTGGAGTAGATGTGAGAGGTGCAAAGGCACAACATCACGAGAACAAAATAAAAAAAGGAAGAGGGTCCCAATTGGGGGGGGGGGGGAAGTATGAGAGGAATGCCATTTATCAAACCAATAAACACATTTAAATTGGAAAACATTAACATATAGACAGTTTATAAAATGATAAATAAATAAATAAGAATAAATAAATAGGGAATTTAAAACATATAAAGGTATTAAAAAAATCACACAAATAGGGAAAGAGGGTATGAAATTAAACATATAAGTAAACCAATGAGGGAAAAGGGAGAATGTGAAACATGATAATAAACAAATAAGGAAAAGGGAAAGGAGTGGAACATGGAAAGAAGATAGTAAATAAGGTAACAAAATGATTACTAAACATGATAAACATCTAGCAAATAATAAAATAACCAAAATAAAGTAAACCCTACATAAATAAGAATGAAACACGTAATGGTAAGAACCTAATGTCCCCAGCGGAGTCGCTATTCTGTCGCGCCCCATTTTTCACAAAAACGGGTTTTGTGCACGACCTAACAACTCTTTTGGGATTTTGAGTTTGGAGTCGCCACCTAACGAATTATGGAGTCGCCACCTAACGAATTAAGGCGCGTTAGGGCATCTATCTAACCTAACTAAGTCTAGCTAAGGTCAACGAGCCAGAGATCGGGGTAAGGGTTCAAATTATCTTGAGGGGAAGGTGTTAGGCATCCCTCGAGGTCCACAATTGTGGGTCCTGACCGTATCTCATGCAATCTATGGGGGTTACAAGTAGCAAATAAGGTCACTTCATTTATTAGTTTATGTAAGCTTGCTAAGTGATGACAAATATAAAACAATTAAGACTTTTTTTTATTATTTTTACCAATTAATTAATGAAGGCTAGGTGATAGCAATAAAATAAACAATCAATTTTATTTTTTCTTATTTAAAAATACGAGACTATGTTATAAACATATCGAACAAATAGCTTATGTTATTATTTTAATTAATATTAAGAATGCTAGAAGGTGATAGAAATAATAAACACAACAAATACTAATCAATTAGATAAAGATAAGTGAGGAGACAAAAATAGACAAATAGATAAGCCAATAATTTTATTTTTTTTAAGCTACCCCAAATAAATTATTAAACAATTAAGATTACTTCAATTGTTTATTATTTGAGCATACGATCTATGTGATAAACAAATATTGCAAATATTAAGCAATTATTAAAGAGATAAACAAGAAGACAAAATATGCACAAAATATATAGAAAATAGCTCGATTTAATTTATTATGCTACAACAAACAAGAATAATATCTGCAAAAGTAAAGTTTTGAAAAATTGAGCAAGTTTTGAATAGAAAATTTTATTTAAAAAAATGTTTGTTTCTTTATAGGGGTGATGCCACAATATTATTAATCGCGCTCCTCCACCATAGAATGAATTTTGATTTGAGGTTGGTCTTAGAAAAATAACAACAGTTTATATTTTGAAAATGATTTAAAAGATTCAGTTTGCATATAGGCATATAAATACACATAATTCCTTTTGAAAATCATGGGTAGGTGGTACTTTCAGGGACGCGTTGGTTTAATTTAATAAATTGGAACTAGACCTCGTAGTTCCTTTGACATTCCCACTAACGATAGGTTAGGAGATAGTGCTTATAATTTATTTTTTAAAAATAAACAGTGTCATAATCAATCCAAAGTTTTAAAGGAGGATTGAATAATGACTTTTAAAAAATCATGTTGCAAAATTTTGTAAGAAAAAAAACTAGTAGAACATTAATGTAGTAAATTTATAAAATGCAAAGATTTTACTATGAAATATATTCAAAAGCCAAGTAATTTTTTAGATGCATCAAATGATTTTTATTTTATTATCATTATTATTTTAAAAAAACAACATATTGCATCATAAGTGCGGAAATCTTCAAGAGGACAAATAAGATTATTAATTAATAATATTAGCTAATTTAAAAGGTGTGCAAAAATATACACAACAAATTTTATTGGAGTGTGTATGCTAAAAATTTATTTACAAACCTACAAACATGATTTCTAGGTAATGATGTGGAAATCAGTAAGGTTTACAATTAACAATCATGACATCGATACTTTTACAAGGTTCGCTTTCTCTTGTTAAGTTCAATAGCGTGCTAAAAAATTATTAACATATAAAAGCTAAGACCTAGGTTACTAACTTTATTAATATTACAAGCTCCCATTGGTTCAAACTAATTAAACAAGGCAAAGAAATAATTGATTTTAAATAGACTATTTGGGTGATTCCAATATGTTGCCTATTCTAATGACATTAGTAATAGACAGAAAATTTATATCAATCACATAGTAAAAAACATAATAAGCAAAGAAAAAAATTAACATGGATATATATCCCCCTCCCCTTATAGCTAATCCCCCAAATCTTATATCATATATGAGAGCTTCAGTGTTATACGAATATTTAAAAAAAAAGTTAAATAAATAAATAAGAAATATATTCAAAAATGAATTAGACAAATGATCTCTGTTCTTCAACTTGAACTTCAAGTTTGAAACCTGTCAAAGCAATCACATAACTACACCAGTCATCAAATTTATTTTAGACAATATGAGACACATGTGCAATTGTTTAACAACTTATACATAACAAAAGGAATAGAACAATGAGCTTACACAAATGTACGAATACAAAAAAAAATATGTAAATGCTAATTAAGAATACTAACCGGTTGAGCGGATTAGGAATGGTAGCAATGGAAACAAGTTGATCAAACCTTTACTCGAACAAAAACAAAGTAGTAGGACTTGAAAGTTACCGGAAACTTATTTCGTTCAAGAGTAGCAAGAGAGTAATGAGAGAGTTAAGAAGTCTAGTTCTTGTGTTGAGAGAGAAGGAATGAGTTGATGAGAGAACATGTTATGAAAGATATGAGTGTGTTAAAAGAATGCAAAGGGGGTCTCTTATATAGTAGAAGAGGGGGAACAAATAAGGTAAACAAATATTTTTTAAGGAATCAATTAATATTTTATTTTCCTTATTATAAAGGAGGACCAAATCAGAAAGTTTAAAATATTTCATTATCAAATATAAACAAGTAAGAATAAATTAAGAGAGTGTAATATTTTTTCCCTAAATAAAGAAGAATTTAAAATCAGAAAATATTTAATTATTTTTTTACCAAATATAAACAAGTAAGGATAAATTAGAGATAGTAATAATATTTTTTCTTAAATAAAGAGGAGCCGAAATAGACATAAGTTTTTTTTTATTATAAACAAGTAAGATTAGAGTTAGGAGGAGTAAAATTATTTTACCATAAGCAAAAGACATTACAATTAAAGTGCTAATTCATCATCCAAAAATTCACAAAGGGAGCTTCTAAGCATTTTCTAATTAATTTAGGAGATGCAATAACAATCCCGATTTATCAAAAAGTCTTAATCCCAAGCACATCAAATTGTTCTAGTATTCATCTAAACAAATCCATTCAACATACTCAAATAAATGTCAAACATATATCATAATTAATAAATGTAACCCAAAGGGGATAACTTAATTAACCATGAATCTTGCAACATTGTTCTTAAAATATCAACAATTCAAAACTAGATTCCAAAGGCATACTTTCACTGCGCATATTCGGAGTAAAAGGTATCATCAATAGTATGAATCAAACGAGCAACAAGTGACTATATTCATCCTAACACAACTCATAATATTTGACAACCTCAACTAGTAATTCAACTTTATGACTAAGATAACTTTTATATACGCAAAGAGCTTCAAAAAATAAAGATTGCACTGCTAATAAAGACAAGAATAATATTGCTAAGAGATTGATAATTTTTTTTAAAAAGAAAGTACCCTGACTGATCTTCTGAAGATCAGTCTTTTAACCCTCTTGAAACCTTTGAAAAAAAACTACACCAGAATTCGCTTACCCACTGGCAGGAGCATCCTTTGCCAGAGTCGCTGTCTGCCTTGAGTGGCTGTGCTCGCTACTCAGAGTATCATTGTTTTGCCTCATCGGGAGAGGAAGATAAGAATAAGAGGAAGGGAGATGTGATGGAGGGCAGCAGGCCTTGCCGGAAAAAATAGAACATTCTCAATTAAGAAAATTCTTTGACATATATCTTACATATATATTTACTACAATAGAACATGCTTTCTCTTTCTAAAATAAAGATCCATAGATACATTGTTTCCTTCCATTTAACAAAGGAAGGAACTCACACAAAGTATCTGAACAAAATATACAACAGAGTTTAGAGTACTAAACAAGTGAAATAATATTATATTCATTCAACAGAAGGTCACATGATGACACTGAACAGAAGCTTGGGTCTATTTAAACACAAACTCCTTTAGTTGAAGTATCATGTTACTATGCTTATTGGAAAAAAACTCCTAGCTACTGACGACGTTATGGTATGGTAATTTGAAGGATGCATTATAATATAGAACTAAAGATTGATCACGTGATAATGTGACTTAGAAAAAAACAATAGATAAATTTTGGCTTTAAGGCGTGAAGAATCATTTTCTTTCGAGAGTCATAGAGATTAGAAGCAATTTTTTATCAGAATACAACATAGCCTGAACCTATGTGCAATTGAATAAGCTGATAGAGTGGGTAAAAGTCCCACATTTATTGGGCAGTGGACCGGTGGTGGTATCCTCATATGGACTATGAAATCCTTCCTTCATGAGCTAGGTTTTTGTATTGAGTTAGGTATAGGTGTCATATCTTTACATGGTATCAAAGTTAGGTCCATCATTGTTTGAGCTCCTGGTTCGCGTGTCAGTTTGGAAATCCTCCCCTAATGAACTAGCTTTTGGGGTTGAGTTAGACTCAAGTAGTGTCATATTTCTTACATACACCACATCCGGAAGTTCACGTAGTTATAGAAGAAGTCAAGGAAACCTTTTCGGTAAAAATATCATTTAATCTCATTTTCTGAATCGATACAACCTTTGTGTTTAATCAATCAATATAAATATTATGACATTAATGTTTATGATCACTTATTTCAAGAATGATCTTTTATATTTGTAATCATTAAGTGAGTCAAATTTTATCACATGAATTGAAAGAAGTG
The DNA here is from genome assembly GCA_027704865.1 of Solanum neorickii. Taxonomy (NCBI): domain Eukaryota; kingdom Viridiplantae; phylum Streptophyta; class Magnoliopsida; order Solanales; family Solanaceae; genus Solanum; species Solanum neorickii. The sequence goes on from JAKWJC010000365.1 coordinate 6,960,255, forward strand.
AGTTATTACTATAAATTGTAACGAAACGAGATGACAGACTTCATTATGTTCATAGCTAATAAATCAGATAAGATGTTTTACTCATCTAACTCAATTACATAAGGTTGGAAGCCAAGTTGGATATCATCATCTGCTTGTCCTCCTTACATGAGTAGTGCTTCTTTTATGTCTTAAAGGCGCCTTTGACAATAAAGGAATGAAGACGGAGGCGCGACTACAAGGCACTTGGCAATGGACACAATATTTTTATCCGACCTTTTTTAAATTGTCCCACATTTATAGAACGAATGAGGTATAGATCTTGCACATTTTTGCCTCATTATCTTTCCTCTACCAATGAAAGGTCAAAGATTCAAATCTTTACAGGGTAACAAAGTAAGACAGATCATTTTTGTATATATGAAACTTGTGAGAACCTCGATTAATTCACACTCAAAATTAAGTCTAGCCTTCGTCGTGAAAATGAATATTTTTTTTAGGGAATGAAATTTAATTTGTCTTCTTACATTGGATTTTGAGAAATTCTAATTGATTAAGACTAAAAATCGTTCTATTTAAATCCACAATTGAAAAGGAGGGAAGTGGAGTAGCACTAACATTGAGTTAGAATTTAGTCAGTGAATTCAAGATTAAAATGAGAAATTAAACAAAGAAGATGAGATTAAAGCATTTATGAGACGCCAATATACAACTACACCATGTTTATGCACAAAATAAAGTTTTTGGAAAAAGTAATTATGTTTTCATGATTCACGATACAAAAGAGGTAGCCTGAGATTTTTCCCTAATAAATTCAATGAAGAAATGAAATTAACTATTTGACCATAAACTTTGGATTAAATTTTAAAAATCTATGCCTGGATAATTTTCAAGTTTCAAAATTTTTTGTTCTTCTCGAGAGAATTTACACTTTCACTAACAAAAATTCAATTTATTTCAAGTAAAATGTACGTTCAAACATAAAATCAAATTTCAAAATATGACAACTTCAGAAATTCAAATTTTTAAATTTCAACTTTAAAATTTATGCTCAAATTAACAGGAATATCATGCATGACATTTTATAGTTCTCGTGATTCTAACATTTTGGTGGTTTGAATTTCCAAACAAGTCTACTTTGAATTACGAGTGTGAGCCTATCTTAAATGACCTCATTTAAGGAAATACTTACGGTTTGAGGTGTGTCGATGACAATGTCCTTAAGAATATTTCACTTGATTTAAGTACATATTCTTGAATTTAACAAGCTCTTCTATATAAAATATGACTGAAAATATTTAATCAGAAATAAATCCAACACATTTATAGAATATATGGGAGAAGAAATTAACTTCATCTTTACTCTCATTAGGAGAACAAACTACCATAAATTACATACATAATTATAAAGCTAGACATAGACCAGATGATGTGACACATCTCTTGGTATAGAAAATTAATACTATCTTTTATATTACATTTTTTTGAATTTTTTACTTCATTATTTTCATTAATTAATTCATTTGATAATTATAAAAAAAATATTACACCTAAATAAATCTCATGAGTTATATAAAAAACCATATACCTTTGAAGTCTCACTTAATTAACTACATGTCATCTTAATTCCCTTCTATCTAATTCTTGTATCATCTATAAATATCAATTATGTATGGAGTTGTTGGATAGTTATTTTCATTTTCTCCTTTTTAATAAGTATCTTTTTTGCTTTGCTTTTTCAACGCTAATGTATTTAGTAATTAATAGAAAGGACATAAAAAAAAAGGTGACATGAAAATATGGCCATAACTTAGATGAGTATTGAGTTTGAAATGAACATGATAAGCGAGCACATTTTCTTCCTTGGACTACAAATTAAGCAAACACCTACTGATTTCCAAGAGGTAGGGTAGCCTTTCTAAATCAGAAGAAAGGTGAAATTGTTGAAACAGGTACAGTTGAAATTTTCTCAGGCTTCGGAGGTAACAAAATTTGAATCTCACTTTTTGACATATAAATTGTATATGTTGATGAATCAAGGTCCTTGTTGTAGAATTTGCAGCAAGTTTTCCTCTTTATAAAACTTTGTTATATAATAGTCGTGAGCTAAATTAGTGAAGATGCGCTCAATCCCTTGCTTCTTTCTCCAACTTAAAATTAGACTCACCAGGGTAGTTAATAGTTTTAGTTTTCTTGAAGTGCGTGATTTGTCGGTCTTTCTCAATCACTCTCCACAACATAATCAATGTCTCTTTTAGACAGTTGAGGTTATTCTTTTTTTCCCATTTAATGGAATGAGTCCATAGTTTATAGATTCTTCTTTTTTCTTGATTGGATAATAATTAATAATATGTGGTCACCTTCTTCATCCTCTTGTGATAGTTTCTTATATTTTTGTTGTTCATCCTTATTATGGCATGAGTGATAGCTACTCATCCATCTTGAAGTAGACAGGAAGGAATTAGTATGTTTTGAAAGACTTCTTCCTCTCTTGTGGTCCCTCAATCCTGGCTTAATTCTAATCCTCCTTTATCATGTAGGGCTAGTGAATTTAGGTCTCGAGAAACAGAACGCGACAACTATTTTAGGACGAACACAATATTAAAGTAAGTGATAAGGTAGATTTTCTCTCTCTTTTCTTCCATCGTGACTTATAACGGTTCACAAAGCTGCAAAATAGTTATTAATTTGCTATAAATAAGTGACGATTAGAAAAAAAAGATTTAAACATATATATGCCAAACCATCCAAGAGTTACATTCCATAACGTTTACAAAATAAAATGTTTACTTGAGCACTTGTTGAATACATATACTTGCAATTATAAGAAGATAATTTATGCAAAAAAGCTATCTGAAATTTGATACCCTAGCAAATTAAGTACAAGTAGCATCTTAATAAGACAAACTAAAATAGCCAAAATGCAATCAAAAAAATTGTATCTAATTTATTGCAAGCAAAGGGGTGTTGGGATCTTCTGAACCTGCAAAACATTTGCAATGGGGCCCCGAATCAACCTGAAGCGACAAGTTTCACCATTAGCTATTTTGTTATCTTTTCGAAAGGCAGTCCATCCTTTTTTTATGATAACCGTACTCCTAGTATACTCTATTTTCACTTTCCATTCTACTCCTTCTTCATTAACCAACCTCATATTCTTCATGTTTATTATGTCTGTTTGTTGGGCGAATCTCAACGGGATAGCCTAAAAAACATATTCATCAAACAAACAGGATCATTAGATTTTCAAGAAAATAACTACAATGTGCAAATCTAGCGAATTTAAAAACACAATGTAAAACTATTAAACCTTACCATACGAGTAGCATGTGACTTTTTTATAACCATTTCAAAAAACGGATTGTCACCAGTTAAGTCCACCAAACTGTATCGACTGCTATAATTATTTGGACCAACTTTTTCACTTATACTATTAGCTTCTCCAACCTCCTTATCTGCAACAACTTGACATAAGTATAACAACTAGTACAATATTCTACTTATGAATTCACTTAATTAATAGCTAATAAAGCACTTAAGATGTATACTTACGTTGATCAATTACATTAGCATTAGTTTGAGGGCTATTAACTGGAATATCTTCCTCTTCATCCTCGATTACATTAGCGTTAGATTGGAGAATTGGAATATCTTCTTCGATTACATTAGCATTAGATTGGAGAATTAGAATATCTTCGTCGATTACATTAGCATTAGCTTGGGAAACTAGAACATCTTCCTCTTGTTCATCTGATTCAATATCTTGATCTATTGGATATTCAATTTCTGTTTTACTCTGATCATATATAGCGACAACAAAGTGACAACGCGGGTTGTATGTGAACATTAATAAGCTCTTGACGCTTATTGAGTAATAGTCACAAAAATCACTCCATCCCTTGGCTAGCCAATTTTGGCCTTGAGAATTTTCCACTTCAACCTCCCAAGGTTTTCCATGGGGAGCCTCAAGAAACACGGGGTTTAACATGTTCTCGCAGTGTCTTTGTGCAAATACTACTGGAATCCTCTGTGTGCAAAAGAAATGACAAATTTAATTTCATACAAACACAATTATTTTAACTTACATCTTGGACTAAATCAAAAATTTACAAGGACTAAAATTACAATTAATTACGTACCAGACAGCTTAATTCATCTAATGAAGTAATGATTTGGATAAACTTAGGGTTGTTGGGAGAAGATCTCCTTAAGGAAGATCCCTGGAACTCGTTTTCCATGATAGATGGTAGGATGGGAAATTGTTGAAGAACTTGTTTACTATATATAGGAGTTTGATTCACGAGAACCATGCACACATCTCGCTCACGAGGATTCTATTGTGTTTCAGTCATCACATGATGCTTGTGATGACTACTGTATTGCTTTGTGTTGGAATAATAACCAGATTGTTTTTTTTTACTTCTTTTTAAAATTCATTCACCTAACCCTATAAATTACCACTTATTTACACTCACGTGAATGTGACTACTATTGCTTTGTCTTGGAATGCACAAAGATAGTTTTTTTTCTTTTTCTTTTCTTTCTTTTTGACTTCTATTATAGACTCATTCACCTGACCCTATTACTACTTATTTACACTAGCACTATTATTCTACGTTTTATTTGTACTAACTAGTGAAATTTGCGGCGATTTTAGAAATATATTTAAATTTATCATATCATATTTTTTAGGATATTGAAATAATTTTTAAACAATATATATTTTTGAGTTAATTCATAAATGTGAATTATTTAAAAGGTATATGCAGTGTATGAGCATTATTTGAATCAAAACATATACTAATGCAAGTTTGCTACTCCAATCCAAAGATAGTCTGCAAAACTTAAATTCTTAAAAACTAATCCAAAGAAAAAAATGTTTTTTTGAAATACTAAAATAGGGCAAGTCCCCAACGGTCGCAATGGTGTGAGTCCATTTCTATCTTCTCGCCACAGAGAAAGGAAAGCACTACCAAACCAATAAGAAAGAAGAAAATTTATGATGTAAGGCCCTAGCTGGCTTGGTTCTCTCTTACTCTTGTCTACACTCCCCTAGGCCTTTGTTAGTAGGTTTTTCTTTTGCCTAGTTTTGTCCCAAACCAAAGAGGAACAAAGAAAAATTACTTAATGGACATACCTTTAATTCTCATGTCTTAAGGACGAGATATTTTTCCCATTTCATTGATATTGTCTGATCCCATGATAAGTGTTCCAACTAATGAAATTACCATATTAAGTTCAATCACAGTATTAGTGACATAAGGTATAAAAAATCAAATTAAAGCACTTACAAAGATAAATATGGAATTATCAATACAGTAGTACAACACTACATCTTGTTATTAAATTAGATTGAACAGTAATATGAGCTGATTGTGCCATTAGTGTTGCGCAGCTAATCAGGCCTTTCATCAGCTAAAACAAGAAAGGGAGGCACTTGAGAAACTACAACGTTTTATTTCGTAAATTAGTTTTGATGACAATAGATTTTTGGGTTTTAATTATTTAAGTCACGATGCTGTTATATCCAATTGATTTGGTTTTCTCAAAATCAGCTAGTGGACTTGAAATTATAGATTCATTTGTGATCCACATGACTTACAAAAAATCTATATTTTATCCACCTAATGATGTTTTGATTGAATTTCGAAGATTCTGATATCAATTAAGAACATTCTTTGACATATATCTTATATATATATTTACCACAATAGAACATGCTCACTCTTTCTAAAATAAAGATCCATAAATACATTGTTTCCTTCGATTTAACAAAGGAAGGAACTAACACAAAGTATCTGAACAAAATATACGCCAGAGTTTAGAGTACTTAACAAGTGAAAATAATATTATATTCATTCAGCAGAAGGTCACATGATGACATTGAACAGAATCTTGGGTCTATTTAAACACAAACTCCTTTAGTTGAAGTATCATGTTACTATGTCTATTGGAAAAGAACTCCTAGCTACTGACGGCGTTATGGTCTGGTAATTTGAAGGATGCATTATAATATAGAACTAAAGATTGATCACGTGATAATGTGACTTAGAAAAAAACAATAGATAAATTTTGGCTTTGAGGCGTGAAGAATTACTTTCTTTCAAGAGTCATAGAGATTAGAAGCAATTTTTTATCAGAATACAACAAAGCCTGAAACCTATGTGCAATTGAATAAGCTGATAGAGTGGGTAAAAGTCCCACATTTATTGGGCAGTGGACCGGTGGTGGTATTTTCATATGGACTATGAAATCCTTCCTTCATGAGCTAAGTTTTTTTTATTGAGTTAGGTGTAGGTGTCATATCTTTACATGGTATCAAAGTTGGGTCCATCATCGTTTGAGCTCCTGGTTCGCGTGTCAGTTTGGAAATTCTCCCCTAATGAACTAGCTTTTGGGGTTGAGTTAGACTCAAGTAGTGTCATATTTCTTACATACACCACATCCGGAAGTTCACGTAGTTATAGAAGCAGTCAAGGAAACCTTTTCGGTAAAAATATCATTTAATCTCATTTTCTGAATCGATACAACCTTTGTGTTCAATTAATCTATATAAATATTATGACATTCATGTTTATAATCACTTATTTCAAGAATTATCTTTTATATTTCTAATCATTAAGTGAGTGAAATAAGTAGTTATTACTATAGATTGTAACGAAACGAGATGACAGACTTCATTATGTTCATAGCTAATAAATCAGATAAGATGTTTTACTCATCTAACTCAATTACATAAGGGTGGAAACCAAGTTGGATATCATCATCTGCTTTTCCTCCTTACATGAGTAGTGCTTCTTTTATGTCTTAAAGACGCCTTTGACAATAAAGAAATGAAGACAGAGGCGCGACTACAAGGCACTTGGCAATGGACACAATATTTTTATTCGACCTTTTTTAAATTGTCCCACATTTATAGAACGAATGAGGTATAGATCTTGCACATTTTGCGCCTCATTATCTTGCCTCTACCAATGAAAGGTCAAAGATTCAAACCTTTATAGGGTAAAAAAGTAAGACAAGCCATTTTTGTATATATGAAACTTGTGAGAACCTCGATTAATTCACACTCAAAATTAAGTCTAGCCTTGGTCGTGAAAATGAATATTTTTTTCAAGGGAATGAAATTTAATTTCTCTTCTTACATTGGATTTTTAGAAATTCTAATTGATTAAGACTAAAAATCGTTCTATTTAAATCCACAATTGAAAAGGAGGGAAGTACAGTAGCACTAACATTGAGTTTGAATTTAGTCAGTGAATTCAAGATTAAAATGAGAAATTATACAAAGAAGATGAGATTAAAGAATTTATGAGATGCCAATATACAACAACGCCATGTTTAGGCACAAAATAAAGTTTTTGGAAAAAGTAATTATGTTATCATGATTCACGATACAAAAGAGGTAGACCTGAGATTTTTCCCTAATAAATTCAATGAAGAAATGAAATTAACCATTTGACCATAAACTTTGGATTAAATTTTAAAAATTTATGCTTGGATAATTTTCAAGTTTCAAAAATGAGAATTTTCACTTTCACTCACAAACATCCAATTTATTACAAGTAAAATGTACGTTCAAACATAAAATCAAATTTCAAAATATGACAACTTCAGAAATTCAAATTTTTAAATTTCAATTTTAAAATTTATGCTCAAATTAACAGGAATATCATGCATGACACTTTATAGTTCTCGTGATTCTAACATTTTGGTGGTTTGAATTTCCAAACAAGTCTATTTTGAATTACGAGTGTGAGCCTATCTTAAATGACCTCATTTAAGGAAATACTTACGGTTTGAGGTAGGAAGTTTGAAGTATGCTATGGTCTGTACAAGTCCAGATTTAGCACATGCAGTCAGTGTAGTGAGCAGATTCATGGGAAAACCAGGGAGAGAACATTGGCAGGCTGTGAAGAGAATTTTCTGGTACCTTAGAGGTACATCTGATGTTGGTCTCATTTATGGAGGTGAAACTCAGTGCTTGGTTACTGGCTATTCTGATTCTGAATATGCTGGAGATGTTGACACAAGAAGATCGATGACTGGCTATGTGTTTACCCTTGGAGGATCTGTCGTCAGTTGGAAGGCAACTTTGCAACCTACAATGACTTTGTCTACTACGGAAGCGGAGTACATGGCCTTGACAAAGGCTGCAAAAGAAGGGATTTGGCTGAAAGAGCTGGTTAGTGATCTTGTTCTGCATCATGATCAGGCTACGGTGTATTGTGACAGTTTGAGCGCAATTTGTCTAGCCAAGGATCAAGTCCATCATGAGATAACCAAGCATATTGACGTAAGGTATCATTTTCTGAGAAGTGAGAAGAGAATCAAGGTGAAGAAAGTAGGAACTGCTGATAATCCTGCTGATATGTTCACAAAGCCGGTTCCACAGAGCAAGTTTCAACACTGTTTGGACTTGCTCAACATCAGAAGCTGTTAATTGCCCTGCGGGGCAATTCTGAGGAAGAGGGGGGAGGCCTGGCACTATCATAGTGCGTCTGAAGAATATGTTCAGAGAATTCAAGTCAAGGTGGAGATTTGTTGAATGCCTTGAATTGGACCCGTTACAACAGAAAGGACGGGGGTCTCGCTGTTGTTGTATTGGGCCCTTAATTATCTGTCAATTCTGTATGTTGGGCCCAATCCTGTTAAGGCGTAGCTTAGCACTATATATAGATGCCATGGCAAACCCTATTCTGTATTCTGTTTTTGCCTCTTCATAATAAAACTGCTCCCTCTCTTCCCCGTGGACGTAGCCAATTTATTGGTGAACCACGTAAATCTGTTGTCTTGTTTTTCGCATTTATATTTTCTCGTATTATCTCGAATTCCGCACAACAATTACTATACGTACAATGTTCGTTTTGATTGTTACTTAAAATATATTATACTGTATTATAAATTTCGTTGTTACGTAACAATGAAAATCTATATTTTATGGAACAACCAATTTTGTGAGTTCCCATTGTTACTTAATTTCTTTTTCCAATTATACCTTTACATAATATTTCAAAATACTATTTTACCCTTTACCTTAATTATTTAAATCTAATCAAATCTCATACCCTAGAATAATTAAGGATAATTTAGTAAATTTATAAATTACAATACAATATGATATAAACACAGATGTATACTACTTTTGCATTTGTATAAAGTGAGAGAAAAATGTATATACAAATACAAGTACATATATTGTTCGTCCTATACACTTATGATTATACAAATACAATCTTTCCCTGCCCAGTTTTCTTTTGTCTTTCTCTCTTTCTCGCTTTATACGAATACAAATTATACAATTGATTCTATTGTATATGTATACCCAAAAAAAATTATACAATTGCTTCTTTTGTATATATGTATAGCGAAATAGCCACAAATTCTTTTGTATATATATGTATTGCGAAATAGCGAAGGTTGCTATGCAGCTTAATTATGAAAACCATAGCTATAACATACAAATATGATTTTCATATTTGATATATGTGAAAGTTAGTAGTTCAAAATTTTAAAACAATCTTTCAATAAGGAAAAAACAAGTTGAAATTAACAACCATGATCGTCGAACAATGTGGAAGTAATTTAACCTAGAACTAAGTCATAGTATCCAACTCTAATTGTCTAAAATAAGGGGATGCAACCCCAAAACTCAAGAAAACATAAATTTAAAAAGCCCAAGTCTGAAGAGATGAACTAAGATGATAGGAGGAATTCATGCAATTCAGATAAAAGTAGCTCGCATTGGATTTAGATATCACGTGTTTTACAATCGAGGTTTCGAAGCAGCCGCCTTAATATGCATATACTTAAAAGAGAAAGAAAAATGCAATATTAATACGTAACCACAATGTAATAATAGGATCATCAACTAGTTTCAGAATAAGAAATATAAATCATGTAGCTACAAGTTAGTAAAAAGGAAAAAGATGATGTACAATTATAGCACAAGTACAACATAACTTTGACTCTTGGTTCTTAGCCTGTATGTTATGCATAATAAACATAAACAGTCACACTTCAACAAGACAAATCTAGCTCTCTCAAGGAATCCACATGCAAACTATTAGTGTGCCGGTATAGTTTAGTATGTACTGCATGGTATCCATTTCACTCGTTAGTATATACTGACGTGATACCCGATCCGCTCATATTAATATGTATTGATGTGGTACTCAATCTACTCATATATATATTTTAGGGTGGTGCCCAATCCACTCATCAAATATACACCACAATCACAACGATAATGAATAACAATCACACTTGTACACCCAACTAAAAGATCCATTGCATTCGACTGACAATGTATCATGCATACAATACTAACGAAGCATTTAACAAACGCATATGACATAAACGTGAAACAATCATCACCTACCTTTAAATTAGCCTGAATGCTTTGGAGAGCTTGATTTTCCCCTTTTCGTAATGCTTTGACTTGTTCTTGATCTTAAATAATAATAAAACACAATAATTAATAAACAATGACCTTATTAAACTCAAATTATTACTTAATCCTAATCCTAGGCCAAATTCATGATTATTTTATTTAAATCAGTGTTTTTCCCACCATTACTTCAAATCACATCCCCTCCCTCTATGAGTACCACTCTAGATTCTAAGGCTTAAGAATTTGAAATAAAAGTTAGGGCAGTAATTAAATTATCTTTACTGAATAAATTCGTGGAAAAATTGATGATAATTTCTTCAACTCGCCCTTTCTCTTCCCAAGAACGAAGTTGCATAATAATTAAACATTTTGAGACTTTTCTTGCATTAATTCCTGACTAACCTGCTATAGTGACCACCAACCCGCTATAGTGGTGTGACAGTCGTTATAACATAATGGACTGGACAAAAACTCGGAAATCTTCCCAAAAGCTTTCCGTTCACAATACACTTTCGAATCTTGATGCCCTAGACTAACTTTTTTACGTCAAGTCTGATATCACAGAGGTCTACTCACCCGAATTCACTTTCAAAAATGTATATGGATTCCTTAATGTCTTAGCTAATAGAAAACTCAATCCAAGTTTACACATAACACCCACTCTATTTCCAAAATGTCATCACTCATATTTCATTTGAGACTAATCCTGGCTAAAATTTTCGAGTTACGGCTCAAGAAAGTTCTCACCCAGTTTTTCATCATTGGTCTACCCATAATAATAGAAAGAGGTTGTTACAGATAATATATAAGTTTATTTATTTACTTGTGCACACAAAATTAAAAATATATATACTAAAATAAACCACATTAAAGAGAATGTTTATATATTATACCTATTTATTAAATTTATATATTATACCTATTTTTTAACTAACTTTAGTGTAATAACACACCTTAAAAAATTATTTATTTTGTAGCATTTGGAGTAAGAAAGAGAGGGAGCTTGCTCAAGTCAATTGTGTAAAATATACAATTGGATGTATGTAGATGTGACTCCCTTGTTGCTTCATTTCTCTACGAATGTCTCAAATAATACAAATTTCATTAATTTAATGTTTTTACTTTAGTTTTTGAAATTATTTTTCATACCACATTTACTACGTCGAATAGATGTATTTGGCGCACCCAAATACATGTAAATTACGCGGGTCAAATTAGAAGTAATTTATTTCAAGTATATTGTATCTAAGCGTGCTTCACATGAATTTGAGATACACTAACTCTCTCTCTCTCTCTCTCTCTCTATATATATATATATATATATATATATATATATATTCATATTTTAAAATATATTTGATATCAAATATACATGTATCTACTATCTAATTGGAAACTGAAGGAGTTTGTATCTGATTTAAAATTTGGTATAAAATTATTAATAATTGAAATAATATATAACTATTTCATACTATAAGATGAATTAGTATTTATGATAGAAATATTTGTATAATTATATAATTTTCCTGAGATTTTAACATGAAAATGTGGTACCAAATTGGGCCGGACAGCATATTAAACTTCATGTCTATATGCTTAAGTCAGTTCTGCACAAAGAGTGGGTCATGTCCAGACAATCAAATATCACCAAGTCCAATAAACACTTACTTCTCTTCAGAACTTAGTGGATTTTGTGTTCTAGTATTCATCTAACCAATCCATTCAGCATGCTCAAATAAATATCAAACATATATCATAAGTAAAAATGTAATCCAAAGGGGATAACTTAATTAATCGTGAAACTTGCAACATTGTTCTTAAAATATCAACAACTCAAAACTAGAGTTCAAAGGCATACTTTCACTGCGCATATTCGGAGTAAAAGGTATCATCAATAGTTATAAATCGCACGAGCAACAAGTGACTATATTCATTCAAACATAGCTCATAATATTTGACAACCTCAACTAGTAATTCAAATTTATGACTAAGATAAATTTTATATACGCAAAGAACTTCGAAAAATAAAGATTGCACTGCCAATAAAGACAAGAATAAGATTGCTAAGAGATTGATTAAAAAAAAATTAAAAGAAAGTACTCTGACTGATCTGCTGAAGATCAGTCTTTTAACCCTCTTGAAGCCTTTGAAAAAAAAACTACACCAGAATTCGCTTACCCACTGCCAGAGTCGTTGTCTGCCTTGAGTGGTTGTTCTCGCTGCTCAGAGTATCATTATTTTGCCTCATCGGTAGAGGAAAAGAAGAAGAAGAGGAAAGGAGATGTGATGGAGGCCAGCAGGCCTTGCCGGAAAAAATAGAGAGAACGAAGGGGAAGGAGAAATAGAGGCGACAGAATTTTGAAAGGAAAGGAAGAAGGGGGAGAGAAAGAGGATGCCAGCACCTGATGGCTCACGCCAGAAGGAAATGGAGAAGAGAGGGGGTGGCGTGGAAGCGGCTGGCTGGCATTGTTTGTCGCAGCTGCATGCTGCTGTTGCCGGTGCTAATGGCCGGTGGAGCCTGCTGGTGTCGTCTGCTGCTACTTCTGTTGTTTACTGTCGGAGCCTTCTGTCTTTTGCTGGCAGCTTCACCAGTCGCTGCTTTCTGCTGGAAAGAAAAGGAAGAAGCAGAGGAGAGGAGGAAGAGAGAGGCGCCGGGGGGAAGAGGCGAAGGGAGAGGGCGGCACCGCCTGGCTCACTGGCTCCAGTGGTGGTCGGAGGAGCAGCGGTGAGGAGGATAAAGAGGGGCGGTTGTGAAGAGAGGGAGGGAAGTAAGAGAATGAGAGGAGAGAGGGAAAAAATGAACATCTTCTTAGGTTTAGATCTTTGATGAGTTAATATCTCAGATGATCACTCAACTATGCACTCTTCTCTCAGAAAGTCACTCAACTTTCAATTTTCACTCAAAAGTCACTCAACTATGCACTTCTTTCTCAGAAAGTCACTCAATTTTGAATTTTAACTCAAAAGTCACTCAACTATCCACTTTTTCCTAAAAAAATCACACAATCTATTAAATTATTTTTTTAATTAAAATTTATTGATATTAATTATTTCTATAACAAACCAAAATTTTAAAAAAAACAAAAAAAAACCATTTAAACCATTTAGTGATCCACCACCTAACTCGATCCGTTAAAAAATATGATATGACCCATTTTATTTTGTCTTTAATCCTAATTCAAGGTTTGAAGAGAGGGATTAATTTATTAAAGACAAAATAAAATGGGTCATCATATTTTTTAATAGGTTGGGTTAGGTGGGTGTATCACTTAATGATTTAATTTATTTTTTAAAATTTTTGGTTTGTTATATGAATAATTAATATCAACAATTTTTAATTAAAAAATAATTTAATAGATTGAGTTACTTTTTGAGGAAAGAGTGGATAGTTGAGTGACTTTTAATTTAAAATTCAAAGTTGAGTGACTTTCTGAGAAAGAAGTGCATAGTTGAGTGAATTTTGAGTGAAAATTGAAAGTTGAGTGACTTTCTGAGAGAAGAGTGCATAGTTGAGTGATCATCTGAGGTATTAACTCATCAAAGATCTAAACCTAAGAAGATGTTCATTTTTTCCCTCTCTCCTCTCATTCTCTTCCTTCCCTCCCTCTCTCAACAGCCGCCCCTCTTTATCCTCCTCACCGCTGCTCCTCCGACCACCACTGGAGCCAGCGAGCCAGGCGGTGCCGCCCTCTCCCTTCGCCTCTTCCCCCCGGCGCCTCTCTCTTCCTCCTCTCCTCTGCTTCTTCCTTTTCTTTCCAGCAGAAAGCAGCGACTGGTGAAGGGTTAAGATTCGATTAATAAAATAGATGGATGAGATTAAAAGATGAGATGTATTGAAATCAAAGTGGATTGAATATGGAATGGCTACAATTGCAATTAAATTGACTTAAATTGAAATGAAAGAGTGGCTATGATTGGAATATAATTTACTTGGAGTGGCTCAAATTGGAAGAAATTATAATAGAATAGGCTAGAATTTAAATAATTTTAAGGAAAGTGTAGGAATCACTATTTAATTAAAATACTACATTAAAATATTTTTTTGTAATCGAAAATCATTTAATTTTTTTTAAAACACTTGAAATTCATTAATAATTGTAAAATATTTTAGTAATATTTACGATAATTTTATAAAGTAAAACATACTAACATATATGATTTTCAAGCAAAGTCGACTAAAAATTCTAAAATTTAAAATACGTATTTAATCGAATAGTATTCCTAGAAATGGTTAAAGGTCGGTCAAAATTGGGTGTCAACAACTGCCCCTTGGTTGATTGAGAATGAAGAATGAATTGTCAGGCAACCAACGTTGACTAAGTAGCCGATTTTGACCAACCGACGAGAGATGTCTTTTTGATCAATTGAAACGATATAGAGTTGAAAAAGGGTACGACCGAGACTTTGGTATTAAGTCGCCTACATATCTCTCGCTATATGAGAATCAGGTCGTGTGTAGTTCTAGATTCAAGAGCAAATAAAACTCTTAAAAATTTGAAGAGCGCTAAGGTATTAGGAGGGCACGATATCCGCTTGAATGGATAAGATTAGAGCAGCGAGACAGAGAAGCGAGACGAGAATGATAGAGTGAGGTTATTAGACTTTGAGCAAGGTTCGGAGTACGAGTAGCAAAAAATTGATAAGGTCTTCGTTGTGATAGATGATAACATGATAATTGTAATCAAGGGACGATCGATCATATCTGCAAATTATAGATAAAATGTTAGCTTATAAATAAATAAAGTATGACCAACAATGATAAAATATGAGTTCTAAATAAATGACAAGAGGTGATAAGAAGCGTATCTGTTTTGAGACGTCCTCATAGACTTTGGCTTAACTTGCTGGAGAATTGCAACCCATCTCCGAAGGTTAAAGTCAACCGCCAATAGATATCATAGTATAGCGATATAATAAAAATGTTTGGTTGTAAGGTGGATGTACATAAGCATCCTGTTGCAAAGCAGAAGAGTCTAAACGTCATTTTAAGGTGGACGAGCCTAAGTATCATTTTAAGGCGGACGACCTAAATATCTTATAAAGCAGACGAACAAAAAATGTCCTGTGAGGCGGACAAGCCTAAATGTCCTATAGTATGGATAAGCCTAAATGTCGTTTAAAAGGCGGACGAGCCTAAATATCGCATTGTAAGGCGGACGAGCCTAAATGTCGCATTGTAAGGCGGACGAGCCTAAATGTCGCATTGTAAGGCGGACAAGCCTAAATGTCGCATTGTAAGGCGTACGAGCCTAAATGTTGCATTGTAAGGCGTACGAGCCTAAATGTCGCATTGTAAGGCGTACGAGCCTAAATGTCGTTTTGTAAGGCGAACGAGCCTAAATGTCGCATTGTAAGGCGGACGAGCCTAAATGTCGCATTGTAAGGCGGACGAGCCTACAATGTCGTATTGTAAGGCGGACGAGCCTAGATGTCGCATTGTAAGGCGGACGAGCCTAGATGTCGCATTGTAAGGCGGACGAGCCTAGATGTCGCATTGTAAGGTGGACGAGCCTAGATGTCGCATTGTAAGGCGGAGATCTTAGATGCCGCATTGTAAGGCGGACGAGCCTAGATGTCGCATTGTAAGGCGGAGATATTAGATGCCGCATTGTAAGGCGGACGAGCCTAACTGAAGAAAAGGTCGGTCACAGTAGTGAGTTGAGTCTGACAATATCTCTATGGTAGTCTGAACGATAGCTGAGTAGCCGAACAAGGATGCGAGTAGCCAAGAATAATTTGACAGTCTTTGTTTGTAAGCATAACAACAGTCGTTCAGAAGGCGGCTTTGTTTGTAATATGCACAGTTGTAACTTATAATATGACTTAAGAAGAGTGGTTAGAGTAGATGTATCAAATTAAGCGGTAATGTAAATATGATGCTACTCCCATGTTGACCATGAATTTTTGCCTGAAGACCATGAAAAATGACGTCTTAGGCTAAAATGTATCCTCAGGTCATGAAAATGTTGTCTGCATGCCATGAAAATGACACCTTTAGACTATGACACCTTCGGATCATGATAGATAGAAATTAAACTCTTAGGACATGAAATGATGTCCGCAGGCCATGAAAGATGATGCCTTTAGACTATGACGCCTTAGGAACATGATATGGAAAAAATAAGTCCTCAGGCCATGACATGAAGTTCACAGGCCATGAAACATGATGCCTTTGGAGGATAACGCCTTTGGGATATAAGTAATGAGTAAAGAGAGCGTATCTATTTTTGGCATCTATTGATACTTGTGACTTGATTTGATTCGGGACATGCAAACTTTGAGCATGATGCAATCTTGGGCTTATGCAAACTTCGGGCACAATGCAATGATGCATTTCTTCGGGCACATGCATTATCGAACACATGCAATGATGCGTTTCTTCGGGCACAATGTAATATCGAGCACATGCAATGAATCATTTCTTCGGGCGCATGCAATATCGGGCAAATGCAATGATACATTTCTTCGAGCACATGCAATGATGCATTTTTTCGAGCACATGCAATATCGAGCACATGAAATGATGCATTTCTGCGATCTCGGGCATAATATAATGATATAGTTATTCGATCATAATGTGATATCAGGTGTGGGTGCAAATGATGAAATATCGGGCAGAGTGTAATTTGCCAGCACAGCAATTGCTTGAGAGCATACAATAACTTGGGCGTTTGCCTCATTGAAAGGGTCGAGTGTCATTTGTCGGGCTCAAATGTTGTATGTTGATTGCTGAAGTTGCCTTTGTATATATACCCGTATTTTCTACATTCAAAGAAAAATAGTTAGTTTAAAGGGGGAGGTTAATCTGTATCCATGATTTGGCACAGCGTACTCCTTTGGTGTCTGATAGAATGTTCTTCGGAGTATTGTCAAAAATTTTGAGATCCCCTCAAAATTTCTGCCCTAGTGTAGAACTTCTGTTATTCTGATCTATTGTAGTTGTAGCTCGATTGTTGAATTTTTTGAGATTCTCTTAAAAATTTCTATCCAGTCTTGATTTTCAACAATTTTGAGATCCTCTCAAAATTTTGCCCCAATTGTTGAGAAGAAATGCTTTTGATAGAATTTTGGAGTTTACTCAAAAAATCTGCCCCAGTATGGAGATATGCAAGGAGAAATCTTGATTGAATTTTTGAGACCCTCTCAAAATTCTGCCTCAGTTATCAATAGAAGGGGAAAATGAATGTTTTATTTGTGATAAGACTGAACCCCATAGGAGCGCCTACGTATCCCCTCTTAAACGGGAATCAGGTCTGAAGTAGTTCAAAATTACAAAAAGAGCATAAGCGAGATATTAGGAACATTCTTGAGCAGCAAGTGAATGGTAGATTTTGACCAACTTTATTTGCTCATATGTTATCATGGGTGTATGAATGTGGAAAACATGAACTTAAATGGCGCAAGCCTTATTTGATAAACTAGATCAAGTAGACGTTGGTGCATTCACATCTGAACTTCCTTTGTTGCAAAGTCCTCCAAACATAGGCCCTTAGTATCAATCAGTTGTTGAATCTTATCTTTCAGATCACGACGTTCTTCTATTGTATGTCCTTCCATTCTTGAATGATAATCACAAATCTTGGGGGTTCAATCCACGATGCATGCATAGTCATCTTTATTTCATTTATAGGAGCTATATGACCAGCGTTCCTCAACTTTTCATATAGTTGGACCATAGGCTCAGTAGGAGTATAAGTTTTGTCAAGTCTCTCGTCAACCTTGAAGAGGTTTTTGCGGATATGAGGTCGAGTGACTTTGGCATTGTGGCCAGGATATGTTGGTTATCTATATGGCATAGGAGGTCTGTGGTATAGAGACATTTAATATAGAGGGATTGGAAATGGCATGAGAGGCGCATGATACCAGGGAACTTGGTGCGGAGGTGTTTCGTATTGAGGAGCTTGCATAGTGGGATGATGTGGGTGTAAAGTAAGGTGTTGAGGTTTAGGAGCATATGCATGATGTTGCGGAGGATATGGGTGATTTGGAAAGTAGATGTTCTTTGGAGGCATTTGAATGGAGCTTGGTTGACTTTGAGAGGTAGAGTAATCTGGAGGAGGATTATTTTGGAGAGTGACTTGACTTGCGAAAGGTGACATATCCATGTTGTCTCCAAAGTTGGATTGGCGGAAAGTAACAACTTTGCCCACTCGCGCATGTCCAACAACTCTTCTTCAAACTTCTTTATTTTCTGCTCAAGGTTTAGAACCAACTTGTCTGAAAGACACTTCTTTTCAATAGTTTTGCACATAACTCTAGCATTAGTCACTTTCACTTTTTCTTTGCAATTCTCAGTAGGGAGAGAAGGAAATGAACCCTTTGATCGCGTGTGATAAACCATGGTCTACAGATCAACTATTGGGAAAGGGTAAAATAAAAAAAATAAAAGCAAATTAAAGCCCAAGTTAGAACATTGCATAAATTGGGGTATCAAACACGTTATTTTAGGATAAACGCCCTAAATGCAAAGGAGCCTCGTCGAGCCAGAGGTAGGCCTAAGCGACACATAAGTGATGCACGATAATTAATTCAAGACTTATTTTCCAATTTGGAGTTTAGATTAGAAGAAACAAAACTTTCATTTATTATAAATTCAAACGATACATCATAAAAAAAACTGAAATAAACTAAGGGAAAAGGGATAACTTGGGAGAAATCATCCTAAATTCTGAAATCTTGGAGGTATCGACTCCAAGAGATTGGCGCCAATTGTCCTCTTGTGATGGGAGGGACTTCTTGTCTAATGTTCAACACACTCCGTGCCCATATGTTTTCCCTTTCATCGGCAAGCCCATGGTATCCTTCTCTACTTGATATTGGGACTTCAGATTCTATCAAGATCCATATGCGGTACTCATGCGTGCATAAAGCTTGTCGTGCGCCAATAGGAATGGTCAACACACGCTCCCATCTTCGAAGTATGTTGTGGACTTGTGGTTTATCTAGTCCAAACTCATACTTAAATGGCTCTATGTTAGATTGGAGTGGTATGATTTGAGTTTGCTCAAATTGGCGAAAAACTCGAAGAGGCACATATGTTGAACACCCTTTAAGCCAATAAGCTCGATGAAATATCGGTCGTCCCCTCTTATTATGACATTAGGAGTGGACAACCAATGAAGCTTCCATTGAATTCAGTGGCTCTCAAGCTCAGTCAGAAATAGCTGCCAGTCCACAAATTCCTACAAGTGCGACGAAACGTGCCAACCTTATTGGATGGTTATCAATCTTGTTGCCTTGACCAAGATAGGTATCTACCACGTCAGATCGCTTGTGAAAGTGATCGATAGCCCATAGTTGAAGTAGAAGGTTGCATCCCTCGAAGAACATCCTACCATTAACACATGCTAACAGACTCCTCATTATCTCCGCCAGGATCATGGGCACTATGGTTTTCCTAGGCTCGCCTCCTCTTTGAGCTAGGTCTCGAACCACATTCCTTAGACATGTATCGATTCTTCCCCTTGATTTAGGAAAAACCAAGGATCCCAATAAGGAGATGGCAAAGGCATCTAGACGATACTTTTCCCATTCTTCAACGGAGCACTCAAATTCATAGTCATAAATGTAGTAGCCATCATCTCGACTGAATCGTGAGTATAAGAAGTCTAAATGAGTCCACCCAAGGTCTAGAGAAGTCCAGTTTGGATTAGACTTCATCCCCATACTTTTTAGAAATTCCCTTGATGATGGCTTATAAGGTACTATCATTCGACACTCATGGTATGGAAGGTCGATGAAACCGCTGATTTCTTCAATCAATGGTGTCAAGTTGCAATCTGTAAACTTGAACACCATCCTCACAGGGTTCAAAAACTCTAGTAGCGCCCTAGTCAAGTGAGGGTTTGGTATGACAAAAATAAGAAATGTAAGGCCACCCAACAATTGATGAATCTCCCTTTCCCTATCTCTTCTTATATACATCCACCATGTCTTAAGTCTCTGACTCACCTCTGTCACCATTTGAGGATTTGGGGGTTCATACTCATCTATGACTCTGCAAATAAAACAATAAACAACTTCTAAACTCCATTTTGGAAAAATTGGCTTGATTTAATTATTATGATCACGTTGACACATAAGTATGCAATTTGTCTAAAGGGTGTTGGGGACCTTTAGATAAGAGGGTGGCTACTAATTATGTAGATCAACACCAAGGGTCAAACAACCTAGGGCTTATGCAGCATGTATGACCTAACCAGGACTTCTAAGAGTTGGCTTGACACGGACTTGAAAGGTATTCTATGTGAGAGGCTCGTGGTTTCACGGTAGTAAAACTATCTGTTATGTCCACGCATATGCCGACTCTCTATAATGGGTATTTGAATAGAATTGGAGTAGATATGAGAGGTGCAAAGGCACAACATCACGAGAACAAAATAAAAAAAGGAAGAGGGTCCCAATTGGGGGGGGGGGTATGCGAGGAATGCCAGTTATCAAACCAATAAACACATTTAAATCGGAAAACGTTAACATATAGACAGTTTATAAAATGATAAATAAATAAATAAGCATAAATAAATAGGGAATTTAAACATATAAAGGTATTAAAAAAATCACGCAAATAAGGAAAGAGGGTATGAAATTAAACATATAAGTAAACAAATAAGGGAAAAGGGAGAATGTTAAACATGATAATAAACAAATAAGGAAGAGGGAAAGGAGTGGAACATTGAAAGAAGATAGTAAATAAGGTAACAAAACGATTACTAAACATGATAAACATCTAGCAAATAATGAAATAAACAAAATAAAGTAAACCCCACATAAATAAGCATGAAACACGTAATGGTAAGAACCTAATGTCCCCAGCGGAGTCGCCATTCTGTCGCACCCCATTTTTCGCAAAAACGGGTTTTGTGCATGACCTAACAACTCTTTTGAGATTTTGAGTTTGGAGTCGCCACCTAACGAATTAAGGCGCGTTAGGGCACCTATCTAACCTAACTAAGTCTAGCTAAGGTCAACGAGCAAAAGATCGGGGTAAGGGTTCAAATTATCTCGAGGGGAAGGTATTAGGCATCCCTCAAGGTCCACAAATGTGGGTCCCGACCGTATCTCATGCAATCTATGGGGGTTACAAGTAGCAAATAAGGTCACTTCATTTATTAGTTTATGTAAGCTTGCTAAGTGATAACAAATATAAAACAATTAAGACTTTTTTATTATTTTTACCAATTAATTAATGAAGGCTAGGTGATAGCAATAAAATAAACAATCAAGTTTATTTTTTCTTATTTAAACATACGAGACTATGTTATAAACAAATCGAACAAATAGCTTATGTTATTATTTTAATTAATATTAAGAATGCTAGAAGGTGATAGAAATAATAAACACAACAAATACTAATCAATTAGATAAAGATAAGTGAGGAGACAAAAATAGACAAATAGATAAGCCAATAATTTTATTTTTTTAAGCTACCCCAAATAAATTATTAAACAATTAAGATTACTTCAATTGTTTATTATTTGAGCATACGATCTATGTGATTAACAAATATTGCAAATATTAAGCAATTATTAAAGAGATAAACAAGAAGACAAAATATGCACAAAATATATAGAAAATAGCTCGATTTAATTTATTATGCTACAACAAACAAGAATAATATGTGCAAAAGTAAAGTTTTGAAAAATTGAGCAAGTTTTGAATAGAAAATTTTATTTAAAAAAATTTTTGTTTCTTTATAGGGGTGATGCCACAATATTATTAATCGCGCTCCTCCACAATAGAATCAATTTTTATTTGAGGTTGGTCTTAGAAAAATAACAACAGTTTATATTTTGAAAATGATTTAAAAGATTCAGTTTGCATATAGGCATATAAATACACATAATTCCTTTTGAAAATCATGGGTAGGTGGTATTTTCAGGGACGCGTCGGTTTAATTTAATAAATTGGAACTAGACCTCGTAGTTCCTTTGACATTCCCACTAACGATAGGTTAGGCGATAGTGCTTATAATTTATTTTTTAAAAATAAACAGTGTCATAAATCAATCCAAAGTTTTAAAGGAGGATTGAATAATGACTTTTAAAAAATCATGTTGCAAAATTTTGTAAGAAAAAAAACTAGTAGAACATTAATGTAGTAAATTTATAAAATGCAAAGATTTTACTATGAAATATATTCAAAAGCCAAGTACTTTGTTAGATGCATCAAATGATTTTTATTTTATTATCATTATTATTTTAAAAAAACAACATATTGCATCATAAGTGCGAAAATCTTCAAGAGGACAAATAAGATTATTAATTAATAATATTAGCTAATTTAAAAGGTGTGCAAAAATATGCACAACAAATTTTATTGGAGTGTGTATGCTAAAAATTTATTTACAAACCTACAAACATGATTTCTAGGTAATGATGTGGAAATCAGTAAGGTTTACATTAACAATCATGACATCAATACTTTTACAAGGTTCGCTTTCTCTTGTTAAGTTCAATAGCGTGCTAAAAAAATTATTAACATATAAAAGCTAAGATCTAGGTTACTAACTTTATTAATATTACAAGCTCCCATTGGTTCAAACTAATTAAACAAGGCAAAGAAATAATTGGTTTTAAATAGACTATTTGGGTGATTCCAATATGTTGCCTATTCTAATGACATTAGTAATAGACAGAAAATTTATATCAATCACATAGAAAAAAACATAATAAGCAAAGAAAAAAATTAACATGGATATATATCCCCCTCCCCTTATAGCTAATCCCCCAAATCTTATATCATATATGAGAGCTTCAGTGTTATACGAATATTACAAAAAAAGTTAAATAAATAAATAAGAAATATATTCAAAAATGAATTAGACAAATGATCTCTCTTCTTCAACTTGAACTTCAAGTTTGAAACCTGTCAAAGCAATCACATAACTACACAAGTCATCAAATTTATTTTAGACAATATGAGACACATATGCAATTGTTTAACAACTTATACATAACAAAAGGAATAGAACTATGAGCTTACACAAATGTACGAATACAAAAAAATATAATGTAAATGCTAATTAAGAATACTAACCGGTTAAGCGGATTAGGAATGGTAGCAATGGAATCAAGTTGATCCAACCTTTACTCGAACAAAAACAAAGTAGTAGGACTTGAAAGTTACCGGAAACTTATTTCGTTCAAGAGTAGCAAGAGAGTAATGAGAGAGTTAAGAAGTCTAGTTCTTGTGTTGAGAGAGAAGGAATGAGTTGATGAGAGAACATGTTATGAAAGATATGAGTGTGTTAAAAGAATGCAAAGGGGGTCTCTTATATAGTAGAAGAGGGGGAACAAATAAGGTAAACAAATATTTTTTAAGGAATCAATTAATATTTTATTTTCCTTATTATAAACGAGGACCAAATCAGAAAGTTTAAAATATTTCATTATCAAATATAAACAAGTAAGAATAAATTAAGAGAGTGTAATATTTTTTTCCCTAAATAAAGAAGAATTTAAAATCAAAAAATATTTAATTATTTTTTTACCAAATATAAACAAGTAAGGATAAATTAGAGATAGTAATATTATTTTTTCTTAAATAAAGAGGAGCCAAAATAGACATAAGTTTTTTTTTATTATAAACAAGTAAGATTAGAGTTAGGAGGGGTAAAATTATTTTACCATAAGCAAAAGACATTACAATTAAAGTGCTAATTCATCATCCAAAAATTCACAAACGGAGCTTCTAAGCATTTTCTAATTAATTTAGGAGATGCAATAACAATCCCGATTTATCAAAAAGTCTTAATCCCAAGCACATCAAATTGTTCTAGTATTCATCTAAACAAATCCATTCAACATACTCAAATAAATGTCAAACATATATCATAATTAAAAAATGTAACCCAAAGGGAATAACTTAATTAACCATGAATCTTGCAACATTGTTCTTAAAATATCAACAATTCAAAACTAGATTCCAAAGGCATACTTTCACTGCGCATATTCGGAGTAAAAGGTATCATCAATAGTATGAATCGCACGAGCAACAAGTGACTATATTCATCCAAACACAACTCATAATATTTGACAACCTCAACTAGTAATTCAACTTTATGACTAAGATAACTTTTATATACGCAAAGAACTTCAAAAAATAAAGATTGCACTGCTAATAAAGACAAGAATAATATTGCTAAGAGATTGATAAAATTTTTTTAAAAAGAAAGTACCCTGACTGATCTGCTGAAGATCAGTCTTTTAACCCTCTTGAAACCTTTGAAAAAAAACTACACCAGAATTCGCTTACCCACTGGCAGGAGCATCCTTTGCTAGAGTCGCTGTCTGCCTTGAGTGGCTGTGCTCGCTACTCAGAGTATCATTGTTTTACCTCATCGGGAGAGGAAGATAAGAATAAGAGGAAGGGAGATGTGATGGAGGGCAGCAGACCTTGCCGGAAAAAATAGAACATGCTCAATTAAGAACATTCTTTGACATATATCTTACATATATATTTACTACAATAGAACATGCTTGCTCTTTCTAAAATAAAGATCCATAGATACATTGTTTCCTTCCATTTAACAAAGGAAGGAACTAACACAAAGTATCTGAACAAAATATACAACAGAGTTTAGAGTACTTAACAAGTGAAATAATATTATATTCATTCAGCAGAAGGTCACATGATGACATTGAACAGAATCTTGGGTCTATTTAAACACAAACTCCTTTAGTTGAAGTATCATGTTACTATGTCTATTGGAAAAAAACTCCTAGCTACTGACGACATTATGGTCAGGTAATTTGAAGGATGCATTATAATATAGAACTAAAGATTGATCACGTGATAAAGTGACTTAGAAAAAAACAATAGATAAATTTTGGCTTTAAGGCGTGAAGAATCATTTTCTGTCGAGAGTCATAGAGATTACAAGCAATTTTTTATCAGAATACAACAAAGCCTGGAACCTATGTGCAATTGAATAAGCTGATAGAGTGGGTAAAAGTCCCACGTTTATTGGGCAGTGGACCGGTGGTGGTATCCTCATATGGACTATGAAATCCTTCCTTCATGAGCTAGGTTTTTGTATTGAGTTAGGTATAGGTGTCATATCTTTACATGGTATCAAAGTTAGGTCCATCATCGTTTGAGCTCCTGGTTCGCGTGTCAGTTTGGAAATCCTCCCCTAATGAACTAGCTTTTGGGGTTGATTTAGACTCAAGTAGTGTCATATTTCTTACATACACCACATCCGGAAGTTCACGTAGTTATAGAAGAAGTCAAGGAAACCTTTTCGGTAAAAATATCATTTAATCTCATTTTCTAAATCGATACAACAATTAATCTATATAAATATTATGAAATTCATGTTTATAATCACTTATTTCAAGAATGATCTTTTATATTTCTAATCATTAAGTGAGTGAAAGAAGTAGTTATTACTATAGATTGTAATGAAACGAGATGACAGACTTCATTATGTTCATAGCTAATAAATCAGATAAGATGTTTTACTCATCTAACTCAATTACATAAGGTTGGAAACCAAGTTGGATATCATCATCTGCTTGTCCTCCTTACATGAGTAGTGCTTCTTTTATGTCTTAAAGACGCCTTTGACAATAAAGGAATGAAGACGGAGGCGCGACTACAAGGCACTTGGCAATTGACACAATATTTTTATTAGACCTTTTTTAAATTGTCCCACAGTTATAGAATGAATGAGGTATAGATCTTGCACATTTTGCGCCTCATTATCTTGCCTCTACCAATGAAAGGTCAAAGATTCAAACCTTTACAGGGTAACAGAGTAAGACAGGCCATTTTTGTATATATGAAACTTGTGAGAACCTCGATTAATTCACACTCAAAATTAAGTCTAGCCTTGGTCGTGAAAATGAATATTTTTTTCAAGGTAATGAAATTTAATTTGTCTTCTTACATTGAATTTTGAGAAATTCGAATTGATTAAGACTAAAAATCGTTCTATTTAAATCCACAATTGAAAAGGAGGGAAGTACAGTAGCACTAACATTGAGTTGGAATTTAGTCAGTGAATTCAAGATTAAAATGAGAAATTATACAAAGAAGATGAGATTAAAGCATTTATGAGATGCCAATATACAACGACGCCATGTTTAGGCACAAAATAAAGTTTTTGGAAAAAGTAATTATGTTATCATGATTCACGATACAAAAGAGGTAGACCTGAGATTTTTCCCTAATAAATTCAATGAAGAAATGAAATTAACCATTTGACCATAAACTTTGGATTAAATTTTAAAAATTTATGCTTGGATAATTTTTAAGTTTCAAAAATGAGAATTTTCACTTTCACTCACAAACATTCAGTTTATTACAAGTAAAATGTACGTTCAAACATAAAATCAAATTTCAAAATATGACAACTTCAGAAATTCAAATTTTTAAATTTCAACTTTAAAATTTATGCTCAAATTAACAGGAATATCATGCATGACACTTTATTGTTCTTGTGATTCTAACATTTTGGTGGTTTGAATTTCCAAACAAGTCTACTTTGAATTACGATTGTGAGCCAATCTTAAATGACCTCATTTAAGGAAATACTTACGGTTTGAGGTATGTCAATGACAATGTCCTTAAGAATATTTCACTTGATTTAAGTACATATTGTTGAATTTAACAAGCTCTTCTATATAAAATATGAGTGAAAATATTTATTTAGAAATAAATCCAACACATTTATAGAATATATGGAAGAAGAAATTAATCTTCATCTTTACTCTTATTAGGAGAAAAAACTACCATAAATTACATACATAATTATAAAGCTAGATATAGACCAGATGATGTGACACATCTCTTGGTATAGAAAATTACTACTATCTTTTATATTACATTTTTTTTGAATTTTTTACTTCATTATTTTCATTAATCAATTCGATTGATAATTATAAAAAAAATCTTACACCTAAAAAAAATCTTACACCTAAAAAAATTACTACTATCTTCTATCTAATTCTTGTATCAATCTATAAATATCAATTATGTATGGAGTTGTTGGATAGCTATTTTCATTTTCTCCTTTTTAATAAGTATCTTTTTTCCTTTATTTTTTCAACGCTAATGTATTTAGTAATTAATAGAAAGGACATAAAAAAAAGGTGACGTGAAAATATGGCCATAACTTAGATGAGTATTGAGTTTGAAATGAACATGATAAGCGAACACATTTTCTTCCTTGGACTACAAATCAAGCAAACACCTACTGATTTCTAAGGGGCAGAGTAGCCTTTCTAAATCAAAAGAAAGGTGAAATTGTCGAAATAGGTACAGTTGAAATTTTCTCTGGCTTTGGAGGTAACAAAATTTGAATCTCACTTTTTAACATAATATGTTGATGAATCAAGGTCCTTGTTGTAGAATTTGCAGCAAGTTTTCCTCTTTATAAAACTTTGTTATATAATAGTCGTGAGATAATTTAGTGAAGATGCGTCCAACCCCTTGCTTCTTTCTCCAACTTAAAATTAGACTCATCAGGGTAGTTAATAGTTTTAGTTTTCTTGAAGTGCGTGATTTGACGGTCTTTCTCAATCACTCTCCACAACATAATCAATTTCTCTTTTAGATAGTTGAGGTTATTCTTTTTTTCCCATTTAATGAAATGAGTCCATAGTTTATAGATTCTTCTTTTTTCTTGATTGGATAATAATTAATAATATGTGGTCACCTTCTTCATCCTCTGGTGATAGTTTCTTATATTTTTATTGTTCATCCTTATTAAGGCATGAGTGCTAGCTGCTCATCCATCTTGAAGGAGATAGGGAGGAATTAGTATGTTTTGAAAGACTTCTTCCTCTTTTCTGGTCGCTCAATCCTGGCTTAATTCTAATCCTCCTTTATCAGGTGGGGCTAGTGAATTTAGGTCTCGAGAAACAGAACGCGACAACTATTTTAAGACGAACGCAATATTAAAGTAAGTGATAAGGTAGATTTTCTCTCTCTTTTCTTCCATCATGACTTATAACTGTTCACAAAGCTGCAAAATAATTAATTTGCTATAAATAAGTGACGATTAGAAAAAAAGATTTAAACATATATATGCCAAACCATCCAAGAGTTGCATTCCATAACGTTTACAAAATAAAATGTTTACTTGAGCACTTGATGAATACATATACTTGCAATTCTAAGAAGATAATTTATGCAAAAAAGCTATCTGAAATTCGATACCCTAGCAAATTAAGTACAAGTTTGTCAGTCATTTTATAGCAAACAAATATAGCATCTGGCTAGCATCTTAATAGACAAACTAAAATAGCCAAAATGCAATTAAAAAAATTGTATCTAATTAATTTCAAGCAAAGGGGTGTTGGGATCTTCTGGATATGCAAAACATTTGCAATGGAGCCCCGAATCAACTTGAAGCGAGCTATTTTGTTATCTTTTCGAAAGGACAAGCAGACATCACTTGATGGGAATTTTTTTACCTGCGACGCGGTGCCAACACATACCCTACTGTCCCAAAATATTTTCCAGAACCAAATTCTGAAAAATGACCTCGCATCGTGCAAACAAGTCCCAGATTTGTTTGCATCGTTTTTAAGTCAAATTAGAAGTTGGAAAAGGGTCCAAATAGTGTAGGGGTATTTTGGAAACTTTGGGGATCATTTTGAACCTCATTTCACCCACCAATTCAAACCCTAAAGATCAAATCAAATTTCTCCAAATCCTTTTCTCCAAAACCCTCCATTTGCAAGAAGCTTCAAGATCCAAGGAAGAGGACCAAGTTCTTCAATTTAGTTTAAGTGACTTTGTTTTTTATGTTTTTTTTTTAAAAAAAAATTGAAAGTATTTCGCAATTTAAGATGTAATTTTTATCAAAAGTTGGATATCCTAATTTATGACTTTTAGGAGTCGTTTGTATGAGATATATAATATATGATAATTTCAAGACAAAATGCATAATCATTTTATCATGTGTTTAGCTTGAGATATTAGATAGTCCTTAGATTTTTCATCCCATCATCTGTATTATAGTAATGAGATAAGTTTTCCATATACATGGTGAAATAACTTATTTTACAGTAATTTATTTCACGATAATTAATTTCTACATAAATTTTTCCGCCAAAGAACCCTTAGCTTTTAACTTATAAGTCGCTAAAAAAAGTCAATCCAAATATCCCTTAAACCTCATTGTGAACTTCCAGTTAAATTAGAGTTACTTGCCAATATATATCTGTGACAAAAATTATTTTCAAACAGAATGGTCATATGTATATGTGATGTATCAATATTATAAAAATGTTTATAATCATGTATATTTATGTGTCATCGATTTATATACATCGATATATATCATTCATATCTCTTTTAAACAGTTTCAAAATTTATATATGAGTTCCTATCCAACATTTCAAGTATTTTGAAAACTTATTCACTTGAAACGACTCACATTTCCTGCACATCAATTTTAAAGTCGAGCAACAAGCTTTAATCAAACATGGAAGAAGAAAAAAAAAAGGTAGAAAAAAAGCAACAAAGAAATAAGGAAGATGAAGGAAAGTAATCATTAATGGCCGGAAGAAGATCAAAGAAAAAATAAAGAAGGAAGAGAAGGAGAGAAGGACGAAGCAGAAAATGAGAAAAATAAAACGCGCTCATATGACTATGAGTTTGTTTGGATTGACTTAAAAAAGTAGTCTTCAAGTTAAAAATAAAAGGAAAAATTGTATATAATAGCAAATTATTAATTCAAATTAAATGTTATAACCATAGTTTTATTTAATTATACCCCATAGCAAACTGCTGCTATTTCGCCTCTCTCCTAGTGAATCTCACTCGCCATTCTCGCTTGCTCACTTGCCTCTCTCGCTTTATACAAAATGAAAATGTATAAAATGTGTTTGTGTTTGTATAATGCGAGAGAAAATTATATATATACATATATTTTCGTTCCGTTCTCCCAGATCTCCCTCGTCACTCTCTCAAATCTCACTCACTCACTCGCCTCTCTCACTTAGGCGAAACTCTTGGTCGTAGTATGGTGACCTATCTTCAGTAGATACAAAAATGCAATGTAAATGTGTTTATTGTTTGTATAAAGCGAGAGAAAATTGTATATATACATATATTTTCATTCCCCTCTCCCAGATCTCGCTTGCTCACTCGCCTCTCTCACTTTATACAAACACAAATGTATACATTGTGTTTGTATTTGTATAAAGTAAGAGAATTATATATACAAAACAAATGCATCTATTTTCATTCCATACACTTATTATTATACAAATACGGTCTTCCTTGCCTAATTTTCTTTTGTCTTTCTTTCTTTCTCGTTTTAGAAACACAAATTATACAATTAATCTTTTGTGTATGCATATCAAAGCAGATTATACAATTGTTTTCTTTTGTATATGTATAGCGAAATTATACAATTGCTTTCTTTTGTATACGTAGAGTAATATATACATATTTATGTTTGTTATGGAGCGCATTTATGCAAATTATAACTATAACATACAAATATAAAAAGACAAACTGAAATGACTTTTAAGTCAAAAAAATAAAAAATGCGGGTGACATATTTTTGGTTTTTGACTTGTTTTAAGCTATTTTTTACCTTCTCAAACACCGTAACTTATTTTAAGTCATATTTTTACTTATTTTAAATTACTTTTAATATTTAACAAACACTTTCTAAAGTAAAGAATCATCTAAAAAGAAGATTTGACTAGCTTTTGAACCAACTCAAACATCCTCTATATATAGTTATAAAAGAATAATTGGGCCATATTTTGTTATAACAATGACTGAACGGTTATTTTGTTTAATTGTGTACAATTAAAACTTATTATTATTATTATTATTATTATTATTGTTATTATTATTGTTATATGGAGTTATTATAGTTAGATGTCGTTATAATGACCATGTTTGTCTGGCCCTATTATAACAACTCACTCCCTATAACATCCTATCTCCATCACATATGCATTATTAGAGTGCCCTATAGCTAACTCTCTACGGTCACAATTCAGGTTGTTTATGGCTATGATTAAAAAATTGAATCGAATTGTAATTCAAATCAAATTGTTTAAAATTAATAATTGGTGTAATTTGATTTTAAATTTTGAAAATTAATATTATTTAATTTGATTTTGATTTTAATAAAACAATCGCATAAATAATCAAACTAAAGTGAGAAATTATATCGAAAAAATTTATAATTATTTTATTTTATTTATAAATAAATATAAATATTTTGTTATATTTTAATTTACTTAAGTTTTTAATTTTATCATTTTGTCAAGTCTAACACTAAAGTTTTAACTCAATTATTAAAATCCTAAGATTAAATCCATTATTTTATCTATACCTACCCCTTATACTACATAGCCTGCATCACTTTGTTCGTGTCATGACAATTTTAGTATTGCTTGGTTGAACTCATTGCTCACAGTAGTTTTCCATAAATTATTCATGTGTTACGTGTTTGTGTCAATCGAGATGCATATGCCCTCAACAACTTATTACTTTCATATCGAAAAAATAAACCGACGATTAATTTTTTGTGTTTGATTTGGTTTTACAAATTTAATAAACTGACTGTATTGGTTTGATTCTAGTTTTGACCAATAACAGATCCAAATCATTCCATGAACACCCTTGATCACAATACAACCTCAGTCATGTTGTTGTCTAATTGAATATGAAAAAATGCACGTTTTCTCTTCACCTGACTTAAAATTTAATCTTGTCCTTGTAATAAATTACTTTTAAAGTTTTGTCTTTAACAATCGAACTTATATCTAGATGGATTTAAGTTCATTAATAGCACATGTATAACATGTAGGTATGCCAAAATATTATTGAACCATCTTCTTTATTCATTTAATATTATCATCAAATAAATTCATATTAAAAAGAAGTACCATAATATGTACCACATTGAGTACAAACCCCATACAACATACCATTATAAAGATTTTTTATAATTGAATTAAAATTTTGAGATAGTTGATTTTTTAAGAAAATATTTGGTGTTTTATCTAACTTTGGAAGTTCCTCCAAATATAAATGGTGTCTTCTAAAATGGAGGGATGAAAAATGAAAGAAAATCAAATTAATGAGAGGGAAAATGGTGAATGTAAAAGTTAAAGGAGAGAATATGAATATGAAAAACCTTGGAGAAATTATGGAAAGGAAAGTAGGAGCTTATGTTATAAAAAATAACTTAATTGTTGGTAAAATGTTTCACCGTATTTTTAAATTATATTTTGTTTACCTTTTTACTAGATTTTGTTAAATTTCTATTGTTGTGTTAACAAAACTAGAGACTACGGCTATATTTTGTTATATTGCCTCTTTTATATATATATATATATATATATATATATATATATATATATATATATATATATATATATATATGTTTTTTTACCCTATGATGAAATTAATTATATTCAAATAAAAATTTTGATTTTAGTTAGATAATCTATTTGATTGAGCCACTTAATCATGTTTAAGATTTCATCTTCTCTTTGGGATCCAAATTGGCGACACGTGTCAAATTAAATAATATGATATATCGAGTAAAATAAAACTTTTAATAGAGTGGTGCAACAGGTTAAAATGAAATAGCATATCTAATCAAGTCAAAGTGTAATGAAAATGTATTAGGTGTACAAGTTACGTGCTTCAGTCAATCAAATATTGATATGGCTTTAATCTTATTAGACGAAAAGATTTTATCCTTATATATCATAACTCTTCATCCTATAATTAAATACGGTTTTATAATTTAAGAAAAATACACTAAAATTCAAATAAGACGATTGGGATAACTTGTGAGTTTAAACATCATATATATTTCTACAAGCTACAATTTCAAGCAACTATTTGCAAATACAAGCCAAGATCAAGACCAGTAGATTCAAGATCAAACCTTTAGACCTTGGAATTCAAGTATAACTCAACATCAAACGTTGAATTACTTAAATTTATAGTAAAAAAGAATAATTAAAAGATTTATAGATATTGTACCACTCACTACATTCGAAATAAAATACTAAGATTCTTATATTATTTTCAGGCTTGATTATTATTTTCACGAATTCAATTATCAAGAAATTATGAGATTTTCGATTGGGTCTTATTACCTAAATTATTACTGCGTGATTACTATGAACAATTTCATGGTAATATTTTTTTGATAAGTTCATGTCTTAACTGAAAAAGGAATCTGGAAAGAATCTTTTTCATATGTATGGCTTGAGTTGAAATTTGATTTATTTTATTGTAAATTACATTAATCCTTTAAAAATTGAAAAACTTGGATATAATGATTGAAGCTCAAATACATTAAATATTATTTTGGATACATTAATATGTAGCTCGAATACATTAAAAACTAGATCGGATACATTAAATATCGGTTCGGATACATTAATATGTAGACCGAATACATTAAAAACTAGCTCGAATACATAATATGTAGCTTAAATACATTAAATACTGACTCGAATACATGAATATGCTGCTCAGGTACATTAAAGAAATAAGAAATTTGGAGATTTTTAAAAGTAACAGAGAATAATGGAAATAAGTGAAACAAAAGGTGTGCATTTCTATAATTTGTCCTTGATTTTAAGTTCACTCTCCGATTTGATATCAAAGTGATGAAGAAGAAATTTTCTACACGAAAATTCAACAAATAACAACATCATATCTGATAAAATTTCATAAGTAGAGTCTTTGAATGATGTTATGAACTTAAATAAGACTAAAAATAAACAACAATTTAGTAACAAAAAGTTTATTGTTTTTCACTAAAATGATACTTTTAAAACATGATATCTCTATATAAGAAGAAGACTAGCAATCAAATGTACAACGACATTGAGTAGTTCCATCTCCTGATTCTTCACAAAATGCATCAATAATAGCAACTTTATATCGTATGATGCAAAGTTGAACACATCCATGATCAGGTCCAAATCTGCATTGATTCACTCCTGTGTAGCCATTGCATCTCTTCGTATCGTCTAACGAGATAATTCGTTCATCTATATGGAAAAAATATTCTCAGCAAAATTAATCTTATAGGAGTATTTCGTACAATTCAAAATGAAACAAACAGATTGGAACAAAGAGAGTAAAAACGAATAAGGACTTGTTATTTTATTTTCTAACATTTTTATGAAATATTTGATAATTTCCTAAAAAGTAAAATTTTCATTTGGTTTAAAGTAATACCTGATAAAAATGTAAGAAGAAGAATGACGATAGCAAACAAAGATAATTGGAAGAACTTCATATTCAATGCTACCTAATGGTTATGTGTTTCTTCTGATATTAATGTTTCTTTAATGGACATTTTATAGTAGTAACTAGTAAGTTGATTTATAAATTTCAAGGTAGGCAATCAAATTTAGAGACTCGAAGAGTCTTATCTATATATAGTAAGTCATTATTACTGAGTCAAACTTGAATTTTTATTAGCATTTCATTATTGACTAACCTTTTCATGACATAGTAGTAACTAATAAGTATATAATTAAATATGGTGTATTAGTAATGTTAGTAAAATGTAAGTTGAGCTATTAAAAAAATTAAAATTGTAACAATAAGTAAAAATTGGAAGACCAAATTAAGGTTGAGGCGAGTCAATTTTGTATCCCCAAAACTCAATAAATTTTTCTAGTAAAATAAAACCACATAATAATTCTAAGGGAGAAAATTTTGTTTACATCTTTCATCCAACTTCCAAAAGGAAAAAAAATAGATTATATAAAGAATCATATCTCTTGCAATAGCTCCAATGGTAAAGAAGATTATAAAATTGTCTTGGCATTAAAGAATAATCAAAGTTTGTTACAAATGCAAATAAGAATAGTAAATGTGTATGAATGATAAAGACTAGTGAATGACTCATGAATAAAAATGATTATGACTTATTAATGTGTAACGACCCTTTTTGGTCGTTATAGGTAATGTAACACACCGGTTTTCGAAAGAACTAGAATTAGAAATTAAGAAGCTAGATTGGAAATAGCAAAATTGAAAATTTCGGCAAATTATGCTAAGTATGAATTTTAGATCAATTTCAAATTATCATAACTTTCAGTACAAGATGATTTACGTAGTCCATAAGATATCAAATGAAAGGTCTTAGAATCCTCTTTCCGATGCCACCGAGTTTGCAAATTTTCTAGATCATATAAGGGATATATGTCTGTTTGAAGTCGGGTTGTCCATCTAAGGAAAGCTACCCAAATTTAAAAGGGATATTTTGATCTTTTCCTTACACTGTCAGATTTTATTTTTTTAGTAATTAATTAGAGGTCTAAACTGATTTGATTCAGTTTATGCCATCATAGTTCACGCTAGGGTTTTAGAAAAGAGTTTAATAAGAGAAAAGAGGAGAAATGCCAAGATTTCGTCGAGTTCTTGAGGATTTGATTTTGGATTTCGCCATGAGTTTAATCCCTAAGAGGTATGTCAGTTCACATAGCGTTGGGTTCGTTCACCTACGTGTCAATCATGTTAATTTCAACGTAATTTTCATCCTAAAAAAGTTGAAGGTTTGATGTTCTTGATTAGTGTTCTTGAATTTGCTTTCGTTTGAATTAGGATGGGATTGATAAGTTCTTGAGATGATCATATCGATTTTAAGAGATGTTTGTGAGTAGATTGTTTACATGTATTGGGTAACCGAATCTAAAGAGAAATTGAGAAAAATAATCAGATCTAATCGAATTAAGGCAAGAAAATGAGAAGAAAAATTCATCAGATTGATCTGGGGAGGGGTGGAGCGGCACGCCACTGATGCGCCATCAGTGCGCTAGAATGTGGTCTCTAAACTTTAGGGGTTGGCACCTTACGCGCCAGGATCGCCTGCCCCCCACCCTTTTTCCGTCGTTTAGCCCGTCTGAGTTCTTTAAAGTGTACTAACACTTTCTATTGATTCTAACTACTCTAAAAGACTTCTAAACATATAGAAATCATCCATAAACATGAATCATAACCTTAAATCCATAAATTCAAATTCAAGGTAGATCTAAGAGTCAAGTCTTGAGAGTTCTTCGAGTCTTTTCAAAAAGTCTTTTTCAATTGTTTTAAACTTGTCTTAAGAATTGACCATTGAGTTTAAGGAAGAGTTAAGCCGAGTTCATTTTCTTTAAAATGTTATATGATAACTAAGTATTCTCAAAGAGTAAATGTTTTTCACATATAAGATGAGAGTAAACATCAATTTGCGATAGAGTTTTCATGATCGAGCAATTCTGAGTACCTTTTTTTAATAGATAGAATTTTGAGTTATAATCTCAAACCAAAGAGAAAGTCATGATTCTAAACATATGAGCTAGTTACATTTTGGAATTATTATTGACCGCCGATATGGGGACGAGTTAAGATAACTCAAATCTTCATAAATCATGTAGCCGACGTGTATTTTGAATATAGGGGTTCAAAATTTGAAAAAATATACACACAAAGTAGTCGAAGGGGGTTCGACATTTACTAAATGTACTTAAAAATTATTATAACCGTGTATAAATAATATAATTTTGACATTAACTAAATATACTTAAAAAAATATTTTAACCGTGTATAAATAATATAATTTTTCGCCGAATGAGGTTTGGATGAAACCCTACTTGTAAGGTGGTTCCACCATTGGATAGAAGACTCATACTTTTTAGATGATTCCTTGTTCCTTTTAAGCATAACTTACTGGATCCACTTAGTTGAGGAACTTTATACCCTAGCAAAGTATAGAACAGTTCTGACAGCGTGGGCGAGACACTTTATCATCACATAGCTCATAGTGATGATTGTCAGTTAAGAGAATCTCCTAAGGATTTGTATTTTTATATACAAAAGTAAGTTATTATTGTGTCTTTTAAAACACTGAGTTGTTATCAACATGTTTCAACGTTTTTCTTTATACTGCATCTTTAATTACTGCTTTACATTTAGATGAATTTAGTTGAGACGAGGTAAGTGTTTCTTTCAGTTACAATTCAACCCTATATCTTGTTTAGATTTTCCCTCAAATGCTCGTACATTGCATGTACTGACGTCATTTGACATGCATATTTCATGATGCAGATACAGGTAACCAGGATCAGCATCTGACGCTTGATCAAATTGAGCTTCAGAGTTGCTAGTGAGCCTCCTCGCTTTCGAATGATACCTTTACTTTGTTTTACATTTTAGCTTATTAGGATATCGTGGGACTTGGACCAACGTCCATCTCATTTAGTAGAGGTTTTATAGATAGTTAGACATTATTAGTCCACGAGCTTTTTCGTTTTAAATTGTTTATGTTAAAACTTGGGTTGCCACTTTGGGTAGTTGAATGTTTATTTTCAACACATTTTAATTTAAATCATTCAGACAGTTCATTTAAAGTTGTATTTAAGTGCTTTTATTATGAGTTAGTCTTCCGCTAAGAGTTAAGTCAGGACAAGGGTTCGCTTGGGACCAACAATGATTCTCGAGTGTCGTCCACGTCTATGGTGTAGGCTTGGGGCATGACAAGTACATCAAATGTGAAAGAATTTGGTCAAAAAGAATATAGATAGTGATTTGTAGATCTTAGGCCACGTCAATCTCAAGCTTAATATGAGCTATGCGAGGTTTCAGATGAATCGGGAATGAATGAAGTGGTATGTCTAAATTTAGATCGTCATTCATCGTAGCTAAGACATTAATAAATTCTTAAGGTCTTTCTAAATCAAATTTAGGCGGTAAAACTTTTGTTTATCAAATTTGATGTGAAGGGGTTAGTGTAGAATGTCAAAGTTCGACGGTGTGCTATAAAATAGGGCCTTTGGGAAAGACTAACGATTCTTTGTCTCTTTTAAGCTGATATAGAAGGATGAAATGATTCCTACTATAGCAGGATGAATTAATTCCCTCTATAGGGGATTAGTCAGAGTTATGTGCAAAAATGTCTCAAAAACCTCTTATTTTCTGTATTTTCATATTCTTGAAACTGAGAAAGGAAATTTAGTGCATATCCCATGGGATTTTTCCAGCAATCTCTTGGGTAAAGGTAAATTACTTTCTCGAGTTATATTTTTATTCTTAAGCCTTAAAATCTAGAGTGTAACTCTTTAAAAGGGTTTTAATTTGAATTAATGGTAAAAAGACCCTTGTTCGGTAGAATGAGCATGTCACGCCCTGAGCCTGCGCCCTGAATGTGACTGGTGTTGGGTATGTAGCAAGAATTGATGGGAAATAGAGGGAAGGAGAGGAATTTGAAAAGTTTAGAACTTGAAAGGTTGGGAACTTGAAAAGTCCTCTAATGCTTTATTGAAAAAGGCAATAGTCCCTCATCGGTAATGGAAATGAAAATAGGAGAGTTTAAATAAATAAACACTCCTATTAACTGTTAAAAGGGTTGGAAAGAGGGACCCCCCTCGCGCCGTCGCCGTCGTCGCTCGCTCGCTTCGGCTTCGGCTTTGGCTTTGGCTTTGGCAAATGATCGATCGAGAGATAATTTTTTGGACAAAATTTATTTTAATTATTTATTAATTAATTTAAATGGCCAAAAAATTATTTTCAATAAATTAGTTGATAACAGAATTTAACCGAAATGTTTTCAACTCTTTAGTTAACCCGACCAGACTCGGATCCACGCGAATGACCCATTTTAAATTCCGTTATATTCAAAATTTCCCGCCATGACTGTTCTGAAAGGTTGCAACTTTCAGGAACAATCAATACCATTTGAAAGTTTGCAATGTCAATTCTGAAAGGGTAGCAACCTTTCAGAATATATTATTCTTGCCTATAAATACCATTCAGTCTTCAGAATATTTCCTAACGAATTTTCTGATCTTCCTTCTTCTTAAAAACACATATATTTCTTCGTGTACTTTCCTGCTGTGGATTGATTCG
This sequence comes from Solanum neorickii, assembly GCA_027704865.1. NCBI lineage: Eukaryota > Viridiplantae > Streptophyta > Magnoliopsida > Solanales > Solanaceae > Solanum > Solanum neorickii. The sequence continues at coordinate 6,999,472 of JAKWJC010000365.1, forward strand.
CTGACAGTAGAGTTTTTGGTATCTATACTCTACTAATTAAGATCATTTTACCCTGGGAGGTTATATTCCAAATCAAACCTCGGATACTAGAGGGGAATAATTTCCTTAAGGGGACACTGTGAATTCAGTGGACTTGATTTTCTTCCTGAATTTTTTCAAAAGAGTATTCCAGATTCTGGTAAGTTTTACAGATTAAATTATTTTTTACAAATAAATTTCTGTTCATCTTATTTACTGGTTCTAAAAATCTCAGTTACTTCGTGTTTCTGAATGATTTACTACAACCAGTAATTTCTGTTTTTCTTAACACAGATTGGCAACAATCTTAAGGAAATTATATAAATCTGTGTTTCTGGTGGAGACAAAAATCTTTGTGATTTTATACTCCTTTAAGTCTGCAATTATAATTTATTGCTTACTTATATTGTATCAATTTTGTTTATCAGAAATGTAAAACACTGGTGTTATAGTGGTTGTTGCTGCACCAACCCGAACTCTTGTATCATAAGCAGAAAAACCGGGTAAATTCACAGGTGTGAATTTCAAAGGATGGCAGCAACGAGTATTTTTCTGGATTACCACTCTTGGTCTGCAGAAATTTACAAGTGAAGATACTCCAGTACCTGCTAATGATATGCCAGACAGGGAAAAATTTATGATTGTTGAAGCATGGAAACAGTCAGACTTCCTATGTAAAGGTTACATTTTGAGTGATTTAGAGGATGACTTATATAATGTCTATAGTGCAATAAAAACTTCAAAAGAGTTGTGGAATGCACTTGAGAAGAAATATAAGACAAAAGATGCATGCTTGAAAAAATGTGTGGTCGCAAAGTTTTTAGATTATAAAATGGTAGATAGTAAAATTGTTGGATCACAAGTGCAGGAACTTCAACTTATTCTCCATGATCTGATTGCTGAAGATATGGTAGTAAATGAAGCTTTTCAAGTGGCTGCAATGATCGAGAAGTTTCCTCCTTCGTGGAATGATTTCAAGAATTATCTAAAGCACAAGCGTAAAGAAATGAAGCTTGAAGATCTTGTTCGTCTCAAGATTGAGGAAGATAACAGAAATGCTGAAAAGAAGTCGCGTAAGAGTTCAACAATTATTGGAGTTAATATTGTTGAAGAAGCTCCTACCAAAGACAAAAAGAGAAAGAAGTTCAACGGGCAGAAGTCAGAACTGGCCAAGAAGAAATTCAAAGGCAACTGTTATAATTGTGGCAAAGATGGTCATAGATCTTCTGATTGTCATGCTCCAAGAAAGGACAAAAACAAAGGCAAAGGCAAAAGTCAAGCAAACATCGTGGAAAATATGGAAGATGCAGATGACTTATGTGCAATGATATCAGCATGTAACTTAGTTGGAAATCCCAAGGAGTGGTTTCTCGACTCAGGTGCTACTAGACATATTTGCTCTGCAAAAGAAGCCTTTGCAACATACACTCCTGCTGAGTACGATGAAGATTTATTCATGGGAAACACAGCAACAGCAAGGATTGCAGGAACTGGAAAAGTAATGTTGAAAATGACATCCGGCAAAGTGTTGACTTTAAACAATGTTCTGCATGTCCCTACTATTAGGAAGAATTTAGTTTCTGCTGCACTACTCGTTAAGAACGGGTTTAAGTGTGTCCTAGTTAGTGATAAAGCTGTAATAAGTAAGAATGAAATGTTTATAGGAAAGGGCTACCTCAATGAGGGTCTTTTCAAACTAAATGTAATGGTTATTGACAGTATTAATAAAAATTCTGCTTCTGTTTACTTATTGGAGTTAAGTGATTTATGGCATGCCCGTTTGGGACATGTAAATTACAAAGCCTTGCGAAAATTGGTTAATCTAGAAGTATTGCCTGATTTTAAATGCGATAAGTCGAAATGTGAAATTTGTGTGGAAAGTAAGTTTGTTAAACATCCTTACAAGTCTGTTGAAAGAAATTCTAAAACTTTAGACTTAATTCACACAGATATATGCGATATGAAGTCAACACCATCTCGTGGTGGGAAAAAGTATTTTATAACTTTTATTGATGACTGCACTCGATTTTGTTATGTATATTTGCTTAATAGTAAGGATGAAGCAATTGATGCATTTAAGCAATACAAAAATGAAGTGGAAAATCAATTGAATCTAAAGATAAAAATAATTCGGAGTGATAGGGGTGGAGAATATGAATCTCCTTTTGCAGAGATATGTTTGGAATATGGTATTATTTATCAAACTACTGCACCTTATACACCACAGTCAAATGGTTTGGCAGAACAAAAGAATAGAACATTAAAGGAAATGATGAATGCCTTAATGATCAATTCTGGTTCACCGCGAAATCTTTGGGGGGAAGCCATCCTTACAGCTAATAAAACACTCAATAGAGTACCCCATCGAAAAACACAATCAATTCCATATGAGTTGTGGAAAGGAAGAAAACCCAACTTGAAATATTTCAAAGTGTGGGGGTGTTTAGCTAAGGTAGAGGTTCCTTTACCTAAGAGGGTTAAAATTGGACCCAAAACAATAGATTGTGTCTTTATTGGGTATGCTGTGAATAGTAAAGCCTGTCGATTTTTGGTTCACAAATCTGATAATCCTGAGATTCATGTTAATACGATAATTGAATCAGATAATGCAGAGTTTTTTGAAAACATTTATCCCTATAAAACTGAAAGTGAGTCAACAAGTGAAAGACCTAAACGACCACGAGAAGAATCAATGGAAAATATTCTAACTAGTGAGGAACCTAGGCGAAGTACTCGACAACGAAAATCTGTTTCTTTCGGACCAGATTTTGTAGCACTATTGCTTGAAAATGAGCCTCAAACATTTAAAGCAGCTATGTCTTCGTCAGAGTCAACTTATTGGAAAGAAGCAGTCAATAGTGAGATTGAATCAATTTTAAGCAATCACACTTGGGAATTGACTGTTCTTCCTCCAGGAAATAAACCTTTAGGATCAAAATGGATCTTTAAAAGGAAAATGAAACCTGATGGGACTATTGACAAATATAAGGCTAGACTGGTAGTCAAAGGGTACAGACAAAAGGAAGGTCTGGACTACTTTGACACATATTCTCCAGTAACAAGGATAACATCAATTAAGATGTTAATAGCACTAGCAGCAGTGCATGATCTTAAAATCCACCAAATGGATGTAAAGATAGCCTTCTTAAATGGAGCGTTAGAGGAAGAAATTTACATGGAACAACCTGAAGGGTTTATAGTTCCTGGTAAAGAAAAGAAAGTGTGCAGACTTGTGAAGTCACTTTATGGACTCAAGCAAGCACCCAAACAATGGCATGCTAAATTTGATCAAATAATGTTGGCAAGTGGATTCAAGATTAACGAATGTGATAAATGTGTTTACATTAAAAACGTTATGAATCATGAAGTCATTGTTTGTTTGTATGTTGATGACATGTTAATAATGAGTAAAGAAATTGACGATATAAATGCTACTAAGCGCATGTTGTCCAGCAAGTTCGATATGAAAGACTTAGGAGTTGCTGATTTGATCTTAGGGGTCAGGATTATCAAAACTCCCCAGGGACTAGCATTATCTCAATCTCATTATATTGAAAAAGTATTGGATAAGTTCAATTACTTGAATTTCAATGTAGTCAAAACTCCAATTGATTTAAGTTGTACATTTAAAAAGAATGAAGGTCAAAGTGACTCTCAATTGGAATATGCCAGAGTGTTGGGAAGTTTGATGTATATTATGAATTGCACGCGACCAGATATAGCATGTGCTATTAGTAAACTGAGTCGGTACACTAGTAATCCGAATCAAACTCACTGGATGGCTATGAAACGTGTGTTGGGTTATCTAAAATGGACACAACATTATGCTTTGCATTATAATAAATATCCTGCTGTGATTGAAGGATATAGTGATGCAAATTGGATCACCGGGTCAAATGATGTAAAATCCACGAGTGGTTATGTATTCATACTTTGTGGAGGAGCTGTCTCTTGGAAATCTTCTAAATAGACATGTATTGCTCGCTCCACAATGGAATCTGAATTCATTGCTTTGGATAAGGCTGGTGAAGAAGCGAAATGGCTCCGGAATTTCCTAGAGGATATTCCATTTTGGCCCAAACCTGTTGGACCAATTTGCATACATTGCGATAGTCAAGCAGCAATAGGTAGGGCAGGGAGCGTTATGTACAACGGGAAGTCTCGTCATATACGATGTAGACATAACACCATAAGACAACTGCTCTCTAGTGGAATTATCACAATTGACTATGTAAAGTCAAGCGATAATGTGTCAGATCCACTAACGAAAGGCCTAGTGAGAGAGGCAGTTGAAGGATCATCTAAGGGAATGGGTTTACGGCTTAGGACAAGTCAGCATGACGGTAACTCTATCTAGCAGACTGGAGATACCAAGAGCTAGATTCAAGGAGAAAAACAAAGTTGTGGCTGACGGTTCGACATTGTCAATTAACTCAATCCATTCTCATGATGAAGACAATGTTCAGGAAAAGGTTAAGACTTTAAGGCTTGTTAATGAGGTAATAAAGCTTAAAGTTTTTAATGATTTGCTAAGTTTGGTAGATTTGACCAAATAGTGTATCTACGAGATGACACGGTTAGAAATCACCTATGTGAGTGTGAAGTGGAAGCCGCTTCAAAGAGAATTTTATGTCAAAAGCCTATTCTCTATGCACTCATGAAACCAGGAGGTGTTCATGGCTGAAACGAACACAACCGTAAGAATCATAAACAGTAAAGGGTTAATTGTGTGACATATGGTTGTCTAGGTATACACCAAAGTTCGACGGTTCAAAGATATCACATCTACCGATTGACCGAGTATATCCGACATATGTCACTACGGAAAGTCCAAGGGGAAACCTACTTATCCAGATGCAATTAATCCTTGCTTGTAAAGTACACAATTGTCCGTGCATTCCTATGTTATAACTATTCCCCATCAATGTGGGGGATTGTTGGGTATGTAGCAAGAATTGATGGGAAATAGAGGGAATGAGAGGAATTTGAAAAGTTTAGAACTTGAAAGGTTGGGAACTTGAAAAGTCCTCTAATGCTTTATTGAAAAAGGCAATAGTCCCTCATCGGTAATGGAAATGAAAATAGGAGAGTTTACATAAATAAACACTCCTATTAATTGTTAAAAGGGTTGGAAAGAGGGACCCCCCTTGCGCCATCGTCGTCGTCGCTCGCTCGCTTCGGCTTTGGCTTCGGCTTCGGCTTTGGCTTTGGCTTTGGCTTTGGCTTTGGCAAATGATCGATCGAGAGATAATTTTTTGGACAAAATTTATTTTAATTATTTATTAATTAATTTAAATGGCCAAAAAATTATTTTCAATAAATTAGTTGATAACAGAATTTAACCGAAATGTTTTCAACTCTTTAGTTAACCCGACCCGACTCGGATGAGTGACCCGTTTTAAATACCATTCAGTCTTCAGAATATTTTCCTAACGAATTTTCTGATCTTCCTTCTTCTTAAAAACACATATATTTCTCCGTGCACTTTCCTGCTGTGGATTGATTCGCTGACAGTAGAGTTTTTGGTATCTATACTCTACTGATTAAGATCATTTTACCCTGGGAGGTTATATTCCAAATCAAACCTCGGATACTAGAGGGGAATAATTTCCTTAAGGGGACACTGTGAATTCAGTGGACTTGATTTTCTTCCTGAATTTTTTCAAAAAAGTATTCCAGATTCTGGTAAGTTTTACAGATTAAATTATTTTTTACAAATAAATTTTTGTTCATCTTATTTACTGGTTCTAAAAATCTCAGTTACTTTGTGTTTCTGAATGATTTATTACAACCAGTAATTTCTGTTTTTCTTAACACAGATTGGCAACAACTGGCACTCGAGAACTCTTCCGCTAAGGGTTAAGTCAGTCCAAGAGTTCGCTTGGGGCCAACAATTATTCTATTGAGCGTCATTCGCGTCCAGGATACAAGCTCGGGGCATGACAACAATTTCCTCTAAGTGCTATAATTTTCTTGTTATTTCTTAGTCTATTTGTTCGGACTCAGATATTCTAGACTTACGTCTTCTTCTTTTATTTTGGGGTTTCATCCTTTAACACTCAGTATGATTCAATAGTACACATTATTACTTTTTCATATTCAATACATATTTTTATTGGGAGTATGCTTAGCATCGAGTGGACTTTCGTAATGATGGTTTTCGTGTAGCGTTTTTGGACCTTTAGTAGCAATCTCTAAGCCCCATAACTATGTGTTACTGTTAGGATTTATCTCGAATAGATATTAGTTAGTAAATCCACCTTAGCTCAGATACTATGGTCCTTACCTTGGCAAATTGGACAATTATTTTTCAGTGTGAAAGTAATTGATGGACTCAATGTAGTGACTCACATGGTTTATGTCAGTTCTAGTATGTTCCGCATTAAAAAAATTTAAATATTGCATTGATCAAGTATTTCAAATATATCAATTCAATTTTACTTAGTTTTCATGATTATACACTTCATCATTGCATTAACATGTTTTATAGACTTATCATATTCAGAGATCATATTTTATACATTTCCTCATACTACTGACCGAATACTTTCTATTATTTGATTATATAGTATATAGGTTTTGACATTTATTATCCAGCTTGCGGCAAGTACTATCTCTGATAAGCTAACAACAATGTTGGTGAGTCCTCATCTCATCAAGGATACCACTTATGATTTCCTTTTGATCATTGCTTTAAGTTTTCAGACATGTTAGAATGTTAGAGTTAGTTAGGGGTTTGTCTTAGCAACCCATGTTAGTCGAGACTTTCATACAAACAATTAGATTCTGCCATGTTATGTTGTCCTTCAGATTTCTTCTATATTGAGATTATAGGTTCTATCAAGATATTCTCGTTTTTGTATCCTCATATGTATTTTAGTTTTCAATGGATTTTGTTAATCTTAGTGTCATGTCATGTCATGAAATTAGCTCAGAGTCACTTGTGGCTCTAAGCATTATTACGCGTGTCTAGGGGCAGTCTTGGGTCATGATACATCCCTTATTCTAGGCTTGTTAGATGTTTTGGTATAACGACTTGCAGATTCTAGGGAGGTTAATCTCCAAAACGGTTTGTTGACTGGACGAGTTTATAGGAAATTAAGGGGTTGGAATAAAACTAGACAATAATTTGAATATTTCTTCCCTTTTTTGAGGTATGACATGAATTTTTCCAGCACTAATATCTTAGAAAGAATCTCTACACTAACAACACATAAATTAAATCCCTGTGTTAAAGTAGCTAATCATAATGCTTAGTTGTAGTAAAACTTTTTTTTAAAATGTAAATGCAATAGTACAAGAGTATATATGACACGTAAGGTTGCAATATCTGCCTGAAAACTCAACCAACATTTATTTTCTTCATTGAAATCTTACACAAATAAAAATAAAAATGTGAAAGTTCACCCTAGTTTTTGACCAATGATTTTCCTCTTAAATTGGATAGGGCGAGGAGAATCGGAGACAGGGATTACAAGGTGAAAAATTGAACTTTCATGAATAAGATTATAATTCAGGTAGTCGACTAATTGACCTACTAAGGTTCTCATATGACCGTATAAAAATCTTCCGGTATATATATGATTCAAATCCTAAAAGAAACTAAACATAGCCTAGATTTAGCAGGGCATTGGCATGGTCTTGTATAACTTTCCAAGCTATGTCAACATGCCTATAATGTGTAAGAGAAGCACCAATTGCAAATCTAATAATATAAGTGCCTCCAACAATTCCATGAGTCAAATAGAGTTTGCTACATGAATTAATAGACTCCACCAACTTAGTGTTAAACATGTTCACTTCTTTCTCATCATCAAATTTGGTTGAAACTTGACTTAGTACTAGTGGAGAGATCCTAAAACACACCATAGCAAACTTTCTAGGGACAAAGATTTCAAACCTTTTGTCCATAGCTATAAGCCCTTCAAAATGTTTAGCCATGTTCACATGACTTCTTATCAAGTTTCTAAGATTAGTTACCCCATAACTTCTCAAAACTAACCATAATTTCAATGATCTAAACCTCCTACTCAATGCAATTTGCCAATCCTTATAATCAATCACTTGATTTAACTCTGTAGCCTTGTTTCTCAAACATTCAGGATTAGTTGATAACGCGTTAGTAAGTGCACTTGGATCCTTAACCCAAAGACAACAACAATCCAAAGTGGAAAAGAACCATTTGTGGGCGTTGAGACTAAATGAATTTGCATTTTCAACACCATCAAGAAAGACTTGAAATTCAGGGCAAATACAAGCACTTCCTGCATAAGCTGCATCTACATGTACCCAAATCCCAAACTCCTTAGCAATATCACAGAGTAGACGCAATGGATCAACAGAAGTTGTTGAAGTTGTCCCAATTGTCGCGCACAAGAACAAAGGAACATTTCCTTCTTTTAGATCATTCAAAATTGCTAAACGTAGCGATTTTGGACACAAGGTGTACTCATTAGCCTTTATTGTTGGGATAACTCGGAAATTTCCAGGGTCTATCCCAGCAATGTGGGCAGCCTTCTTAAGTGAGAAATGTGTTTGATCAGATGCATATACAACCAATTTTCCAAAATTCTCTCTACTTATTTTTCGCAACATTTGATCTCTAGCCGCGACTATAGTACACAACATGGCTTCACAAGTTGTACCTTGTAGTACACCTCCACCACCACTCGCGAACAAAAAACAATTGGGAAGATTTAACATTTTCCCAAACCAATCCATTACAATACTCTCAAGTTCAGTAGCAGCAGGGGATGATATCCAATTAAACCCTACAACATTAAATCCAACACTTAACATTTCACCTACGAATCCAGCAGTACTTCCTGAAGATGGAAAATACGCGAAAAAGTTAGGACTTTGCCAGTGTGTTAGCCCTGGAATAATATCATTTTGGACATCCTTAAGAATTTTATCGAGTGACTCAGGGTTATTAGGTGCGGAATTTGGTACAATGTTTTGGAGATACCCTGGATTTACTTGACTACAAACAGGATATTGTTCAATATTTTGATAGTAGTCAGCTAGGAAATTCACAATTTTATGACCTTGCCTTCTAAATTCTTCAGGGTCTAAAGGGTTTATGGTATTGAAAATTTGTTCATCAAGTTCATGGTTGATGTTGAGGGTACCCATTATTTCAATTTGTGTGTGTATGTTGCCTTGAAAGAAAATAAATGGTTAGCTTTTATAAGGTTAGAAAAGAACTAAATTATTGTGGCATAAATATAACAGTAGTCTCAAGATTTAATTTCTTTTTGTGGGCTATAGTTGGTTAGGAGTAGGACTATAGAAATAATTACACTTTATTGGTTGGTTATTACGTATTGTTTTAGAATGGGTTGTATTATATTTATCATTTTTCGTCATTATATAACATAATATTAATGATTGATTGATAAACCAGGGCGCGAGATAGAGATACTATGAAAATGTAGGGTAAAAGATGAAATACAATTATTAAATAATAAATAAAGATAAAATAAGAAGAGAAATTAAGGTATACGGTGTGATCACACACCAAGTCGATTATTTCACTAAATGAGTTTTTTCATCGCTACTTAACAATGGATTCAAACGATACAATAAAATTTAAGTAATAATTAAAATATATATTATATTTAAATTAACAATACAATATAATATAACCATATATCCAAACAAGGTGTTAGCCACTAGTTAGTACTCTCTATGTTCCTATTTAGTTGTCCACTTTAGAAATAATATACATTATGGCACCAATGATTATCATAGGTTTGTTACAATTTTACTCTTATAGTACAACTCTCAAGTATAATAAATATATTTTCTGGTTCCAAAAAGCATGCATTACAACTTAATAGTGCTATAAATTTTCTAGAATTAAATAAGGATATATTAGAAAAAAATTATTGTCCTTTCTTAATTAGTTAAAATGAATAAATAAATAGAGATAAATATAAAAGAAAATATGGATAAATAAATAGGAATAGAGGGAGTACAAATTAAAAATACTAGGCCACCTAAGTTGAAGAATTAATTTTTTTCAAGCACGTGTCAAAAATGCTAGGAATTTGATGATCACCTACTAACTACTTTAAGTCACCTTTTTAATTATGATTTATGATGATGTTACATATTGTTTTTTTCAATATATAATATTGATTAATTAGATTTATATGTTTAAATAAAGGTGACTAATCTTTTGTTAAAGAAACAGGAAAGGAAATGAGGGTCGTATAAAATATATTGTCACAGTCTCATTTATGTGATAATATTTAATTATAAATATGGATTTTAAAAAAATAATTTATAAACTTATAATTTAAATTAAGTTGTATATATTTGTACATCTATAAATTATCTTATTACTAGAAGGATGGACGTTTTGTTTATTCAAATTTCAATTTGATTTTTTGATTTTTAGTTTTAAAAAAGTGTGTGTCGTATATTAAACTAAACTAATTTGATTTGCTTAGGTTTTTTCTACTTCGATTCAGTTTAATTTGATGTTTTTAAAATAGTTTTGGTGCGAATGAAAATAATATGAAGACAAAATCAAAGTATAAGCACTTGAAGATTTAAAACAATATTAAGAAATAATGTGTCTCATCCTAGATCACTTATGGTGTTAATTGAAAGAATATAATTGTCTTTGTCAAAAACATTTGCCTTCAACTACTTTTTCAAGAAAAACAAAGACGAAGACAAGTTCCTTTAGACCTTTACACGATATAAATCTATAAAATATATCTGGGTTTCTCTTGAGAATTAAAATTGGAATTATTTATATATTGAACTATAAATTTATTGTTATTTTGATTTGTTTATAAATAATTTAATTATTTGTTAATTTTTATTTTTAGTGAAGAAAAATATACTGCAGAGCTAAATAAAAATATATATTTTTTGAAAAGGCATAAATAATGGACTTTATTAAAGATTTTATACCGTGTTCAAATATTAAAATCTTTTGCATAAAATTTGGTGGTTCTCATTGAATCTCATTTATATATATATATAAGTTTCAAAAATAGTGGTAACGGTTATAACACGTTGGGTCCGATCACCTTTAACATTTATTTAATTTGCTCTTCTCAACATCGCAATGTACTCTTCTGTTAAGAAGAAAACAATTCAAAGTTCTGGCTTCTTTCTCTTCGTAATTTGGGACGCGGAGCGATGCCTCTTTATCGAAAAATTATATTATATAATTAAATAATTTTTTTTTTATGTTTATATATTACAAATTGATATTTTTTTACACAATTTAACTTTTTTATATTTTAACACTTTTAATTGAAATTCTGGATTCGCTATTGCTTCTCTTGTATTAATTACTAATAAGAACAAACTTTTTTTTTAAAAAAAAAGACATAAAACTTTCAGAAATTCAATGCGTAATTTCAGCATTTAATGTATATTCATGAATAATCTCATTTTTCAATTATTCAACCATTTCATTTTACCAAGTTCAATGTTAATCATATTAGTCAACATTTATCTTTTTCGAAGCAATAACAAGATCTTTTTTGATTTTCTTGGTTGGTTAATTGATCACATTTTATTCATAAAATGACTTGGATTGATATTAGTCTGAATACGGTAAAATTATTCTATTAAATCTAAGAAGTACATTCGATCTAATAAATACCTTGTGTTAGAATTGAGAAATTCATAATACAAATCTTTAATATTCTCTCTTTTTTATTACACGTGTTTACTGATAAATAATTTTTTAAAAATAAGTTTGTGTACAAAACTACGAATATAAAAGTTTACAAAGAAAAATTCAAATTTCAAATGTTAATGTTAAAGGAATACGATCCAATCCATTCGTTCTTTCTTTAAATTGTTTTAACAGTTGCTTCATTGGACAAAACTGTCATAAAAATAATTTTTAGTTGAAAGATTAAAAAGTCATTCGCTTTTACATAAACACTTAAATATATGTATTATATAAATTTCATTAAATTATTCCAAAATTATATTACTAAGTCTACAGACTATTAATGGATTAACACATTTGATACAAATATTAGCATTATGAAGATGCATTGTAATATAAAGCTTTATAGTAGATTATAACACATTATATTGTATAAATTGTTCCTTTCATAAATTAGCACTTATGAAATTGTATTGTGATTTATTATGGGCTTGTGTTTTCGCATAAATAAATTGATATAATATCACAAATAACAAATGTATTATTTAATACTTTTTCTGTCCACTTTTATTTGTCATGTTGCGTTTTTCGAAAGTTGATTTGACTAATTTCTAAAGTTAAATTAGATTACATTGATTCGATATTTTAAATAAAAAATTTAGATATTCAAAAACTATATGAAAAGTACTATAAATTGTAATTTCTTAAATATCAATATGATGAAAAATGTTAGTCAAAGTTTTTATAGTTTAACTCTAAAAATAAAAATTATGACAAGTAAAAGTAGACAGAATATGAAATTTGCACCAGAGTAGATTGTTATAACACACTTTTGGGGGTGTGACATTTCCCAAATCTTATGAATGCCGGAAGTTTTGCACGCAGAGTTGCTCTTTTTTAAATTATATTCGTAGAAGTCCTTAACATAAGGTTGTTTTGCATTATAAATAAAATTTGATTCAACGTATAATTATTTCATAAAAGATAAAATATTAATTACTTTTTTTAAATATTAACTATTTTATATATTTCAAATAAGAGATAGTTAATTTCGATCCTTCACAATTTAATTAATGTTTAAACTTCTTTAATTTTAAATAAGTTTGAAATAATTATTTTACAAATGTCAAAATACTTTCAAAAACCATTTTGAAATGATAAGAGGAAAAGTGGGGAGGTCTTTAGTCGTGCACTAGGGTTATTGAAATGTAAGGGATGTTTTGAATAGCCGAGAGGCGATTTCTGATAAGGAAAGGACCAAACCACCCTTAGAAAATAGTTATTCAAAAGTGCATAAAAATCATGTCTAAAGTTCATTTGAAGTTGAACCAAGTAAAATTTTAAACGACAACTCAATCGATAAAGAAGTTTTCAACTTAACTTTGAGCTAGAAGTTCTTTATGACCTTCATTAATATTCAATACTCTTCCCTCTATAAGGAATTGTTTTCAAGACCCATGCAACATTAGAAATCATCGAGTTTGAGGTCTATACGCATTTAAAGAACAACCGAATCATAATTTGAAAATTCTGGGTGTTACATAATTCGCTATGGCAAAAGTGTATTTCCTACTGCGAAACATAATGTACATACATTTTAAGTTAGTTTCTTAAGTCTCTTCCCATAACTTAGAATATCCCGATCAAAAAATTCAAAAGACAAATTTTAAGGTATAGATCTATTTTCTTCTAGGAGGTAAGCAGGGGTGACTCGACAGTGTTTAAAAAAAGACATGTGTGTTAGTTCCCCAAATTTAAGGGACCTCATTATAATAGGTTATACGTTATTATTGTTTAACAAATATTGAATACTATTTGTAGAAAAAGCAAACTTTTCATGAAAACCAAAGAATTATTAAAATAAATTTGACATATTTAGATACGATATTTCATAAAAAATAATTTAGAATAAGAATGGTTATATTATCAATTGAAAACTAGAATAAATAAATTATATAAAAGTTATTAACAATTCAAATTTAAGAACCCATTTGATTTTTGGTTTAGACCACTAATATGTTGAGCCACTCCCGGAGGTAAGTCACTCTGTTAATTATTTCATCCAGTAATTCGATTTTATCCTAGAATCGAATTAGAGTAATCTTAAGGGAGAATTATTTGAGTATATTAACTTACGAATTAATGGAGTAGAAACTCTATAAACAGAGTTTATATGATCATGAAAATCCACCGTATAATAAATAAATTGTTGGTAAATAATTAGACTTTGATAAACGGGTTATGTCAATTTTTTTGTCGGGAAAATGCATAAATTGCCATCTAAATTTGTTCCTAAAAGTCATTTACACACGGTAACTAATGGGTCAGTCTATTACACACCTAAGTACATAAAAGTGTATTTATTTCCCTCTTCCGTCATCCAACCCAGGGCGCGTTTCGCCACACATAGTTGAGTGCGTCAACATGCTAATAAAATCATTATAATATATTTTTTAATTAAAAAAACTCAATCCAACGGTTATATTCCCATTCTCTTCATATAAACTATCTACCCGACCCTAATGAATAAGAACCATAAATTTTCACCTAAAAATCTGAATCAAGAACCTCAAACATAGATCAAAATTTCTTCTTTTGGATCAAAGGTAACTCTTTTTTCATTATTATTCAATTCATTTCTTTTCCATTTTGATTCATTCCTCTCTTTTTCATTTTGACTTGTTTCTATTTATTTCATTTTTTTCTTTTTGAATTCTTAGTTTGTTTGATTCGATGTAATTCTTATTAAGGTGCTACAATGGCTTGAATAAGCTTGATTATGCTCTGTTTGCAAAAGGAAGATTGTGAATTGAAAGAGGTGTGATGCAAACATGAATTTGTTTTACCTTTGCTAACCTCTTGAACCCCAAGAAATCCTGATAGAAGATATTGAGGTTGTCGTTACTATGGGATAACTTAATCTTTTTTAAGAATTGGTTAATTTGTTTTGTTGTTTCAAGAGTCATATAATGATTTGTTTTGTTTTTCAAGAATGCTAGATGATGCGATTTTTAGCTTTGGAAGGATGATTATATTGATCCATGATCCAAATTTGTGATTTTCGATTTATTGAAAAGACTTGTTGAGCTTGAATATAGTGTTGAATCTTCTTGAAAAGTTGAAACTTCAGATAAGGAAATCAACAAGACTACTATTGTTCATAATTCACAACAAACACTTAAATATGTACTTTCACGGGCAATTTATTAAAAAAACTTCAGCACAAAAGTGATCCAAAACACATAAAACTTCACAAAAATATAATATAAAATACAAAACTAGCATATACAATAATTAAAGAAAACATAAAGAAAGAAGAAGCTAGCAAAATTATAAACCTACTATATTAATTTAAACACCCATAGGAATTAGTGTAATTCGGACGGCAGAGCGGCTGCATAGGTAAAAGTTCTTTGATCAATAACTTTCTATTAAATGAGAACATAAACAAAATTAAACACTTCATATATTAGAGACAAAAATTAAAATACCAATGTTCATATTATTAATTAGCGTAAAATTTATCCCATTTCATAGTCTACAAGGACGTAAATAAATTTTTTTTACATAAATTACAAAAATTTAAGTGAATTGTAAATTTTAAGTAAGAATCAAAAATAAATTTTGTATTTTTTTCTAAATTTCTTTGGTTTGCTTTTTCTTGAGCTATAGATTCATCCATAACTATTTTTTTCTCTTTAATGCAAAGATAAAATCTATATTCACGCTATCCTTTCTTTGATCAAACATGATTTTAAAATTAAACTCTGAATTTTTTCTTATAAAAAAATCAGAGTCAAACACTCTTAGAGGTCGTTTCGTAGTTGGATAGACTTATGCAGGTATTAGATGACTACAAGCGGACTACAAGCGAAAAACTAACTCAAGCATACACAAGCATCAAACTGAATTAATGCTAAATCAACAATGTATTAAATCTCAAAACTTCCTGAATATACTGACTATTAAGCATAAATTTTAAAGAAAAGAAAACCTCTGAAATTTAGACACTTAAATTATCTATCATGAAGCCTCTACTTTGTAAAGATGAGGGACAAGATCCACGACTTTTGAAAAACTAATACTAATAAGTCGAAGTTGTAGTCCTCCGAAAGCAAAGAGGTCTCACTCAAAAGCTGACAAGCAAATGAATTTATCTCAACAGTTTGTTAAACATCCTAAGTGTCTGTATCTGCATCATTAAAAGATGCAGGAGGAATGACATTAGTACATTGAATGTACGAGAATATAATAAATTTGATGCAAAATAACTAATTGAAAAGTCTACAATAAAATATAACATAATTTTAACTGAATGTAAACAATTAAAGAAATTTCATTTAAGATTTTGGGTTTAGCAAAATGTGAATGGGAAAAGAGAAGAGAAGTGGAAAAGAGAGGAAACCAATTCTGGAGGGAAAATGAAAAGTCATTTGCAAAGTGTAAATGAAAAGTCATTTCTCCCATATTGGTAGAAGAAAAGAAATGTTGTCCTTATATTAGGAAACACTTCCTATACTTCTTAAGGAGTTATGAAGAAGGTGCTCCCTCGCGCCGCCGTCGTTCCTCGCTCGGCCTCGGCCTCAGCTTCGGCTTCGATTTGAATTCGAATTTGGCAAATGATTGATTTATAATTTTTTTTGAAAAAAATTATTTAATCAATTTTGTTAATCAAATAAGTCCTGTTAATCAATTTCTTTTCTCTTATAAATTAATTTAGAATGTTAATTAAATAACATAATTAATTTTGACGCAACGAAATTTATTTGAAATTCGTGTGCACGGTAATAACGATCTGATTTTTGAAAAGTCGTTATTTTTTCCCAAAAGACACATCATTTTAAAAAGTTGTTATTTTTCCCAAAAGACACAACTTTCTAGAGAAAATGGGTCTAAACATATTTGTCTGAATAGACACGTTTCTTGCTGAAAATGGCTGTAAAAAGAAAGTTATTTTTTGTTTTTCAAATACTGACATTTTTTTCTTATCTGCATACATTTTCTCTCATAAACAAAGTGTCGGTCGACTGAGTTTGTGTGTGCTTGTTACCGTTCATAAATTTGTTGAAGTTATTAAAGTTTGAGGTACCGCTACTTCTTTAACAAGTTAATCCGCTTTATTTTGGGAGAAATTAATTTATAACCTTGGGTACAGTGAGGGGATTTAATTTCTTACGGAAACACCGTGATTTCTGTGGACTCAGATTAAATTTTTTTTTTTTGACTAACCTTAATATCAGTAGTAACAATCTTAAGAAATTTAATAGTTTGAGAAAAGACATAAAATCACTATCGAAGTTGTCTCGAATTTTTAAAAAGACACCTTAACTTTGCGTGTGTCTTATTACCCATTAAACAATTTCAAAATAGAATGTATACACCATTTTTCACTCAATACCACTTATATAAAAATATTTGTATGTCACACACTAATAATCACTTGTCACGTGTCAAAATAATTTTTAATTATTTTATCTAATTTTTTGTATTTCTTTTATTTTTCTTTTTTCCTTTTTCTCTTTCTTCTTCACCTCAACTATGTTCTTTCTTTTTCTCTTTCTTTTTCATCTCAACTAAGTTGTTCTTTTCCATTCTCTTTGTGCTGCAGCAACATCAAATCCATTGTGACTGAGCAGATTTCGCAGCAACACTGTTAATTTTTAGTCAAATTACTATCAATTAATTTATTTATGAAAATAAATTTCATCAAGTAATTAAAATTCAAATACTCAAATATTACCAAGTCAAAATCTGACATTTAAATCACCACCTTCTCCAACTCTTGCTTCCAAATTAAATTTTTTATAGTTTAACTATTAAAGAACATAAATTTTTTTTTGTTAAATCAGAAACAAGTTGTGTAAGGATTTATTCTTTACTGTTAGTTTTCACATACTAAAATCGCCTGTCATTTTTGACAGCAAAATGAGTAACTCAAGTCAAGTAAATGTTGAAACAGTGAGTGTTGCAACAACAAGTGCTGCAACAACATCAGTTACACACAATCTTTCAACTGCTGCCTTAGCTCCGACTGAGAATGTTCTTGTTTTGTCGGATGAAACTCCGCCTGAAGAACGATTCTTGGTAACAGAAGCATGAACACATTCAATTTTTTTTGTGTAAAAATTATATTCTGAGTGGCCTGCAAGATGATCTGTACAATGTGTACAACAATGTCAGAACCTGAAATTAGAAAAGAAGTACAAAACAGAGAATGTTAGAATGAAGAAGTTCATTGTGGCAAAGTTTCTGGACTATAAGATGATAGAGAGTAAGACCGTCATCACCTAACTTCAAGAACTGCAAGTCATATTCCATGATCTCCTTGCTGAAGATATAAATTTATGTAATGCCTACGTTAGAAATTTTAATTTTATTCTTAATACTCACATAATCTTTAATGTAGGATTGATTGTGAATGATGTCTTTCAAGTGACTGTCATTATTGAGAAGTTACCTCCATTATTGAAGAAATTTAAAAACTACTTGAAACATAAATGCAAGGAGATGACTGTTGAAGATCTCATAGTAAGACTGAGAATTGATGAAGATAAAAGGCTACAAAAAAGAGGTCTCGTGGTAATTCAGCAATATCTAGAGTAAATATTGTTGAAGAAGATCCCATAAAATTAAAGAAAAAAAAACATCTGGTCCAAAAAACAATCCTCCTAAGAAGAAATTTAATGAAAGCTGCTTCAATTGTGGCAAGCGTGGTCATAGGGCTACCGAATGTCGGGGTCCCAAGAAGGACAAGAAGAAGAAAGATCAAGCAAATTTGGATGAATCAAAAAGAGAAATAGACGATCTTTATGCAATGCTTTCAAAATGTAACTTGGTTGGCAATCCAAGAGAATGATTGATAGATTCTGGTGCCTCATGTCATATTTGTGTCAACAAAGAGCTATTTTCATCATACACTCTTGCACCTACAAATGAGAAATTGTTTATGGCAAACTCCACTGTTGCAAAGGATGAAGGAACTGGGAAGGTCCCATTAAAGATGATATCAGGCAAGGTGGTGACTTTGAACAGGGTCTCATATGTTTTGGAATTGCGAAAGAATTTAGTTTCTATTCTAGTTCTGACTAAAAATGGATTCAAATGTATATTTTTTTTCCTGATAAAGTAGTAGTGAGTAAGAAAAAAATGTATGTAGGAAAAGGTTACCTTAGGGATAGTCTTTTCAAACTTAATGTAATTGCAGTTGATATGAATAAAGATTCTGCTTCTTCTTACTTGCTTGTGTCTAAATGTTTATTGAATGAACGTTTGGGACACGTTAATAATAAAACCTGTCGAAAATTGATCAACTTGAATATTTTGCCAAAATTTGAGTGCAATAAATCAAAATGTCAAATTTGCTTCGAATCTAAGTATGCTAAGTATCCTTATAAATTTGTTGAAACTGATTCACACTGATATTTGTGATATGAAGTCAACACCATTACGTGGTGGGAAAAAGTATTTCATAACTTTTATTGATGATTGCACTCGATATTGTTATGTCTATTTGCTAAATGGTAAGGATAAATGAATAGATGCATTTAGGCAATATAAAACTAAAGTTAAAAATCAATTGGATAGAAAAATTAAAATGATCAGAAGTGATAGAGGTGGAGAATATGAATCTCCATTTCCATAAATATATTTGGAAAATGGAATAATTCATCAAACTACTGGGAATTTAGAAAGAAAAAACTGAACTTTAAAAGAAATGATAAATGCATTGCTTATAAGTTCAGGTATACCACAAAACTTGGGGGGGGGGGGGGGAAGCTATCCTTACAGCAAATCGAATACTCAATAGAGTGCCTCACTCGAAGACACATGTTATTCCATACGAGAAATGGACAGGTAGAAAATCCAACTTGAAATATTTCAAAGTGTGGGGTGTCTAGCCAAAGTTTAAGTTCCCATATCTAAGAGGTGAAAATAGGGCCTAAGACTGTGGATTACGTAATCATTGGATATGCCACAAACAGTAAGACATGTCGCTTTTGGTTCATAAGTCCGACCATACGCATATTATAATACGGTAATGAAATTGGATAATGCTGAATTTTTTGAACATATCTATCCGTACAAAACTAGACATAAATCAACTAGTCGGGGGGGGGGGGTCTAAACAATCCCAAGAAGAACCAAAAGAGAATGAAGAGATTCCAAGGCGAAGTAAACATCAAAGGACATCTACTTTATTTGGATCTAATTTTATAACATTTCTTCTTGAAAGTGAGCCTTAAACATTCAAGGAAACAATGTTGTCTAGTGACTCAAACCTTTTAGAAGGAGGCTGTCAATAGTAAGATTGAATCAATCTAAACAATCATACCTGGAAATTGGCTAATCTTTCTCCAGGGACCAAAACCTTGGGCTCAAAATGGATCTTTAAAAGGAAGATGAAAGATGATGAAACTATTGATAAATATAAAGCAAGACTTATTGTCAAAGGCTTTGGACAAAAATAAGGTATTGATTATTTTGACACATACTCACTAGTGACTAGGATTGCATCAATTCGTATGTTAATTGCCCTTGCTGCAGTATACGGTCTTGAAATCCATCAAATGGATGTGAAAACCTCCTTCTTAAATGGAGAGCTGGAGGAAGAAATTTACATGGAACAACCTGAGGTTTTGGTAGTTCCTGGTAAACAAGACCCGAAATAATGACATGCAAAGTTTGATCAAACTACATTGTCTAATAGATTTAAGATCAATGAATGTGATAAATATCTTTACATTAAAGATACTCCTAATTAGGAAATCATTGTATGTCTATATATAAATGACATGCTGATAATGAGCAAGGACATTGCCAATTTAAAATCTACTAAGTGTATGCCCGCTAGTAAGTTTGATATGAAAGATATAGGATTTGTTGATGTAATATTAGAAATTAAGATTCTCAAAACTCCTAACAATCTAGCATTGTCTCAAACTCATTATATTCAAAAGGTACTTGAAAAGTTCAAGTATTTAAATATCAAAAGGGCAAAGAGCCCAGTTGATGTGAACATTCATCTTGCAAAGAATAAAGGTGAAAGTCAGTCTCAATTGGACTATGCCAAAGTGTTGTGAAGTTTGATGTATGTCATGAATTTTATATGACCAGACATAGCTTACGCTATCAGTAAACTAAGTCGATACACAAGTAATCCGAATCAAAATCATTAGTTGGCAATGAAAAGAGTTTTGGGATACTTAGATGACACTCAAAATTATGTTTTGCATTATAACAAGTATCCACAAGTTCTTGAAGGATATAGTGATGCAAATTGAATTACTGGGTTAACTGAAATAAAATTCACAAGTGGATGTATTTTCACTATAGGTGGAAGAGCAATATCTTTGAAATCATCCAAACAAACATGTATAGCTCGCTCTACAATGGAGTTTAAATTCATTGCCTTAGATAAGGCAGGTGAAGAATCTGAAAGGCTCAGTAATTTCTTAGAAGATATTCCGTTTTGGCCCAAACCAATGACCCCTATATGCATACACTACGATAGTCAAGCTGTAATAGGAAAGGCTGGAAGTTTTATGTATAACGGCAAGTCTCATCGGATAAAAGGCGAAGACATAACTCTGTTAGACAACAACTCTCTAGTAGAATTATCATAATTGACTATGTAAAGTCAAATTATAATATGTCGGATCCACTTACATAAGGACTAACTAGAGAGCGAGTTGAGAACGTATCAACAGGAATGGGACTATGACCGAGAACAAGTCATTGTGGCAATAACTATACCTAGAAGACTGGAGATCCCATGATCTATGTTCAAAGAAATAAAACAAATTCATTGATGATGGTTCAACATTGTCAAAGATTATTTTATGGTCCATTCTCATGAGACAATGTTCAACCAGGACAAAGGCATAAGGACTTTTTAATGGTTTCTAAGTTTGATATAGATAATATCAAATAGATATACATGGGATTAACACATTTAGAAATCACCTATGTGAGTGTGAAGTGTAAGCCGCTTCAAAGAGAATCCGATAAGGCCAGTTCTCTAAACACATACTAGCCGAGATGTGTTCATGGCTGAAATGAACAAAACAATGAGAACTAAGTACAGTTCAAGGGTTGATTGTGTGACTTATGTTGTCTAGGTATACACCAAAGCTCGACGGTTCAAAGATATTAAGTCTACCAATTGACCGAGTATATCCGATATATGTTCACTATGGAAAGTTTAAAGGGAAACTTACTTATCCAGATGCACGCAAGTTTTTCATGAATATTATTTAAACAATAGTCATTCGCCTTCATATGGGGGATTGTTGTTAGCAAAATGTGAATGGGAAAAGAGAAGAGAAAATGGAAAAGTGAGGGAACCAATTTTGGAGGGAAAATGAAAAGTTATTTGCAAAGTGCAAATAAAAATTCATTTCTCCCATATTGGTATAAGAAAAGAAATTGTTGTCCTTATATTAGGAAACACTTCCTATACTTCTTAAAGGGTTATGAAGCAGGTTCCCCCTCGCGCCGCCGTCGTCGCTCGCTCAGCCTCGACTTCGGCTTTGGATTTGAATTTAGATTTGGATTTGGCAAATGATGTGATTGATTGATAATTTTTTTCGAAAAAAATTATTTAATCAGTTTTGTTAATCAAATAAATCATGTTAATCAATTTATTTTATCTTATAAATTAGTTCAGAATGTTAGTTAAATAACAAAATTAATTTTGGCACAACTAAATTTATTTGAAATTTGCGTACAACGGTAACAACGATCTGATTTTCGAAAAGTCGTTATTTTTTTCCAAAAGACACATCTTTCCAAAAAGTTGTTATTTTTCTCAAAAGACATAACTTTATGAAAAAAACGGGTTTGAACATATATGTCCGAACATACATGTTTTCCTGCTGAAAAAGAAGTCATTTTTCGTTTTCAAACACGAAATTTTTTTTCTTCTCAGTATACATTTTCTCTCATAAACAAAGTGTCAATTGACTGAGTCTATGTACGCTTGTTACTATTCTTAAGTTTGCTAAGTTATTGAAGTTTGAGGTACCACTACTTTTCTAACAGGTTAATTCGTTTTATTTTTGGAGAAATTAATTTGTATCCTTAGGTACAATGAGGGGATTAAATTTCTTAAGGAAACACAGTGATTTCTGTGGACTCGTATCGGTCTATTTCATCTTATTTCTGCATCTGTATTTTTTGACTAACCTTAATACAAGTAATAACATAAACTTTACAAAAATACTTTCTCACCTTTGAAACACAATATAACAAGTGATATTGTAAAAACAAACTTGAACTCTATTTAGGAGATTCTTTAACCGATAACTATCACTATGAGCTATGTGATGATACAGCGTCTCACCCATACTACCAGAACTGTCATATACCATTTTGGGGTATATAACCTCTTAGCTAAGTGGATCCACTAAGCAACAAGATTTCATCTAAAAAGTATGATCCTTTACCCATGTTGACAAACATAGTTTATGGGATTTTGAATTTTCTGAACTCATCTACGTATCAATACTCAACGCTGCTCCCAATATATACACCTATGCTCAAATGTATAAAATATATTCTTTTTTTTTTGTTTTGAGGTAATTACTCAAAATACCTTCTTAAAAGAAGTAATTTCTCAGAATTATCTCTGAACTCATAACTTATTCAGAAATCAATGTTTATCTTTTCCCAATGTAATAAAATGATACATTTGAAACTTCTTAGTTCCCCTATATTCTTTCTCAAATAATTTTTCAAACTCTTTCTCGAGATTCCTTTTTGATTTCTAAAAATTCAATTCAAAATAATTATGTTTGTTACAAATTATCTATAAAGCACAATGAATACTCAAGAATAGGGACCATGCTGAAAAATAGCCATAAACAATCAACTCAATAAATCTAAATGCACAATATACAACAATTCAATAATTAAGAACAAAAATTCAATAATTAGGAACTT
Organism: Solanum neorickii; assembly: GCA_027704865.1. Lineage (NCBI taxonomy): Eukaryota > Viridiplantae > Streptophyta > Magnoliopsida > Solanales > Solanaceae > Solanum > Solanum neorickii. Next base: position 7,023,077 of record JAKWJC010000365.1, read on the forward strand.
AAGAATTCAACATTAACTCATCTTAAAAATACTCAAATCTAAGATAGAACCTTATATTACTCTTTTACTAATTTGAAAGTAGATGTAGGGTGTAAGGACGAACTAGTCCAACACTATAATAGCTTGCATACTTGACTATGAAGATATTAGACTGAAATTTATTGTGGAAACTTGATTTTGTCTTGAGCTTTAGGAGCAACAATAGTTTTCTTGGAGGAAACCTTTGATCGTGAAATCTTTGTTCTTGCTCTCAATAAAGGAACTCTTTTGTGAAGTTCTTAGTGTGGAAGAACATGGGAAAACCTTGGGTGGAAAGATTCTTTTAGTATCTTGAATTTTTTACTTAAAGGTTTTAGAGTTCTTATTGAATAAGAGAAACCCTAAGTGAGTTCTACAAAAAAATCTGAATCTTTAAATGTTTAGATTGAAGATTTTGAATGGAAAATTAGTTAATTGAATGACATACTTGGATAAAACACTCAAAAATGATTAGAACAGGACTAAAAAACATGGAAAATAACGAAAATTACCCTAGAACATGTGCAACAAGTTTCTAAACAGAAATTGTTGCAAGCCTTCACCGAAAGGTCTACCATTTGTCGAAATTTGTACCATCCGTATGTACTTTCGTAGAACATCCCTAATAGGGCTTCACTAAAACAAGCATAATTTTTTACTCCAAACTCAAAATGATGCAACCTTGATGGATTGCAAAAAGGACCCATATACCTTCAATTTGATAGATCATGGGTCATCTACTTCATTATGAGCTGAGAGATATGATCGTTTGAAGTTGACTTAAGTATAATCTTCTGTCAAAACTTAATGCATAGTGAAACTGTTAAAGTCTCGTTGTTTTGATGTATGACAAAGTTAAGGAGTTTTAGCAGTAACACCACGTTCCAGCTAATCCAAGTCGCTTTCGAAAATAAAAGATTACCTAAACTTCGAAGAAGTTTGAGTCAAGGTTGGGATAAAGATGTTTACTTTCTAGCGGTAAAGACAAATAGGAGCCCAAGTTGAGTTCAACAAGGAGTTATAGTGACAAAGCCAAAGTTGAAACGAACAAGGACTTGCTGGAGATTTATTCTATAAATAGGGAAATAACTTATTCAATGAAGTTTCCACACTTACACAGAGAGAAAATCAAAGAACTATCAAGAGGTTTGAAAGAGTTTTGGTATTGACTTGGGGAGTGCTGCAAGTTGAGTGAGATGTTGTAAGATTGTATTTAAGTGTCTTGGTTAGAATTCGAGTTTTGTGAGTAGGAGTTGTTCGACAAGTTAAAGAACTTGATGAACATTAAAAGATATAAAACCGGGTTTTTTTGGTCTTAGGGTAGATAGGAATTAAAGTTTATAATTCCTTAGGTTACATAGTTTTGTAATCGATGTGTTGTTTAAAAGTTCATACATAATGCAAGGCGTTGCACACAAATTGTTTATTGTTATGTTTTAATAAACAGAAACACGTTGTCTGTATGCGTTCCTTTGATGAATTCATAAGGGTAGATTTTCAACAAGTGATATCAGAGCGGGTTGGTTATCTTCATCAAGAGTCTAGTAACTCAAGATAAATAACAATATGAGTTTTGCACCTTCGATTGGACATGGTCAAGCACATTACATCAACATATCACCCCTATTCAATGGATAGTACTATTCATGGTGGAAGACACTGACGAAGGATTTCATTCAAGCTGAAGATTACGAACTATGGGTGAGAATCGTTGATGAACCATTAACTCCTACTATAACAAACAGTGAAGGAAACATTGTAACAAAACTTAAAGAAAAATACGGAGAAGCTGATTTAAAAAGATGTTGCGGAAGAATGCAAAAGCTAAATGCATTCTTGTGTATGGACTAGGACCTGACGAGTTTTATCGTATCTCAAGTTGTACTTTCACAAAATAAATATGCGACACCTTACAGAATGCTCACAAAGGCACAACTAAAGTTTGTAAATTCAGAATTGCCAGACTTTGTTCTAAATATGAAGCCTTCAAGATGAAATTCGAAGAACTGCTTAAAGATATGATCACCAGATTCACCAATGTGGTAAACGAGTTAATATTCTTAGGTAAAGTATACACCACTGAGGAACAGGTATATAAAGTACTAAGGACTCTGCCTAGATCACGGGAAATAAAAGTTACTGCAATCAGAGAAGCCAAAGATTCAGCAAAATGAATTTGGATGAATTAGTAAGAAATCTTAAAACTTATGAGATGAATGTTGACAAAAGAGGTGAAAAAAACAAAAATAAAAGTATTGGACTTAAAATAACTGAAAGTGATGAATAATATATAGATGATGATGATTTGGCACTGATAAGTAGGAATTCAAGAAATTCTTCAAAAGGGAATTGAACTCTAGTAAGAAATCACCACCCACGAAGGAAAAAACTTCTGAGAAAACACAAGGTGGAGGCTGCTTCAAGTGTGGTAAAATAGATCATCAGATTAAGGATTGTCCCATGTGGGAAGTAGATTGGAAAAGGGGAATAGCTGAAAAAGAGAAGAAGGAACTTCTCAACAAAAAGGAAAACAAAGAAAAGGAACCATCAATGAATACATCTTGGGGAACATGTTCGAACATGTATAACGCAGATGATGAGGACATTGCTTTAATGGACATAGAAGAATTAGAACCTGAACCTGTATCAGACTCTGAAGGAATGGAGGTAACTCTGTTTGATTTAAAAGATAAACTTGTAAAGTTCTCTAAAGAAAAGTTATCCTTCTTATTACTCACTTCCATAGATACAATTCAAGAACTAGTAAAAACCAAGAATCAATTGCTTGCTTCCACGACTAGTTTAAAGTTTTGAGTATATTAATCTTGATAAACTCAACAGTGAATTACAAGAGAAAGCCAAGCAATTTAAAACATTCAATCTAGCACTAAAGTCAGAGGCATTGGTAAGATTGGAATATCTGACAAACATTCAATTGAAAATGTGTACCATGTAGAAGGTTGGAAACACAACTTACTAAGTATATCACAATTGTGTGACAAAGGAAAAGAGGTAATCTTCTTATCAACTAATGTTTACGTAGTTAATCTAAAAATGCAGAAGGTAGTCCTGACAGGAAATCGAGATAAACATGTATTTACAATAGATACCTTACAAATCTCTGATGAAAACTTAGTTTGCTTAAGTGTGATTGACAAGGATCAATTGTTATGGCATAAACGTCTAGGTCACGTTGGCCATTTACAACTAAAAGAACTCATCTCAAATGAACTAGTTATAGCATTTCCTAAAACAAAATTCATAGAGAACAAAGTAAGTGAAGCATATACTTTAGGAAAGCAAGTAAAATCATCTTTCAAATCCAAATAGGTCATAAGTTCAACCAGACCCCTTGAACTATTACATATGGATCTATGTGGTCCTATGCGAGTCAAAAGCGGGGGGGGGGGGATATGTTTGTATTGGTTGATGACTATTCTAGGTATACATGGAATCTCTTTTTGTCTTCAAAAGAAGATGCATTTGAAGCCTTCTGCACTTATAAGAAAACTCCAAACAAGTTTGAAAAACAATTGATATCAATCAGGTCTGATCATGGTACCAAATTTAAAAATTCAAAATTAGGACATTACTGTAACACACACAGAGTGGATCCCAATTTCTCTGCTTCTAGAACCCCACAACAGAATGTTGTGGTTGAAAGAAAGAATAGAACATTCCAGGAAATGGCTAGAACAATGATGATTGTTAGTAAAGTCACCAACCAATTTTGGGTTGAATCAACAATGATGATTGTTAGTAAAGTCACCAACCAATTCTGGGTTGAAGCCATCAATACTGCCTCCTACACTATTAATAGGTGTATGTTGCGACCCTTGCTAGATAAAACCCTATATGAGTTGTTAAAGGGTATAAAACCAAACATCTCTGATCTAAGAATATTTGGATGTAAATGTTTTATTCATAATAATGGAAAAAATATGTTAGGGAAATTTGATGTAAGACGTGATAAGGGAACCTTTTTAGGATACTCCATGCATATCAAAACATATAGGGTACTGAACAAATGCACCATGTGTGTGGAAGAAAGTATACATGTTGTTTTTTATGAATATATTAGTATGACTAACTAGAATTTGCAGGAAGATGATAAAATCTCAAAGGCCTCCATTGATAATAAGAAGGAACATGTCTCCGACATGAAAATGATGAGACCAACACCCACGATCTTAACAACCAGGAAAAAACGTAGAAAGGGCGTCTAAAGAAGAATTAACTGGACCTGCTAATATTATTCGAAATACAAAAACTCCAAGTTTGGTTCAAAAAGATCTCAAGTATCAAGGATCACATCCTCTAAAAAATATACTTACTGATCTTACCTCTGAAATAACCACCAGATCAGGTATAAAAAAATCATTGTGCCGTCAATGCGTTTTTGTCTATGATAGAATCAAAGAAAATAAGTGAGGCTTTTTAAGATGCGGACTGGATAATTTCCATGGAAGAAGAACTGAACCAATTCAAAATAAGTCAAGTTTGGAACCTTGTACCCAAAACACCAAACAGATCATAATTGACACAAAGTGGGTATCAGGAACAAGTTAGATGAACATGGTATAATAACTAGAAGCAAGGCTAGTATTTTAAGGGTACGATCAAGAAGAAGGGATAAGTTATGATAAAACATTCACACTCGTGGCAAGATTGGAAATAATCAAATTACTCATATCATTTGCAGCACACACACATGGGGTTCACCTTGTATCAAATGGATGTAAAGTGTATTCCTCAATGGATTACTAAAAGAAGAAGTGTTTGTCAAACAACCTACTGGTTTTGAGAAGATTGACTACCTAACCATGTCTATAAACTTGAGAAGTCTCTTTAAGGGTTAAAACAAGCACCAAGGTCATGGTACGATATGTTGTCAAAATTTCTCCTAAGACATGGATATTCAAGAGGTAAAATCGACAATACACTCTTTCTCAAGAATAAAGGAAAGGATCTATTTTATTGTACAGGTATGCGTTGATGACATCATATTTGGAGCAACAAACAACTCACTCACAAATTAATTTGCAAAGCTCATGAGCAATGAGTTTGAGATGAGAATGATTGGAGAGTTAAACTACTTTATAAGGCTTTAGATCAAGCAATCACCTATAGGCACATTAATTCACCAATAGAGATACGTCAAGGAACAGCTCAAAAGATGCAAAACAAATAGATACCCCATTAGACACAACCACTAAGTTAGACTTTGGAGGAATGGGTTTTGTTATAGAGAAAAAATTGTATAGAGGTATGATTCACTTACTTTTGTATCTTACTGCTAGCAGTCCTAATATTGTGTTTTGTGTGGGCTTGTGCGCTTGTTTTCAAACCAATCATAAGGAATACAATCTCCAAGTCGTCAAAAGATTTCCCAGATACTTGAAAGGGATGATATACCGTGGTTTCACGGTATAATTAATACTTTTTCCTTAAGTTTAGTGTGCCCAAAAGCCTTTTTTGTGCTAATTTTAATATAAGTTTCTCTTTGTTTTGCAAGAAATCTGTCCAAAGCTGAATGTGGAGATTTTGAGCGAAGAAATGCAGAAGAGACCACCTACGGAGTTTATGATGGTCCGTCGTGCTTGCGACGGTCCGTAGGTGGCAGCGTAGTGCAGCTGCTGAAGGAAGATAGGGAAGTCTCACCAAGTGTGGGGTTACGAAGCTTGTGATGGTCCGTCGTGTCTATGACGGTCCGTCCTGCAGGTTCGTCATGAAGTTCAGAGAAGTGATCTCAGTACCCATATTCCAAGAGTTGAAGTGTTTTGAAATGAAGGCCCTTGACGGACCGTTGTGCCTATGACTGTCCGTCATACTTGCCGTCGAGGGTAATGAAGAAGAGCAGCAACAGAAATTGCATAAGTGTGGGACGACGGAGTCCATGATGGTCCGTCGTGACCATGATGATCCGTCGCGAGGTCCGTCGACCCAGCCGCATTTTGGCAGATTTCCAGCAAACAGAGTCCTTGTTTAATTAGGTTTTTTTTTTCTATAAATAGTTCAAAAAACCTCATTTTTATGGTTAGACGCCGGATAGTTAGACTCTTAGATTGTTAGACTCGGTATTGTTAGACATCATATTATTAGACTTTGTGTATTAGTGTTAGATTTGGAGATTCTTGCAAGTGATTTTTGGTGATTAATCAAGCAAACTTTTGGATTTTACTCTTTCTCATTGAAGTAAGTACATGAACTCTTATTTAATATATTAGAATATTGTGTTTATGGCCATGAGTAACTAAACTCCATAACTAGGGTTGTGGGAACCATAGGCAAATAATGAGATAAACCCTAATTAAAATAACAATTCTAGAATAGTGTCTTGCATGTATTAATAATTCTTTTGCTTAGATGTCTTTTTAACGGATGGACAACGTTAGAACTCGCCTTAATGCTACTTGCCGGACCAAGGAGGTAGATAATAGGAAAAGAATTATTAACATAGATTTAGTGTATACTATCTAATAGGCTAGTATTGATTGGTACGAGGTAATAACTTAGTCAAATATCGAATACGATGCTTAATATGAGGTAAGGATAAGGGTTAGGATAGCAACACAAGTAGCCGGACCAAGGTGCGGAGTGAGATTTTCTAGATGCCGGACGAAGGATTTAGAAATACATAACATATCACTTTGCATGCAAGATACTAGGAAAGAATTGTTATAGTTAGAATTATTAAGTTATGAACCTGTGGGGAACACGTAAACCCTAGTTACTTTGATTAATTGATTAAAATCCAACTGTCAAAGCTTTTAAGTGTCTCTTTCAAGTTCGTTATTTATTTTCACTCATTTAGAAATAGAAACCCCCCTTTTATGTTTTTACTTTCCAAGGAAGTCATTGACCAAACAATATTAATAACAGGTTGAAGTTAAGTCTAGACTATTTTCCTCGTGGGAACGATCCCAACCTCACTAGTTGGGTTATTTACTTGACAATACTGCTTTACTTCTTATTTGAAAAGTAAGTTTGAGCGTATCAAATTTTGGCGCCGCTGCCGGGGATTATTGATTTTAGATTAACTTGAACTTATTACTAAAGTTTAGTTGATATTTTCTTGATTTTACTTTGTTTTATTGTTTTTGATTTTTTTCAGAACTATCCTCCTTGTATGCCAAATACACGGAGAGGAAGAGAACCCTTGTTTCCCTACGATCATGAGCTAGAGCGTACACTGCTCAATATGAATCGAAACTTGGGAATAAATGATGATGATCCAAACCAGAACATCCCAGCTCCGGTTGATGTTCATGTCAGATGTTACCCGATGCTCCGGGTGAACACCAACAGAGGTGTAGAAGCATTAGCGGCAGTGATAATGAACTTTGATAGCGATTGCATTGAAGAGTATGAGTCATTAGTCGCGGCTCTTTACCGAGGTGATGTTCGGTTTAAACCGAAGAAATTTGAGCTTGATATGAAGAATCGCGAGTCCCCACCCGCGAAACCATCTATAAAGGAGGCTCCAAAAATTAGAACTAAAAGCTCTCCCACCTCATCTCAGGTATGAATTCTTAAGAAATGGTGACACTTTACCGGTAATCATTGCATCAGACATGGATGAACAACAAGTTCAGAGTTTGTTGAAGGTACTAAAAAGGTTCAAAAGAGCTATTGGGTGGACTATTGCAGACATTATTGGGATCCCTCCTTGTATTTTCTCTCATAAAATCCAACTCATGCCTGATCATAAGCCGAGTATTGTGCACCAGAGACGCTTAAATCCTCCTATGCAAGAGGTCGTGAAAAAGGAAATCATTAAGTGGTTGGATGCCGGAGTAATCTACCCAATCGCCGATAGTAGTTGGGTATGCTCGGTTCAGTGTGTACCTAAGAAATGGGGAATGACTGTGGTCCCCCAACGAAAAAAATGAACTTGTTCCAATGAGAGCGGTTACTGGATGGAGGGTGTGTATGGATTAGCGTAAACTAAACTCATGGACTGAAAAAACCAATTTCCTATGCCCTTCATGGATCAGAAGTTGGATAGACTTGTCGGAAAAGCGTGGTACTGTTTTCTTGATGGATATTCGGGATATAATCAGATTTCTATTGCACCAGAAGATCAAGAGAAAATCACTTTCACTTGTCCATATGGGACCTTTGCGTTCAGAAGAATGTCATTTGGGTTTTGCAATGCACCCGCAACATTTCAGAGATGTATGATGTCGATATTTTCTGACATGGTGGAGGATACTATAGAAGTTTTTATGGAGGATTTTTCTGTGGTTGGTGATTCATTCGAGCGGTGTTTGACCAATTTATCTGAGGTCCTTAAGAGATGTGAAGACTGCAATTTAGTACTAAGATGGGAAAAGTGTCATTTCATGGTGAAAGATGGTATTGTGTTGGGTCATCGCATTTCAGAAAAAGGGCATAGAGGTTGATCGAGCTAAGGTCGAGGTAATAGAGAGACTTCCCCCACCGATCTCTGTGAAAGGTGGGAGAAACTTTCTTGGGCATGCAGGTTTTTACCCAAGATTCATCAAAGACTTTTCAAAGATTGCACACCCATTGTGCAAACTGTTGGAGAAAGATTGTAAATTTTGTTTTGATGAATCCTGTCTTAAAGCATTCGGTGAGATAAAAGAAAAATTGGTGTCTGCGTCTATCATTATTTCTCCGAATTGGAACAGCCCATTTGAGGTGATGTGCGATGCTAGTGGGGTGGTCTTGGTGTAGTATTGGGACAGAGAAAAAAACAAAATCCCTCACCCCATTTACTATGCTAGTAAAGCCCTAAATGAAGCTCAGAAGAACTACACAGTGACTGAGCAAGAACTCCTTGCGGTAGTTTTTGCTTTTGAGAAATTTCGCTCCTATTTGCTAGGTACTAGAGTTATAGTGCATACTGACCACTCAACATTGAGATATTTGATGGCGAAGAAGGATGTGAAACCTAGGTTGGGTATTACTGCTACAAGAATTTGACTTTGAAGTGATGGATAGAAAAGGAACTGAAAATCAAGTTGTTGATCACTTGTCTCGTCTAGAGAATGAAGCTATGAGAGAGTTAGGGGATAAGACTGACATTGATGATACTTTCCATGATGAACATGTATTGGCTGCTTCACAAGACTTGATCCCATGGTTCGCAGATTTTACGAACTATCTAGCTAGTGATATTGTTCCACCAGACTTGTCCTTTCATCAAAGAAAAAAGTTCATGTACGATGTGAAGAAGTTCTTTTGGGATGAACCATACTTGTATAGGAGTTGTGCCGACGGGATTATTCGGCGTTGTGTGCCAGAATGTGAGATGTTGAGTGTGTTGGAGGCATGCCATTCCTCACCCGTTGGTGGACATCACAGTGGTATCGGAACCGCTCATAAGATATTACAATGTGGTTACTATTGGACAACACTTCATCAAGATGCTCATGGGTTTGCTAAAGCATGCCACAGATGCCAACGAGATGGTGGTATTTCAAGAAAGCAAGAGCTCCCTCTAAACCCCATTCTTGTGATTGAGTAATTTTATATTTGCGGTATTGACTTTATGGGCCCTTTCGTGAGTTCTCATGGAATGAAGTACATTCTAGTAGAAGTTGATTATGTATCTAAATGGGTCGAAGCCATAGCCCTCGCAAACAATGAAGGGAGGAGTGTCACTGCATTCTTGAAAAAGAATATATTCTCTCGTTTTGGCACCCCAAGGGCCATTATTAGTGATGGGGGCTCCCACTTCTGCAACAGATTGTTCAAGGGGTTATTAGAAAAAAAGGGGTTCTCCATAATGTGGCCACTCCTTACCACCCTCAAACTAGTGGGCAAGTTGAAGTGTCAAATCGGGAGATCAAACAGATATTGTCCAAAACAGTGAACGCTAGTAGAACGGATTGGTCAATGAGGCTTGATGATGCTCTTTGGGCCTACCGGACAGCATATAAGACTCTCATAGGTATGTCTCCATACCAACTTGTATATGGGAAAGCTTGTCATCTTCTGTTTGAGTTAGAGCATAAAGCCATGTGGGCTATGAAGAAGTTAAAAATTGATTGGAGCGAAGCTGCAGAGCAACGGTTAAATGGGTTGAATGAACTCGATGAATTTCGCCTGAAATCCTATGAAAGCTCAGCCCTATACAAAGAAAAGATGAAGAAGTACCATGATAACAAAATTGAAAAACGAGAGTTTATGGTCGGGGATTTGGTGCTTCTATTCAATTCCAGGTTGCGCTTGTTTCCGGGCAACCTCAAATCCAAATGGATTGGTCCTTACTTGGTTACCCAACTATTCCCTCATGGAGCAGTTGAGTTGGAAACTAAGGACGGTGTGCGGTTCAAGGTGAATGGACAACGCATAAAAATCTATTTCAGGCATGCTGAATCGGCGAATGAAGTGATCGAGGCATACCATCTTGATGAAGTCTGAGTAATCAAGTGTCCCCAATCGTGCCGGGACATTAAATCAGGCGCTTGTTGGGAGGCAACCCAATACTTGTCGTTTTTTTTAGTAATGTTAGCATTTTTCTACTTATGGGTTTTTAAATTTGCAGGCACATTACCAGGAAATTCTACAGAAAATTACTCTGCAGCACTCACTGACGGATACATCGACAGACCGTTGCGCCCGCGACGGACCATCGTATGCATCTGTCATGCCAGGTACGTCGTTTTGTTATTTTCAAACTAGGGCACATACGACGGAACCAACGATGGGCCATCACAATTGCGAAGGACCGTCTTCGGGGAACCGTCGTGTGATTAATGAGTCTTACTCGACCCAACCCGGCTGGAGTCTTTTTCAAAATTAGACCGTTTAAACTCCCCAACCCCTCATTTCACCCCATTCCTTTATTATTCCTCCCACTACTCTCTCTTTTTCAACTTCCACAATCTATTCCTCTATCAACCACCGATCATTGCCCCCCACAATTCCCCAAAGCCCTAAAAGTGTTAATCTACTAGTCGGAGTTGCTGCTGTGGGTGTCTTCTTGGCCACCGAGTACTTGTCCATTTGTTTTCTCCAATTCTAAGGTATGTGTCTCTAATTTTTACTCATTTATCTTGCATTTTTGTTTATTAGTTAGTATTAGCTTAGTTATTAGTCATATGTTTTTCTTTTATACGATTCTGTCTAACCTAGGTTAAAAATGTTCAAAATTTCCATGTTTACAGTCCTAGACATAGATGCTTTTGAATTGCTAAATTCCTAGGTAGTTGGGTTAGACAAATATAGGTCCAAAACACAACAAGTTTTATGTGGGTTCATCGGGGATGCATGGGGTACCCCCAGTTCTGTCACTGATGTACCAAACGAGACCCCGATGACGGACCGTCATACCCACTACAGACCGTCGTAGGGTCCGTTCCAAAAGCCCTAGCACTCTGTCCTCCAACGGACACATGTGATGGACCGTCATACCCACGACGGTCCATCCTGCACAACCGTTCTGGTTGTCAGAGACCCTATTTCTAAGGGTCTCTCATTTTTTTTTTCTTCTAAGTGTCCCCCAACGGACACATGTGATGGACCGTCGTCTTCCTGCACAACCGTTCTGGTTGTCAGAGACCCTGTTTCTAAGGGTCTTTCATTTTATTCTAAGTGTCCTTCAACGGACACATGTGACAGACCGTCATACCCACGACGGTCCGTCCTGCACGACCGTCATGACGGTCAGAGACCCCTCTGCTAAGGGTCTCCATATTTTTTTAAGTGTCTTACGACGGACAACTAGGACGGACCGTCGTACCTGTGACGGTCCGTCCTGCACATACCGTCATGCTAGTCAGAGACTCTCCTTCAGGGTTCTCTATATATACATAGTCTAAGTAAAACACGATGGACCTCATGACGGTCCGTCATAGTCACGACGAGCCGTCACCAGGCCCATCGTGTGTCACTGTTTCTATAGCAATGACATACTATTTTCAACATTTTATTTTGTATGGTTTTGCTTGTCTTGTTTGACACTACTCCTACTAATATTGATACTTTACAGGTACTATCTACTATGGCACCCAAGCAAGACCGAATCTACGCACGCGGGCAATCAAAGTCTGTCGCCCCGTCTGCCCGCATGGTCATCGGCTCTGATGATGAGCGTGACACTGAGTAAGTGCCCCCAGGCGCTTCCACACCTTCCCGTGCTGCACATGCTCCCAGAGCCACACCCAAAAAGGTGGCGTCCAGCATAGTCACTGCCTCCCAGTCTGATGAGGAGCGCACACTGACTGGAACACCCTCTGGGTCAGCCACAAATGAAGAAGGAGCGTCTGGCTCTTTAGGAGTATCGTGGTCAGAGGAAGCCTCCGGATCTGCTGAGGTTCCCGCACCCGCCACCGCTGCAGCGTCGGCCTCGTCTGAGGAGGCTGACAGTTCATATTCCACCTGAGGCTCACCAGCTCAGGCCCCCACCCCAGCCACTGACCAGCCCAACCGGTGGTGTGTCGACGGGCAATTTCAAGTATACTCCGACGCCAAGTTCCTGACTGATAAAGGAGTGATTACTCGAACACTCACCTTGGAGCGGCGGGTCCTTACAGGGAGTCTCCTGACGATGACTGAGATCCATCGTCTCTTCAACAGGCATCACTTGGAGTGGACAGCAGGTTCGTTGGGACGTTACAGTGCAGAAATGGTCCGAGAGTTCTACGCATCTTACGTAGCAACTCTCCGATCACAGATAGATAGGTGGTCTGTCCCCGCTAAACAGCCCCCCCTGGAGCAGGTCCAAGTACGGGGCGTACAGCTTGACATTTCACTGCCTGCCATCCGCCGGTTTCTATACGGCGAGGGTGTTGATGCTACTCGGACCCCTCTCACTGCCGAGTTTGACTACTGCTGGCAAATAGTTAAAGATGGCCAGTTCCTGCGTGAGCCATCACTGAGAGAGACCACCGAGCGGTGGATGGCCCTACACCTGTCAGTTGATAGAGAGGGTGCTGATTGGGTGACTGAGCCGAAGGGGGACATCAAGAAGGCCAACCTCACTTTCACGGCGAAGTTCTTGTCGCTGCTTGTCTATCACTGTCTTTCCCCCACAGCTGCAGTTAATATCGTTACTTAGGATCGAGCAGAGTTGATGGCGGCGATGATAGCCGGGTTCGATGTTGTCAAGACCCAAATTTGCGGGTCGTGATGGCACCTATGTTCCCAACCAATAGGTAAGCCAACCCAACATATTAATCCAACTAAACCAACAAATGAGTAAAAAGACTAACACTTAGCAAGAATATCCAACATTGAGTTTCCTATAAGTACGAAATGCGGAAGCTAAAACATATCACCCAAGGAATTGGTGTCATAAGTACAAGAGCTTCTAATATTCGATACAAGTCTGAGACTAAATGACAAACCTAACATAAAGAAATATCCTGTCTGAATACTAATAACAGAATGAATAAAAGATAGAGGGAGGTGTGGGCCACGGAACAGCCAAGCAGCTCACCACAACTAAAAGAACTTCAAGCTCGGACTCAATTTGCTCCACGAGATGTGCTCCTACTTGGAATCGAATCTGCACCACAAGAGTGCAACAAGTGTAGTGTGAGTACGTAACCACGTGTACCCAGTATGTCTCATTGACCGACAACGAAGAAGTAGTGACGGGAGTTATATAAGAAAATAAATTCTTAAATTACACAAGTATATATATATATATATATATATATATATATATATATATATATATTACACTTTCTATTTAAGTTTCATCCATAAAGGAAATCAACATTTAGTATTTTCCAAACACCAACGAAACATATAATCATCAAGAATGAATGATGGGATGAAATGCAATGCAATATGATACCATGTAATGATATGTCTCAGAATACCCAATACTCACTCAATCGTATATTCATGATACGCCTCGGAAATACATCGAGAGTTCATGACCCATGGGGGACTCACGAGGTCCATATACCGACACGGACGATATCCACGTGTCTGTGCGGACGATCTCAAAGCACTATCATAATATCAAACAATTTTCGCACGGACGGTCTCCACGTGCCCAAAGTTCAATCTTAACATCTCACCATCCCCAGCACGGATGATCTCCACGTGCCCAACTTATACTCAGTCTCAGTTCTATGCATGTGCACAATATTATTTCAATATAGGGGATGATGATGCATCTCAATCAATCAATATGAACATAATACATAACCACCTCAATTATCACAACTATACGGGTGAAATAAATAAAACACAATCACACAAGGAATTCAAGTCAATAATATATCAGCTAATGCCCATATTCTTTGAAAATTTTCAAATTACAATCCGCATTCTATAGTAGTAACTTTTTGTTTTATAACACCGGCACTCGTACCAATGCCCGTCACATCATTGATATGAGACCCCCATCTTTCGCCCTTACCCCTTTGTCAATTTTCATTTTTAATCTTTAATTAGGAAAACGTCCTTCAACAAGTCTAAAAAGTCTTAACATACCTCAAGTGCCAAATTCGTGTCACGAATCTTCAAGATAGTTCCTTCCCTTTTCGCAACGTTTCGGAATGTTCACGATCTACCAATGATTCAATATTCGTAGGTGAGCGAGTTTGTGGACATTCAAATTATTATAAGTAGATCATAGACCCTAAAGCTCATTCATATCTCTAATAAACCCCAAATCTTGATATATTTTATATGCCAAATTTTTCATACTTGCTGAATTTCAAGCCAAGAACTTAGCTTTAACATCTCCAAATACCCTTGAATCAATGTTAAATCATATAATATACACCTAATTCTTAACTACCTAACTCAATACATAAGAAAAGAACATTATCTATAATACGATAAGTATACAGAAAGGAACGAATGACGAATAACAAAGATCGAATGCAAATTTGTAAATTTGTTCGCTGAAACCTATAATTTGCACCAAGCATTAAATAGTCACATGTAAATATCTACTCCTTCTGTCATCATCAGCCCACCATTAGTATAGTAAATCCCTATTCCTCTTTAGCCACCAATTTTTTTGTTTTTAATTATTTTATTTTATTTTTCAAGTTCAACAACAATTCCATTCTCTACTTTCTATTCCACAACCCACCATAATAATAATAATCATAATAAATAAGGCAGAAAATTATAGACCAACATTCTTTATATTTTTTTTCCAGATCCTACGACTACGACTACATATAAATTCCAACTTTAAAATATTTCTATATATTGCAATCGTTAGAAATCATTATGAAATCTTTACTAACTAAACACCCATTCAATTCAATCTAATAATTTTACTAAAATTATATCTCTTTTAATAACAAGTTACGACAAACAATACGATATCAACAGATTGTTCACGCCAACAATTTATACCACTAATGCAAGCTTATGCAGAAAATAGATCGGTTAAGGAAAAACTTTTACTTGCAATATTTTTTTCGTTCTTCTTTGTTCTGTAATCTACGCTGCCCAAAAAAAATTAGTTTCTCCCTCTTTTGTTTTCTGCCCTTCTAATGTTAATTAAGTAAAATAAATAAACTAATCCCACGAACCTAAATCAATTAATGGGTCAAGAAAAAAAGTATTAAATGAATTATGGATATGACCCACTAACTATTAACTATATTAATTCTTCACTAAAATTTTTATTAACTAAATACTTTTAGTTTTCGAACAGTTTGAAAATACCCCTTTAAATTTTTCAAAAGAAGTCGAAATAGTCCTAGTTCTCAAAACGACCTAGCGGGTCGTTACATCACCTACCACTTAAACAAACGTTCGTCCTCGAACGGGAAAAGAAAAGAACTAACCTGAACGCTCAAAAAGATGAGGATATTTACTCCTCATGTCTGACTCTGTCTCCCATGTAGCTTCCTCCATTGGACGATGCTTCCATTGAACCTTTACTGAAGCAATCTCCTTAGACCTTAGCTTCCGAATTTGCCTATCCAAAATGGTTATCGGCTCTTCCTCAAAAGTCAAATTCTGATCAAATAACACTGAATCCCATTGAATCACATGATCACCACCCTGAGGATACTTCTTAAGCATTGAAATATGAAATACATGATGGACACCTGACAAACCAGGTGGCAAAGTCAATTGATACGCCACCTCACCAATACGCTCAACAATCTCGAAAGGACCAATATACCTTGGGCTCAACTTGCCCTTCTTTCCAAACCTCATCACACCCCTCATGGGTGAAACCTTCAATTAAACCCTCTCTCCAACCATAAACTCTAAATCACAAATCTTTCGATTTGCATTACTCTTTTGCCTACTCTGAGCCATGAGAAGTCTATCTTGGATCAACTTGACTTTGTCCAAGGACTCCCTCAACAAATCTGTACCCCATGGTCTAACCTCAAATGCATCAAACCAGCCAATTGGAGATCAACATCTCCTACCATACAGAGCCTCGAATGGTGCCATCTCAATGCTCGAGTGATAACTATTATTGTAAGCAAACTCCGCTAGAGGCAAGAACTGGTCCCATTGACCACCAAAGTCAATCACACACGCCCCCAACATATCTTCGAGAACCTGAATAGTCCGCTCAGATTGACCATCAGTCTGAGGGTGAAAGGCTGTACTAAGATCCACCGAGTGCCCAACTCTTTCTGCATAGACCGCCAGAAATGAGAGGTAAATTGGGTGCCACGATCTGAAATAATAGCTATAGGAACCCCATGCAAACGAACTATCTCTTGAATATAGATCTTGGCTAATTTCTCTGAGTTATAGGTAGTCTGAACTGGTACAAAGTGTGCAGACTTAGTCAGTTGATCCACGATGACCCATATAGCATCAAACTTACCCAAGGTACGTGGGAACCCTACCACAAAGTCCATTGCAATGCGCTCCCACTTCCACTCAGGTATGGGCATCCTCTGAGTCACACCTCCAGGATTTTGGCGTTCATACTTCACTTGCTGACAATTCAAACATCGAGATACAAAATCTACTATGTCCCTCTTCATACAACACCACCAATAGTGTTGTTTCAAGTCACGATACATCTTAGTAGCCCCCGAATGAATAGTGTACCTCGAACTATGAGCCTTCTCCATGATCAATCTAGTCAAATCACCTGTATGAGGAACACATATACGACCCTTAATCCTCAAAACTCCCTCACTATCAAGAATTGCAGCCTTGGCTTCTCCTTTTAAAACCTTGTCCCTAATATTACATAAATCACCATCATCAAACTGTTGAGCCCGAATCTGCTCCAACAAGGATGACCTAGCCTCCATATAAGCCAACACCTTACCAGATTCAGAAATATCAAGTCTCACAAAGCTATTGGCCAGGGATTGGACATCCCTAGCTAAAGGACGCTCTTGAGCCTGTAACATGGCTAGACTACCCATACTTACCGCCTTTCGACTCAAGGCATCTGCTACAACATTTGACTTGCTTGGATGATAAAGAATAGTCATGTCGTAGTCCTTGAGCAACTCCAACCATCTCCTCTGCCTTAAATTGAGATCTCTCTAGTTGAATATATACTGGAGACAACGATGATCCGTGAACACCTCACAATGCACACCATAAAGATAATGCCTCCAAATCTTCAATGCAAACACAACACCCGCCAACTCTAAATCATGAATAGGGTAGTTCTTTTCATGAACCTTCAACTGCCTCGAAGCATATGCTATCACTTTTCCCTTCTGCATCAATACACCACCCAGACCAATCCGAGAAGCATCACAATATACAACAAAACCCTCTCCCTCCACGGGTAGGGTCAAAATCGGAGCAGTAGTCCATAAAGTCTTGAGCTTTTGGAAGCTAACCTCACATTCGTCAGACCACTTAAAATTCACCTCCTTCTGTGTCAATCTAGTTAATGGAGATGCAATGGATGAGAAACCCTCAACAAACCGTCGATAATAACTTGCAAGGCCCAAGAAACTCCGAATCTTAGTAACTGAAGCAAGTCTGACCCAATCTCTTACCGCCTCAATCTTCTTAGGATCCACCATGATACCCTCCTTGGACACTACATGTCCCAAGAATGCTACCGAACTAAGCCAAAACTCACACTTTGAAAACTTTGCATAAAGTTTCTTCTCCTTTAGAATCCCTAGAATAATCCTCAAATGATGCTCATGTTCCTCCTTAGTGCGTGAGTATATCAATATATCATCCATGAAGACAATAACAAAGGAATCTAAATACGGTCTAAACACTCCATTCATCAAGTCCATAAAAGCTGTTGGGGCATTAGTCAATCCGAAAGACATCACCAAAAACTCGTAATGACCATAACGTGTTCAAAAAGCCATCTTAGGGATATCCTCCGCCCTAACCTTCAGCTGATGATAGCAAGATCTCAAGTCAATTTTGGAGAAAACTGAAGCACCCTGTAACTAATCAAATAAATCATCAATACGAGGTATCAGATACTTATTTCTGATGGTTACCTTGTTCAACTGCCGATAGTCAATACACATACGCATAGATCCATCTTTTTTCTTCACAAATAACACTGGAGCACCCCAAGGAGATACACTCGGTCTAATAAAACCTTTGCTCAACAAATCCTGCAACTGCTCCTTCAACTCTTTCAATTTAGCCGGTGCCATATGATAAGGAGGAATGGAAATAGGCCGAGTGCCTGGCTCTACATCAATACAAAAATCAATATCACGATCTGGTGGAAGACCTGGCAAATCGGTCGGGAATACCTCTAAAAATTCACTCACCACTGGAATAGACTCAAGCATAGGAGTCTCAACGCTAGTATCTCGAATATGGGCCAAGTAAGCCAAACATCCTCTCTGTACCAACTGACGAGCCTTAAGGAATGATATCACACCCTTAGAAGGGTGACCAAGAGAACCTCTCCATTCTACAATAGGAATTCCAGGCATAGCTAAAGTGATGGTCTTGGCATGACAATTTAAAATTGCGTGATAAGAAGATAACCAATCCATACCGAGAATCACATCAAAATCTATCATATCTAAGACCTTTAAATCTGCATGAGTGTCATACCCCATTAAGGTAACAGTACATAATCGATACACCCGATCTACAACTACAGAATCCCCGACAGGAGTAGAAACACGTATCGGCAAATCAAGAGACTCACATAATATATCTAGACTAGGAGAAAAATATGTGGACACATAAGAATAAGTAGAGCCTGGATCGAATAATACAGTAGCTGATCGACGACAAACCAGAATAATACCTGTGATAACAGCATCTGAAGCCTCAGCCTCTGGCCTACCTGGAAAAGCATAACAGTGAAAACGACCTCCATCAGATTGTGAACCTCCATGACCACCACCTTGACCAGAAGGAGAACCACCTCTAACTAAATCAGAACCACCTCTACCATTCCGTGCACCACCCCTACCTGGAGGTTGTGCAGCCTTGGAAGTCGAAGCCTGAGAACCTTGATGTAATCCACCACGTCTGGTCCTAGGGAAGTCTCTCACAAAGTGTCCCATATCACCACACTCTAAACAACCCCTACGAGACGCAGGCTGATGAGAGGAACTTGGATGACCAGAATGCCCTCCACGAACTACAGGTCTAGAAGATGAACCCTACGAAGTATGCACCGAGCTCTAAGAGTTATGCCCAACGTAACTAGCCTCAGACGATGGCATTGCAGCATGAATGGGTCTGCTGGACTGAGGGTGATGGCCTCTGCCCAAGTAACCCCGACTCCTAGGCGGAGCACCACCATAATAACCTGAATAACGAGTTCTCTGGCCCTCTCACTGCTCAAATCCCTCACGCCGAATCATCTCCAACTCCTTAGCAGCATCTACCACTTTCTGGAATGGAACACCAGAAGCAGCAACCTGCGAAACTCCTAGACGAATTGGAATAATCAGCCCCTTAAAAAACCTCCTCACTCTCTCAGCCTCTGTGGGAAGTATCATCGAAGCGTGCCTAGCCAAGGCACGAAATTTACCCTCATACTCTGCAACTGACATACCATTTTGCTGCAAACCCTCAAATTCGGCCCTCTTGCGCTCCCTCTCACTGCGTGGAACAAATTTGGATAGAAATACCTGAGTAAACTGAGTCCAGGATAGTAGATGGGATCCAACTGGACTACTACTAATATAATCCCTCCACCACTTCTTAGCAGATCCAGTCATCTGAAACGCTGTGTAGTCAACTCCATGAGACTCCACTAATCCAAGATTATGCAACCTCTCATGACAACTAACTATAAACTCATATGCATCCCAAGCTAAGTCACCAGTATAAGTAGGAGGATTCATTAGTCTGAACCTCCCAAACATCTTTTGCTCATCAATAATCATAGAAGGTCTGTTCACCAAATGTGATGTCATATCTGGAAACTCCATACTATCCAAACGAGGAGCTACAGCGGCAGTTGGCTGAGTCCTGGGAGTGTGTGAATCTGGAGCAACTATCGGATCTGGAGTTTGACCTCCAACACGGGTCTGTGAGCCATCAGAAGTGACAGGCAAGGCTCCTGCCTGGGCCATCCCCTCTAGCATTCCTAACATACGAGCCAAGGTATCTTGAAGCACTTGGGGGACAATAGTACTGGGTAGAGCCAAAACTGGCCCATCCCCCTCAACACGATCTTGCACATCTCCATGAATAACCTCTGCATTAGGAGGTATGGTCCTATCACGACTCTGGGTAGCTATTGGTACTTGACCATCCACATGTGCTGCAATGCGGCCCCTACCCCGACCTCGAGCTCATACCCTACCTCTACCTCGTATAGTGTTCCCAGAAGCAGGAATAGGATCCTGGCCACCACTAGCCGCTGTACGATTCCTCGCCATATGAGAGAGAATGAGATATCAAGATTAGAATTTCTACAAGGTCAAGTGTGCACGATAATGAATGAAAGAACATAATATTCCTATATGTCCTATAGGCTCTCGAAGATAGGTATGGACGTCTTCATACCGATCCTCAAGACTCTACTAGATGTTGCTCTTGTACTCGTGAGACCGATGAACCTAGGGCTCTGATACCAAATTTGTCACGACCCAAATTTGCGGGTCGTGATGGCACCTATGTTCCCAACCAATAGGTAAGCCAACCCAACATATTAACCCAACTAAACCAACAAATGAGTAAAAAGATTAACACTTAGCAAGAATATCCAACATTGAGTTCCTTATAAGTACGAAATGCGGAAGCTAAAACATATCACCCCAAGAATTCGTGTCTTAAGTACAAGAGTTTCTAATATTCGATGCAAGTCTGAAACTAAATGACAAACCTAACATAAAGAAATATCATGTCTGAATACTAATAACAGAATGAATAAAAGATAGAGGGAGGTGTGGGCCACGGAACAGCCAAGCAACTCACCACCACTCCAAGAACTACAAGCTCGGACTCAATTTGCTCCACGAGATGTGCTCCTACTCGTAATCGAATCTGCACCACAAGAGTGAAACAAGTGTAGTGTGAGTACGTAACCACATGTACCCAGTATGTATCATTGATCGACAACGAAGAAGTAGTGACGGGAGATATATAAGAAAATAAATTTTTAAATTACACAAGTATATATATATATATATATATATAAATTACACTTACTATTTAAGTTTCATCCATAAAGGAAATAACATTTAGTATTTTCCAAACACCAACGAAACATATAATCATCAAGAATGAATGATGAGATGAAATGCAATGCAATATGATACCATGTAATGATATGTCTCAGAATATCCACTACTCACTCAACCGTATATACATGATACTCCTCGGAAATACATCGAGAGTTCATGACCCATGGGGGACTCGCGAGGTCCATATACCGACACGGACGATCTCCACGTGTCTGTGAGGATGATCTCAACGCACTATCATAATATCAAACAATTTTCGCACGGACGGTCTCCACGTGCCCAAATTTCAATCTTAACATCTCACCATCCCCAGCACGGACGATCTCCACGTGCCCAACTTATACTCAGTCTTGTGTTTATGCATGTGCACAATATTATTTAAATATAGGGGATGATGATGCATCTCAATCAATCAATATGAACATAATACATAACCACCTCATTGATCACAACTATACGGGTAAAATAACTAAAACACAATCACACAAGGAATTCAAGTCAATAATATATCAGCTAATGCCCATATGCTTTGGAAATTTTCAAATTACAATCCGCATTCTATAGTACTACCTTTTTTTTATAACACCGGCACTCGTACCAATGCCCGTCAAATCATTGATATGAGACCCCCATCTTTCGCCCTTACCCCTTTGTCGATTTTCATTTTTAATCTTTAATTAGGAAAACGTCTTTCAACAAGTCTAAAAAGTCTTAACATACCTCAAGTGCCGAATTTGTGTCACGAATCTTCAAGATAGTTCCTTCCCTTTATGCAAAGTTTTGGAATGTTCACGATCTACCAATGATGCAATATTCGTAGGTGAGCGAGTTTGTGGACATTCAAATTATTATAAGTATATCATAGACCCTAAAGCTCATTCATATCTCTAATCAACCCCAAATCTTGTTATATTTTATATGCCAAATTTTTCATACTTGCTGAATTTGAAGCCAAGAACTTAACTTTAACATCTCCAAATACCCTTGAATCACTGTTAAACCATATAATATACACCTAATTCATAACTACCTAACTCAATACATAAGAAAAGAACATTATCTATAATACGAGAAGTATACAGAAAGGAACGAATGACGAATAACAAAGATCGAATGCAACTTTGTAAATTTGTTCGCTGGAACCTATAATGTGCACCAATCATTAAATAGTCACATGTAAATCTCTACTCCTTTGTCATCATCAGCCCACCATTAATATAGTAAATCCCTATTCCTCATTAGCCACCAATTTTTTTGTATTTAATTATTTTATTTTATTTTTCAAGTTCAACAACAATTCCATTCTCTACTTTCTATTCCATAACCCACCATAATAATAATAATCATAATAAATAAGGCAGAAAATTATAGACCAACATTCTTTATATTTTTTTTCCAGATCCTACGATTACGACTACATATAAATTCCAACTTTAAAATATTTCTATATATATGGCAATCGTTAGAAATCATTATGAAATCTTTACTAACTAAACACCCATTCAATTCAATCTAATATTTTTACTAAAATTATATCTCTTTTAATAACAAGTTACGACAAACAATACGATATCAACAGATTGTTCACGCCAACAATTTATACCACTAATGCAAGCTTATGCAGAAAATAGATCGGTTAAGGAAAAACTTTTACCTGCAATATTTTTTTTCGTTCTTCTTTGTTCTGTAATCTACGCTGCCCAAAAAAAATCAGTTTCTCCCTCTTTTGTTTTCTGCCCTTCTAATGTTAATTAAGTAAAATAAATAAACTAATCCCACTAACCTAAATCAATTAATGGGTCAAGAAAAAAAGTATTAAATGAATTATGGATATGACCCACTAACTATTAACTATATTAATTCTTCACTAAAATTTTTATCAAGTAAATACTCTTAGTTTTCGAACAGTTTAAAAATACCCCTTTAAATTTTTCAAAAGGAGTCGAACTAGTTCTAGTTCTCATAACGACCTAGCGGGTCGTTACAGAGGTGGACTTCACATGGCTTCTACAGGCAGTCATGCATGAGAGGGCATTCAAGGTCACTACTACCTACCCTTTCCCGTGCATGATCTTTGCTCTTTGCAGATCCGCATGTGTGCCCATATGGCACGTAGATCAGCTTAAGACCCCGCAGGGCACTGTTGACGTCTATCAGAGACGAGGACAATGAGTTGGCTCCACGCAGAGGGCCCCATCCAGAGTTGCCCCCACTTGCTGAAGATCTTGCTGATACGGTAGCCCAGGCCTTCACGGCTACACAGGCGGCGTCCACTGACACTACCCCGGTCGAGTCTTTCCCGGGTAGTAGCACTGCCCCGAGCTCCTCTCGCACAGCCCCTCTACCGGCACTGGTCCCGCTTGCTAGGGTCCAAAAACTAGAGGCGCAAATGGCCACACTTCTGCATCATATCCAGCCGTGGATGCAGAAGTCTATTACTGAGTCAGAAGTGCGCCTAGAGAGGAAAATGGTCCAGTTTACAGAGCGGAAAATCGCTGAGGTTAACCAGCACCTGGACGCCTTTGAGTTGAGGCTGCTAGCCCGACCATCCCCTCCGGTGGATGTGTCGACTCTTCAGGCTGCAGTCGACAGTCTTCGTGCAGACATTGACACGATCTTAGAGGCTAGGGTGCCGGAGTCTGAGGCCCCTTCTGTCGAGCATGCTGAGGACACAGTGTTGGCGGCTCTTTTTGCTACTTCATAAATTCCACCACCTCCCCCTCGAGAGAGTGCCAAGAGGCGTAGGGGTCGAGTAGAGCACGAGGCGCGAGCACGGAAGAAGGAGTGCCGAGAGATAGAGGCTGTGAGGAGAGCCTCACTTGCTGAGGAGGAGGCGCACCAAATGAGAGCATCAGAGTTAGCGGTTGGGGCGTCTAGCTCCGGCAATGTGGAGATAGCAGGAGGCACTACTGATGGTGCAGTTGTTGCTAAGGACACCACTGAGGGTTTCTAAATTGCAGAGGATGTGGGTTCCGGGGAACCGCACCCACCATCTTGCTGATCGACGGCGCTTTGCGCCACAGGTTTGCTTCACCTACCACTCTAGTATTTAGATTTTTATGCATTAGGGACAATTGCATGATTTTTTGTTGGCGATGAGTTAAATGGAAAGAGAGCATTAGGGTGAAGTCTGAGTAGCCCAACTCACTATCCTCTTTTGGGGTTTTCTTGCCTGTGTTCTTTTTCTCCAAAAGACTGATTACTTTTTCTGTTGAACCGGCATGTTTATTTCTTTTGTACATAGTTTAATTCTGAAGCATGATGGCTAAAATGATATCCTGATAAACTGGAAAATGATGCATGACTAGGCATAGTAACTGATAATTGTGTGGCTCTAAGCATGACATAGAGTTACACCATTGCATTACTCTAAGTCTTAAATTCGAACTAGGTGTCTGATAATTTGGTATAGTGATGAGATGTCAAGTGAGTGTGAGGAAAATTTGAAAAAGTCCACTATTGGTACTGAGCTAGAACTTGCCTGGTTAGTCCTGCTAAAAGTAAGCTGTATTAGACAATTAGGAAAGGATCATAAGCCCTTTTTCGATATCGCCCATTTCTAGCCTAAATAAAAGAAACCAAATGAAATTTATCCTTCTTTGATCCAAATAATCTGAGCTTAAATTAGACCTTTCCTTTTCACCCCAACTGATCTTTTCTGGGAACGATGTGTTGGCCTTGGTCCCTCCTTGGACATGTGCACCTCAGCTTATGCCAAAAGCATAAGTTGAGGGTGGCTAATGCAGTAAACAACCTTCATTATGGCCCTGACCCAATTTTGGGTATTGTGTACCTTGACTCATGGCAAAGCCATGAGTTGAGGGTGGCTATTATGAGGAATGCTATGGAAAGTGGGGTTGAAAGAACAAAGAGAGAGAAAGAACAAAAGTAAAGTGACTCAAGA
Source organism: Solanum neorickii (assembly GCA_027704865.1). Classification (NCBI taxonomy): domain Eukaryota; kingdom Viridiplantae; phylum Streptophyta; class Magnoliopsida; order Solanales; family Solanaceae; genus Solanum; species Solanum neorickii. The sequence goes on from JAKWJC010000365.1 coordinate 7,048,535, forward strand.
ATTAGTTGAAAGAAAAGTGAAGAAAAAGAAAAATATACAATAAATACAAGGGTTGTTGGAACTCCCCTACTGATCTGACTCCGGCGGATTCTCGAGAAGAGAGGAGCCGTGGACAATCAATTCCAACTCATCAACAAATTCCTGCCATACACACCCAAAGATTTTTATACTCATAACAAACTATAATAAACTAATTTATCATTCTTAGGTAATTAGGAACTAAAGGAATCAGACCTCAAAAATCATCATCCCAGACTGAAAGGTATGTCTACTATACTTAACTAACAAATACCAAAATACTAAGACTCGTGCACTGGGTCACGTCTTGCAATAAATACTTGTTAGAAGGATATCTTTTTAAACTGCCAAAATCAAATCAAATATGATAATCCTCTCAAATCAACATTTTCCTCTTCTCTAAAAAATTCGTTGACTTCTTTCTAACCTTTCTTAAAAATTAAGAAACCCCTTCTTTGTCACTCTCAACAAAAACCCATTCTCATTCTTTAGTCTGACTCCTTAAAACATCAAACCCCATTTTTCTTCACAGTCATGGCATCTCCCTCAAATCTCCACCTTGACATTATCCCTTTCGATAATCAAGAGAGATTATTTGCCTTACCTGCTCTACTATACATTGAATCATATGGAATAGCCTGACATTCTCTTATGGAAGACGCATCATTTCAGGGGGAATGGAGAAACCAGTGTTTGGGGTTTTCCATGGAAAAGAAGATGAGTGCACGAAGTGAGGGAGAATCCATATCATCATCAAAGGAATTAGGTAATTACTCTGATGATGACGACATTCCCTTGGTCCAAATGGTTTCTAAGAGACGATTTAATTCCCAATGTAGTTCTCTCTTATGTTAACCTCTTGCTATGGTTCTTCGTGAGGCTCGAGAAAGTCATCCATCTGACCCATCAGCAAAGACACTGGTTTGAGTAACTAGATCTGCACAACATACTAGGGATGGAGCGCTTTTAGCTCGGTAGACTAAGAAAACTCGCCTGGTTAAAAGTAAGATCGATGACGATGGAGTAGAATCTAGGAATAGTTGGAAAAGAAAAGGAGACTCCTCTAAACATAAAAGCCTTGGTCCCAAAGAATCTGATGACATTGACTCTACTAGGGTGATGTCCTTTAGGAAGAGAAGTGTGATTGGGGGAGGATAATTTTGTTGGGTTATGGGTCTTTTCCCCTTCCTATGTGGATAAATAAAAGCCCAATTTGGACCAACCTATTTTTTTCCATAAGCCCATTCTTATAAGGCAAATATAAGCCTATTTTAGGTCTTATTTTCAGATTTTTAGAGAGAGTTTTTCAGCAGCCAAAAGAGAGAAATTCGCAGTCAAAAATCCAGCCTTAACAACCAACTTCAAATTGCGATTCCCGCTTCGTTTCTTGTCCGATTGAGCTGATTTTTGGACAGCATATTATCTTCATCTCAATATTTGATTAGGAACTGACAGAGTTGGATTTGGTGGCTTGCAGCTTCAGTTTTTCTGTCGTGAACAGTAGCTGCGAAATTGGTGATTTTGCTCCTTTAATTCTCTAGATTTGGTGCAATCTTATTTTGTTGTTGCTCGTTGTTTGGCACTTGTTTTTGTGGCAAATTTTGGAGAACAATATTGTAACTCTTGGTGATTATAGTGGAGCTTTTGGTCCCGTGGTTTTTTACTCTTCACATCGAAGGGTTTTCCACGTAAATCTTGGTGTCTTGTATGATTGATTTATTATTGCCTTGTTATATTTGTTTGATTGAATTACTTGCTGTCTTACTATCATATTGCTTGTGGTTGTTTGTCTTCTCTTGGTTCAAATCGAGAAGGGAAAGTATAGACTTGGGTATTCTTCCACTGTTATCCTGTCAGGCATTCTTTGTTAGTGCCTTGTCTTTCCCAACAAAGTGGTATCAGAGCATTGGTTATTGTTGATTGTCGTTTTGAATGATGGAGGCAAATATGAGCAAAATGGTGTGTTTAACTGGTAGTAACTATCATATTTGGAAAGGCAAGATGAAAGATCTTCTATTTGTCAAGAAGATGCATTTACTTGTGTTTGTTTCTAATAAGCCTCAGTCTTTGAATGATGAAGAATGGGAATTTGAGAATCTGCAGGTTTGTGGCTATATTAGACAATGGGTTGAAGATAATGTTAGAAATCATATTGTGAATGAGACACATGCCAAAAGTTTGTGGGACAAGCTCGAGACACTTTATGCTTCGAAGACTGGCAACAACAAGTTGTTCCTATTGAAACAATTAATGAATATCAGGTATAAAGAGGGAACTCCTATTTCTGATCATATTAATGATTTTCAGGGTGTTCTTGACCAGCTGTCCGGAATGGGTGTAAAGTTTGATGATGAGATACAGGGACTTTGGCTTCTTAATACTCTGCCAGACTCTTGGGAAACTCTTCGAGTTTCTTTAACTAATTCTGCTCCCAGTGGTGTTGTAACCATGGAATATACTAAGAGTGGTGTCTTGAATGAAGAAATGAGAAGAAGATCTCAAGCCTCATCTTCTTCAGCTTCACACTCCGATGTTTTGGTTACTGAAGATAGGGGAGAAACAAGTCCAGAGGTCAAAATGATAGAGGTAAAAGTAGAAGCAAGTCAAAGTCTAAATACAAGAATACTACATGTGACTATTGCCACAAGAATGGGCATATCATGAAATATTGTTACAAGCACAAGAGAGATATGAGAAAACAAAAGAGAGAAGGCGATAATGAAAATCGTGTTGCTGTTGTTGCTAATAATGATCTTCTTGTTTCTTGTGATGAAAATGCCATTAATCTTGTTTGTGATGAGTCTAGCTGGTTTGTGGATTCTGGTGCTACTTCTCATGTCACGCCAAAGAAGGAATTATTTTCTTCTTATACTCCAGGTAATTTTGGAACGTTGAAAATAGGCAATAATCATGAAGTTGAAGTTATTGGCATTGGGACAGTTTGTTTGGAAAGTAACAATGGTTCCAAACTAGTTCTTAATAATGTCAAGCATGCTCCAGATGTTCGCTTGAATTTGATTTCTGTGGGATATCTTGATGATGAGGGTTATGTTAATACACTTGGTGCTGGCCAGTGGAAGCTTACTAGAGGTTTGATGGTTTTGGTCCCGTGGTTTTTTACTCTTCACATCGAAGGGTTTTCCACGTATATCTTGGTGTCTTGTGTGATTGATTTCTTATTGTCTTGTTATATTTGTTTGGTTGAATTACTTGCTGCCTTACTATCATATTGCTTGTGGTTGTTTGTCTTCTCTTGGTTCAAATCGAAAAGGGAAAGTATAGACTTGGGTATTCTTCCGCTGTTATCCTGTCAGGCATTCTTTGTTAGGCATCAGAAAACTCCTCCAAAGACTCCTCAGTTAAATGGTTTAGCAGAGAGGATGAACAGAACTCTAGTTGAGAGGGTTAGATGTATGCTTTCAGATGCTAAGCTGTCAGATTCCTTTTGGGCAGAAGCACTTAATACTGCTGCTTATGTTATCAATTTATCTCCTGCTGTTGCTTTAGATGGTGATGTCCCTGACAGAGTTTGGACTGGTAAGAATTTTTCTTATGATCATCTTAGAGTCTTTGGGTGTAAAGCCTTTGTACACATTCCTAAGGATGAAAGGTCAAAGTTGGATGTTAAAACTAGGCAGTGTATCTTCATTGGTTATGGTCAAGATGAATTTGGCTATCGTTTCTATGATCCTGTTGAGAAGAAACTTGTTAGAAGCCGTGATGTTGTGTTCTTTGAAGACCAAACAATTGAAGATTTTGACAAAGCTGACAAGGCTGATTTTCAGAGTAGTGAGAGCTTAGTTGATGTTAATCCAGTTCCTTTGACTATCGCACCGGAAGAAAATCTTCATAATGATGAAAATCAAGTTGATAATGAAGATGTTGATCATGTTCAGAATGACCGGCATGATGTTGTTGATGCTCCAGTGCAAGATGATGTGGTTGTCCAACAACCAATTATAAATGCTCCAGAGAGTTCTCTCAGACGATCTAGTAGAGAGAGAATTCCTTCATCTCGTTATTCTCCCAATGAGTATGTACTCTTGACTGACGGGGGAGAACCTGAGAGTCTTGATGAGGCCATGGAAAGTGAAGAAAAAGAAAGTTGGTTTGATGCTATGGAAGATGAGATTAAATCCTTGCATGATAATCATACCTTTGATTTGGTTAAGTTACCTAAAGACAGAAAAGCTTTGAAAAACAGGTGGGTTTTTCGGGTGAAACACGAGATGGTAATCCAGTTCCACGGTACAAAGCTAGATTAGTTGTCAAGGGATTTAATCAGAAAAAGGGAGTTGATTTTGATGAGATATTCTCTCCAGTTGTGAAGATGTCATCCATTCGTGTGGTTCTAGGCTTGGCTGCAAGTCTAGATTTAGAGGTTGAGCAAATGGATGTTAAAACTTCTTTCCTCCATGGTGACTTAGATGAAGAAATTTATATGGAGCAACCCGAAGGTTTTGAAGTCAAGGGTAAAGAGAATTATGTTTGCAAATTGAAGAAGAGCTTGTATGGTTTGAAACAAGCTCCCAGGCAATGGTACAGGAAGTTTGGTTCTTTTATGAGTCAGCAGGGCTTCAAGAAGACTTCTTCAGACCATTGTGTTTTTGTGCAAAAGTTCTCTGATGGTGACTTTATTATTGTGTTGCTTTATGTTGATGACATGCTTGTTGTTGGTCATAATACTTGCAGGATTCAGAAGTTGAAGCAAGAGTTGAGTAAGTCTTTTGCTATGAAAGACTTAGGACCAGCAAGGCAGATTCTTGGCATGCAGATTGTCCGTGATAGAAAGGCCAAGAAATTGGTATTATTACAAGAGAAGTACATTCAGAAAGTACTTCGCAGATTCAACATGGATAAAGCTAAGGTTGTCAGTACACCTTTAGCTATGCACTTCAAATTGAGCACGAAACAGTGTCCTTCTAGTGATGATGAGAAGGAAGATATGAAGAAAGTTCCTTATGCTTCAGCTGTTGGTAGTTTGATGTATGCGATGGTTTGTACAAGACCGGATATTGCTCACGCTGTTGGAGTTGTTAGCCGTTTTCTTTCTAATCCGGGAAGAGAACATTGGAATGCTGTGAAGTGGGTTATGAGATATCTCTGTGTCACTTCTAGTCTGAGTTTGTGTTTTGGTACAGGGAAGCCTATTCTTTGTGGTTATACTGATTCAGACATGGCTGGTGATGTTGATACTCGCAAGTCTACTTCAGGGTACTTGGTTACTTTTGCAGGGGGAGCTGTGTCTTGGCAATCTAGGTTGCAAAAATGTGTTGCTCTATCTACTACAGAAGCTGAGCTTATTGCTATCGTTGAAGCTTGTAAAGAATTGCTTTGGATGAAGAGATTCTTGGGGGAACTTGGTTGTGCTCAAGAGAGGTATGTGCTTTATTGTGACAGTCAAAGTGCTATACATCTTGGCAAGAATTCTACGTTCCATGGTCGGTCTAAACACATTGATGTGAGATACCATTGGATTCGAGATGTGTTGGATTCTAAGTTGCTTGAGCTTGAAAAGATTCATACAAATGACAATGGTTCCTATATGATGACTAAAGCTTTGCCAAGAGGGAAGTTTGAAGATTGTTGCATGGTCGCCGGGATGGCTGTCTCCTCCACATAGTCGTGAGGGGGAGAATTGTTGGGTTATGGGTCTTTTCCCCTTCCTATGTGGATAAATAAAAGCCCAATTTGGACCAACCCATTTTTGTCCATAAGCCCATTCTTATGAGGCAAATATAAGCCTATTTTAGGTCTTATTTTCAGATTTTTAGAGAGAGTTTTTCAGCAGCCAAAAGAGAGAAAAAAAGAGAGAAATTCGCAGTCAAAAATCCAGCCTTAACAACCAACTTCAAATTGCGATTCCCGCTTCGTTTCTTGTCCGATTGAGCTGATTTTTGGACAGCATATTATATTCATCTCAATCTTTGATTAGGAACTGACAGAGTTGGATTTGGTGGCCTGCAGCTTCAGTTTTTCTGTCGTGAACAGTAGCTGCGAAATTGGTGATTTTGCTCCTTTAATTCTCTAGATTTGGTGCAATCTTATTTTGTTGTTGCTCGTTGTTTGGCACTTGTTTTTGTGGCCAATTTTGGAGAAAAATATTGTAAATCTTGGTGATTATAGTGGAGCTTTTGGTCCCATGGTTTTTTACTCTTCATATCGAAGGGTTTTCCACATAAATCTTGGTGTCTTGTATGATTGATTTATTATTGCCTTTTTATATTTGTTTGATTGAATTACTTGCTGCCTTACTATCATATTGCTTGTGGTTGTTTGTCTTCTCTTGGTTCAAATCGAGAAGGGAAAGTATAGACTTGGGTATTCTTCCGCTGTTATCCTGTCAGGCATTCTTTGTTAGTGCCTTGTCTTTCCCAACAAATTTATGTATTTAGGGGTGGTGAGATGGATGAATTATTGGTTTTCTTGCAAGCCCAAGTATGGACTGAACTGTTTTTTCAAGGGCCTCAAAGGCATGAAATGGGTAAGGTAGAAACCAGGGAGTTTTACATCAATGCAACAAGGTCTGCTTCTTCAATTTTGAGCACTGTTTGTGGCGTTTTGTTTACACTTACTCGTGAGATTTTGTCTTCTATACTGGGGGTACCAAATAAGGGATGGGGTTACTATGGTAAACACGATTAGACACCTTTGGAGGGAAACATGTCTGGAATTGAAATATGTCAACGATTTTTTAATGATCCTACTCTGCATGAATACTTTAAATTGATAAGGGATCCATGCTACCCTTGCATTGGTTATTGTTTGATGTGGTCCATAAAATCATTCTACCAATATAGTAGAAAAGAACAGAGGAAAGTTATTTAGATCTTACTATTATGGAGTTGTTACTGTCTAAGATCAAAATTAACTTGACTGTCTTGATACTTAGGCAAATACAAAGTCTTTCGGTTATTGATAAAAAGGAATGGGATTTGGCATATGGGTTTTGGTTAGGACAAGTGTTGGAAAATTTTTGTGTGCCTATTAAGAAGTGGCAGATTTAGACCATTACAGACATCTTAGGGACAGTGGATCATGTAACCATGACTGCTACAAAGAAAGGGGTAAATGCACCAGTTCAACGTCTAAAAGTTTCTCTAACTGCAAAGGAAAAAGAGATGGATGCATTACTAGTGGCTCACTCTGCAGATATAGAAAAAAAATAGTCTTGCTCACGATATGGAAAAAGAAAAGTTGATTGCTGAGAACTGTAAAATTAAAGATGAACTAGTCTAGGCTCAGGCTGCTTTGCAACATGAAAGGGACGCCAATTCTGGGCATCTAAAAAGTATCTTTAATTTGCTCACTAAGTGTTCCTCATCTTCTTCCACCTTTGTTCCACCCTATAATCATACAATAATCCTTTGTGCAGGATCTTATGTTTTGTGTTCTTAATTGTTAAGTCTTTAGTAGACAATTCTGCTTTTCTGTGGATAATGATTTTATGTTAGTTTGGTGCTTTTGTTATAGTTGGTTGTGCTATTATGACTTTGTGTCATGAATATGCATATTTTTTCAGTTTTTTCCTAATGTAAAAAGGGGGAAGCAGCGTGCATATGAGTTACATGTTACGTGCTTACTTCCAATTCAATGTAAGCAGATAACATTTGCCATAGTCAAAAGGGGGGAATTTGTTAAAGTCTCGTTATTTTGAAGTATGAAAAAGTTAAGAAGTTGTAGTAGTAGCACCACGTTCCAGCTAATCCAAGTAGCTTTCAGAAATAAAAGATTACCTAAACTAAGTCGAAGAACAAGTTCGAGTCAAGGTTGGGTTAAAGAAGTTTACTTTCTAGCGGTAAAGACAAATAGGAGTCCAACTTGAGTTCAACAAGGAGTTGTAGTGACGAAGACAAAGTTGAGACGAATAATGACTTTCTGGAGATATATTCTATAAATAAGGCAATAACTTCTAAAATAAAGTTTGCGAACTTACGTAGAGAGAAAATCAAAACACTATCAAGAGGTTTGAAAAAGTATTGGTATTAACTTGGGGAATGTTGCAAGTTGAGTGAGAACTTGTAAGATTGTATTCAAGAGTCTTGTTTACAATCCGAGTTTTGTGAGTAGGAGTTATTCAACAGTTGAAGAACTTGATGAACATTAGAAGATATAGAAATAAAAATAACACTCCACACACATTTAAGATGATAAATATCAAGTTATAAACATACTTTTTGATAATAAACTACTTATAGCATATTATTATCAAGTTATACCATATCAAGAAAAAATATATTCTTCTCATTAATTATTTAAATAATAATTAATTTATTTAAATAATTATATTTATTATTCAGTTACCTTTTTTAAACCAATCTATTTAATTAAATTAACTTTTTAAGTTACCTCTTTTAAATCAAACTATTTGATTACATTATTTTTTTTTAAGTTACCTTTTTTAAACAAAACTCTTTAACTATTATTAATTAAATTAAACATTATATAGTTACCTTTTAAAATTTTTTACAAAATAATAGGAATTTTATCATTCCATAATAACTACCCACCACTATCTAAACCAATACCAGTTATTTTTAAAAACCGTCACACGATATATATATAAAAAATTTATCTTCCCCAAATATATTGTTCTTCCCCAAATCCTCACCAAATCTTCTTTAATTTCGCACGCCTAACATTTAATCTTCACCAAAATTAGCTATTTTGCTAAAAAATCTATAACATTTCACTCTTAAATTTGTATAACGCCTAACATTTTTCTTCACCAAAATCTATTATTTTGGTCAAAAATCTTCCACTTTTGCACTCAAAAATCTATATAATGTCGAAGAGAGGCAATGAAACCTCGCGTAAAAGTAGAAGGTTGAACGATGAAGCAAGATCTGAGAAATTTCATGCTCCATCTTTCAACATTTTGTCACAAACACAAACTCAATCTTCATCTGCAAAAGAGAAATCTAGAACAGAAAAAACAAAAATGGAAAAAAAAAACAAAGAGCCAAAGGAAATCGAGAAGAAGAGAAAAGGAAAAGAAAAGCAAACCGTATGTGAATCTGAGAAAGAGGCAAAAGAAAGAGGAAAGGAAAACAAATCCAATACTCATCAGATTCTGACTCTGATTTTGTAGATGAGTTGCTAAAGTCAAAATCAAAAAAATCAAGACCCACAGAAATTGATAGTTCACAGTTAGAAGAAACAAATAAACCCAATTTTTTTTAAGGTTAATAAAAGTTTTTTTTAAAAATTTAAATTTAAATTATCTGTTTAATTTTGTTTTAATTTCGATTTAATTGTGAATAGTATAGTACATGATTTTATGTTGTGTTATTTGTGTATGAAATAATTAATATATTTTTTTATCATAGAAGTGTATGAAATATTTGTATTAAGTTTGTATGATATTTTTAACTATTAATATTCATAATAAAATTAAATACTTGATGGTTTGATTTTGTATATTTAGTGTTGAATATGTGTATGAAATAATGTATTAAGTTTGTATGAAATGCTTCATCTATTTTATTACGTTATAAATGTATAAACAATATATGAATTGTGTATGATTTATTATATTAAGTTTGTATGCTATGTGTATGAAGTGATATATTTGTTTCTCTTACATTATCAATGTATGAATTGTGTATGATTCAATGTATTAAGTTGGTATGCTATGTGTATGAAATTCTATATTTGTTTCTCTTACATTATCAATATATGAATAATGTATCAATATTGTTTGATTTTGTACATTTAGTGATAAACGAATTGTATATGAAAAAATGTATTAAGTTTGTATGAATTTATATGAAATGCTATATTTGTTTTATTACATTATCAATGTATGAATAATGTATGAATTGTGTATGATTTAATGTATTAAGTTTGTATGCTATGTGTATGAAATTCTATATTTGTTTTTTTTCACATTAGCAATGTATGAATATAGTATGATATATTAATTTAATATTAACAATTTTTTAGGAGAAGAAGACACAAACACGTTTGTCTTCATGTATTAACATGAATGTGTTTGCGGATCTATTGACCTTTCTAGTTCAAGATAAGTTTCAACAATTCCTAGAAGAAACACCTTTTGGATATTTTTATAATTTGCATAACATCAATATTCACTGTCAATTGTTGAGGCACATAAATCTACTTGGGAATGAAAATGTTAAGGATGACATGTTTGTCATAAATGTAAATGGTAAAGAGTTACATTTTGGGTTAAAAGAGTTTGTTGCTATAACCGGTCTGAAATGTGGACATGTTTCTGATTTTGTATATGACTCATATGTTCCAAACAGACTTATTGCTGAAAATTTCGGGGATTTTAATAAAGTATCCAAGTTAGATTTTTATTATAAGTTTAAATTGGAAAATTTTTGGGAAGAAGATGACCGTTTAAAAATCGGGATCTTGTACTTTATTTCTCTTTTTCTGACTGCATCAGACCCTTCAAAAACAACAATTTCAAAATTGTATTTTGATTTGGTCGAGTCTGGACAGTATGCCACATTCCCTTGGGCAAATGAATGTTTTAATTTAACACTCAAAGTATGCAGTCAAAATTTTTTTTAAAAAAATCTATCGTCATTCAAATTCAGCCAGTTCCCCATAGCATTGCAGTTATAGTTTTATGAGTGTTGTCATCCATTTTACAACACAATTGCTACACGTGTTTCAATTCGCACACCGAGAATCCTGAACTGGAAGACGCCTAATGACGTCATTTTTTTACTATTTGAAGAAAATAATTTTCAGATTACATGGCAATCAGGTATTTTTCATAGAATTTTATTAGATTCATTATAAATCAATATACATTCTAATTTTTTATTTGCTGCAGCATAAATTCAGAAATATGGTTTTTTTTAAGAAGAGTTAAATCTCATGGACGAAATCATTCTAAATCAGTCAAGCAGTCACCATGATTCGGAAAATCACAAATCATCGAAAAATCGTGCCGTTGATAGTGAACATAAAGTTGAAGAATTGAAAGATGATATTGCAGAGGTACAAGTACAAATATCAAATTAAAATAATTTTTTTAAAATTAAAATATACATATCAAAAACTTATTTTTTTAATTAACAGGTTAAGGCAGAGTTGAAAGAACTCAAACTCACTGTAAGTTCCAACATATTTTTAAAGAATTAATATAATTACCTTATAATTTATTTTATTTTTAATTTTTTTTTTGTACAACAATAAGGTTGACAAGCACATGGTTGATATCAAGAGTTATGTTGATAACTCGACCAAACTGATAATTAAAGAGATTCGATTGTCAAGAGGAGAACAAATACCAGAAGAACAACCAGAGGTATATATATATATATATATATATATATATATATATACATGTATATTTTGTGTATGAATATTGTTTGATAACTCTATAAATTGATATTTTTATACTAGTTGTTTATTCATATTATTATCACTCTTTTTCACTATTAAAAGAACAAATATAACAACACATCATACATATATATATATATATATGTGAATTATGTATATATATTGTATTTAATATGTATGAAATCTATATATATTCATCATTTATATATAAATGTTTTGTCTTAATCATGTATGAAGTTTGTATTTTGAAAATACCTATGATTATTAAAAAAATAATGTATTAAACATATATGCAAGTTTTTTTATTTGCAATCTATTAATTTATTTCTTACAAATAATTCAGAATACATTAATATCTGCAAAAATTTCATATTATCTAAAAATTATTTTCAGGACAACGCCAATCATTATGCTGCAAAATCTGATCCAACAGCTATGCCTACAGTTTCAATTGGACAACACGTCCAAATGTCAAACACAGCTGGTACGATATATTCATTTATGTAAATTTAAGAAATTATTTTTATATAACTATTTATTATTTTTTATGTACATGAAGCTCAAAAGTCAACTGATGGTTATTTCAACGTATACGCACCTACAACGTCAACATCAAAACAACCAACATTGGACGATTATCCTGATTTTACTATGATACAAATCATCGCACTTGATCCAATTCTTAATGCTACCACGATTCTAAATGTGCAAACAAAACATAAGAATCTTGAAAAATGCGATTCTTCTCCTTACATCGGAATGTCGAAAGGGGAAATCAGTTCAAATAGAGTACCTACATTCTTTCAAATCAAACATCCATTCCAAAATCACAATGGGTTTGATGTTCGAGATGACTTGATTGAGGAGTTCAATAAATGGATTTTTAAAGATGTGTCAAGCAGGCGTGACAGGTATAAACTAACATGAACAAAATTATTTTATTTAATTTCACAATTCAAAAATTAATATAATACTTATTTAAATATATACAGGAAAATAGCATATTCCAAGGTTAAAAATACATTTCATCCTCAAAAGGACTTTGGCGTTGTCAAAATCGGAGAAACGTATTTTCTTCACATAATGAGTCAACCGGGAAGACCTTGGGAGGACGGGGTAAGACATTTTTTTACTTAATTATTATGATTTTGATTTGCAGTGATATACATATGATTATTATTTTGTATGAATTATGTGTGAATTGTGTATGAAACATATGGATATATTTGTAATGTATACTTTAAGTATGAGGTATCAACTGCATTATTATTTTTATTATTTTTTTTAAAAACAGCATATTAATACAATAATGTATTATCTCCGAAAGAAGGCAAAATACTCTCAGACAGTCACTTCTTACAGTACTGTTGATTGTTGGTTTATGGCGTGGATTGATAACATTGAGAAACAGTGGAGACAGTCAGAATGTGACATGAGATGCATTTCACCGGACCATGATGTTGGACAATGCATTAGAGGATTTAAGTTGCTTGCTAACATTTCGTGGCATAGGGTTAACGAAGTAATCATCCCAGTCAACATCAGCGACAAATTTTATTGGTTCCTTGTCGTATTCCGGATCATACGTAGATGTATATATGTCTATGATTCGATGATGGGAGGATCTGTTCACTCCAGAAAAGTTAAAGAAGCTGTTGATAAACTTCCAACCATGATTCCATTATTTCTGACGAGCACAGGGTTTTATGCAAAAGGCTTGATTTGTATGCGAATAATCTCCCTGATTATCAATAGAAGCCTCATTCCGAACCTCTCAGTATCAAGCATGTTACACATGTTCCTCAACAATAATAAAGTTCAAAGTATGTATACTTGTTATATTATATTTTCTTCATCTTAAATTAAATTTTCTTTATAGTCATTACAAAATCTTTATAATTTCAATTTTTTTACAATGATTGTGGTCTATACACATCTCTCTTTGCCGAATACATGAGCAATGGTGTTTTTGATATATCTCATATTGATATCGATTCAAAATATCATCGTCAAAGATATGATACATTACTTTGGCATTATGCAAAATCAAAGAATGATGAAGGCGCAATAAGTGAAAGTGAAGTTACATGAACAATTGCTAGCAAGAAGGGTGGACCTCGAACTCATAAAGAACAAGTTATGGACACCACCAATTATCCTACTCCGTAACAGGAAGTACAAATCTTCATGGCACGCTAAACATTTTTTTGAATGACATATTTTTTTGACTTATGAACTATTTATGTAATTTTCCAGTTTTTTATTATGAATACTGATGGTTTTATATGAATTATCAATGATTATTACTAATTATTAAATGTGTCTCACTTTGTATAAATTTTGAACGCAACAAGAAAATATAGGAACACTGTATGAATCAGGCATGAACATTATATGAATTATGAATGTCATATTATAATTTGATATATAGAACATAGATAAATGTCATATATATATATATACACTATATTTTTTTTAATTTTATATAAATGACAGTCTGCTGCACTATATATTTATAATTTTAAAATTTGTATGATATTTGTATAAATTGCACTTTTCAATATGTAATGTTAAATTGTTATATGAATAATGTATGAAAATTATATGAAATATTACTGACATATGATTCAATATGACAATATGAATAAATATATAATTATACCTTAATAAATGTGTCATGTTTTGCATAAATTACTTATTCAATACGCATTAAATTTTTTTTGTATGAATACTGTATACTTTCAAATACAAAACAGAAACAAATGCTACTTATATTACTGGTATGAATACTGTATGAAAAATGTATGAATTATATCATATTATACTTTGATATGTAGAACATAAACATACATTATTTTATATGCAAATATTTCTTGTATAAATGTATCAATTTTGTATATAGTCCTCATTCAATATGCAATAACTGTATGCATAGTATATGAATATTATATGACTTACTAATGGTAATGAATGTTAATATATGAACAGTTGTATATACAATGTATGAACATTGTATGAAAAATAATATGATTCAATAAAAAAAATAAAACATGTGTATAACAATTTAAATAGGGATAATACTCAATTAACCCCTAGCATATACCAAAAAATCCCTGAGACACACCTTATCTTTGATGAGGTCCTATTACCCCCTCCAACTTTTTTTAGGTAATTAATTACCACTTTCGTACCTACGTGGCAATATACGTGAATTCACCCATGTAAGGCGCGTGAGTGAAGATTTTGGCTAACAATGACCAGTAAAAGTTAGCCACATGTCAAAGTAATTTAAAAAAATATTCAAAAATAAATATTAATGTTTCTCTCTAAAGCAGTTGTCTTCCTCTTTTGAAAAAAAAAACCCATTTTCATGGTTCTTCATTTTTGAAGAAGCTCCATCCATTATCATTCAAGTTAAATAGCTCCTTGATTTGAAAAGGTAAAGTAAAATTTAATATATTCTTTACATCTTTTTATGTCGATTATTAAATCTTTTTTTTTTTTGCATTGTTTATAAAGTTAGGGTTATGACAAAATCCGAGTTGAATAAGTTCTGTATGGATGAGAACGATTCAATGTTCAACGCGAAAATGCGATGCAAGTATGGAATCTTACTGCAAATGCAGACGTCTTGGTCAAATCACAATCCCAGAAGACGATTTTGGTCTTGTCCTCACTATGAGGCCACAAACTGTAATTTATTTAGATGGAGAGACGCAGAGAGAGTCGATGAAAGATCTCATTTTATTCTTCCAAAATTGGTGAATGCATTTAACGAGTTAGAAAAAAATTATAAGCGTGTGAAGATGCAACTGGAACAGCTTGATAATTCCAACATTGAACAGTCAAAACTAGAGAAAGTTCCTTTGGATGAAGGTGAAAGTCTTCGAAATTGTTATGAAAATCTGAACATCAATTCAAAGGAGAAGGTTGACAACGTAAAAGAAATGGGTGAATTGAAAGACAAGAAAAAGATGAAAGGGATGAAAATGAAGAAAAGAAATAAAGGTTGTTGTTTTGGCAAATTCCTTTGTTGTGTGAAGATTTATTTTGTTGTTGTATTTGTTATTTTCTAACCCAAGTTTGTAGGTATAAGGATCATATGAAATTGCCATAATTTTGTGTGGTAACGAAACCTTTATTTGTTTAATTGTAATGTAAAATTGAATTTGTTTGTGTTTAAAACTGTCTTAATTCTCTATTTGCCATGTTGATATGTTTGTATTGGAAGTTTTAAAATAAAGTAAAGCAAGAGGTATTAATCATTCTTAAGAGAAATTTTAAATACAAAGTTGATAGTAAAAGTGCCGAGAATTAGTCACGGCGCATAGGTGCCCAGAATTTCATTGCTTGAGAGCAAATTTTCAGTACAAAATCTAAATGTGCCCAAAATTATACAAGTCACAACACATACGCAAAACAAAATTTTCACATTGCATAAGTACCCATAATTTCAGTACTATAACAAAAAATAGGAATATTTAATTTTCCTTCAAACATAAAACAAAATAGTACTTATAGTGGCCACCAAGAAAGTACTGATAAAACACCATTGATATCAACATTATAGTTTCCATGGGTGTCGAGATTGTGAAGACGAGGAAGCATTTGAGTTTGAAAGCCTTGATTGATCTCTAATCTGCTGGAGCCTTCTAGTTGTGATTGCTTGATTTACTTTTCACTTCAATCCGCTTGTCGGTTTGAAACCAATATCCCCAGTTACAATACTTGATCTCAAAACTCTCTTTGGTCCGGCTAATATTGTGCTACTTGGCAGTTAAAGCTACAAAATTTTTAGAGAACTAAGATTATTAGAGAATAAATGTGCAAGTTATTAGAGAACAAACAATATTAATGCATCGCAATACTTACATTGAAAGTTTTGAAACCATTTTTAGCTTGAAACACACCCATACCAGTGACTCTTGGCCTTTTAAATTGAGTAGTGTTTTCAACACCCTTTCCTTTCCTAGTAGTAGCAGTTTCCTTTGGTGCAACATTTGTGTTCTGGTCTACACCCTGTGTTGTACTACCTTGAGAACATGTAAACCAATTTTTAAGTGGATGATTACTACCTCTTCCTGCACTTTCCAATCCCCTACCCCTTCCTCTACCACTCCTTGATCTTGATAATACTCCAACACCATTTACACTTGCACTTGCACTTGCTTCATGTGTTGGTGTTCTTGAAGTTATAGGAGGTGCAATGGTTCTAGGAGAGTCCCTTGATACACTTGCACTTGCTGTAGCTCTTGTTGTTCTTGAAGTTGTTGGAGGTGCAATAATTGTAGGTGAATCCCTTGTTGCACTTGCATTTGCACTTATGTTTTTAGCTCTGCCTCTCCCCATTTGGCAACAGGCTCACTCTCAATATTTGTTGATTTCTAATTAGCAAAAGAAAAATATTATATTATTAAGTTGATTACACTTTAAAAGTAAGTGATAAAATAGTAATGTACCTTTGGTCTTCCCCTTCCTTTTTTTGAACTTGATGTTTCTTCAACATTTGAAGTAGGGGTAGCTCTCTGTTCCCCGGCAGTAGAACCAACTTCATCACTCCTTCGTAAATGAAAACTTCTTTTATCGTGACCTTTAACATGAAAGACTACATGTCATAGTTAGTCCTGTTTTAGATAATTTACCAGACACCTTCTTTTCACCAACCTCTTTCCTTCTCAACTTTCTTGGTCTGCGTGGCATTTGTTTTATCACTGGTGGATCAACAAGAGGATTTTTTGAATTTGGCCACATTGGCATGCTATTCATAGGTTGTATGAAATGTGATTAAGTCATCAAGTACCTCTCTTTAGAGTAGCATGGATGAAAGAAATCATGTGGGTCATATTGTTTATGCAACATTGCAGCTAAGGCATGTGCACATGGTATACCCTTCAACATCCAAGATCTACAACTACACTCCCTCTTTCTCAAACATACAGTGTGTTATTTGTATCGATCCAAAACCTCATAGCCAGTTACTCCATTAAACTCAATGTTACATGCCATTGACTTATCAATATTTTGTTCTAATACTTTCATTGCCATTGGAGACAAATTGCTTATTCAAGAGTTTGGAAATTCACTTAACCTAGCTAACCTATTCATTACCTTGATTCTTATCTCTTCAAGCATAGTAATAATGGTTTTATGCCTTGCAGACAAAATCCAAGCATTAAAGCTTTCACACATATTATTATATATTTCATCAGACTTGACTTCACAATTAAAATACACCTTAAACCAATATTCTTTATCATAGTAAATTAGGTCATCCACTATACCTGTACCTCCAGTACCTAATTTAGAAATCTCGTGCAGATTTTCTCTGAATTCAGCTTCAAAAGTACTTCTAGCACACTTCAAGAACTGCTTTTTCCTTTGCATCTCTCTCCAATTCTTTGACCAATTTGCTAGTATATGCCTAGCACACCTTCTTTCCTCAAAATCTGGCAACAACTCCTTTATAGCTATATCCAGTCCCTACAAGTTACAACAAATATTAGATAATTTAGTTTAAAAAAGGAATAAAGCAACAGAAAATTTAAAACAAGTTTACCTTTTGCATGTCTGACATAATTGTGAAACTTGTTCCATCTTCTAATCTCAAGTCTTCTTTCAACAGAGAAATAAACCAACTCCAAGTGATTGTGTTCTCATTTTCAACTACAACCCAAGCAAGTGGAAGCATTTGATTATTGACATCTTTAGCCACTGCAATAAGTAATTGACCCCTGCAAACCCCCTTCAAGAAACAACCATCCAGACCAATGCATTTTCTAGCTGACATAAATGACATCATGAGTGCAGCAAAACAAATGTAAAATGCATCAAATACTGGCCTACCAGATTCATTATCTTCTCCTATCTTCACCACACAAGTACTCCTAGGATTAGTCCTCAGTAACTCATCCTTATAATCAAGAATTCTCCCAAATTCCTTAACATGATCATCCATAAGTTCATTCAAAATTTTAGCTCTTGCTCTTCTAGTTGTGGTCTTACCAACATGTACATTATACTTCTTACGGATTAAATCTTGCAGCTTGAACACTCTGATATTTGGTTGTTCAATAACTTTCTTCTTAAAAACAGTAGCAATGAATGTAGAGTTGCACAAATAATTCCTAGTAGCCTTTTGACATGAATAGAATGGCATGTAAGTCTTAATAACAAAGTTGTTAGTGTTCTTGTCCAAACTTGCATATAACAACCATTTGCAATTCACCTTGCAACATCTCACTGTTACTCTATTTGGCTCATTCACACACTTTTCAATCTGAACCCCTCTCTGAATTGCATACTTAGTGACTGCCAATCTAAATAGTTTCAACTTCATTTTTTAACCTTCCTCTAGACAACTATCATCTGTGTCAGTTTCAAAACTACAAGCATCAGAACTTGCATAATATGGTTCATCACCCCCCAACCTTACTTCTAAAGTACATCTATTGATAGCTATCTCATCAAACCCAAGATCTGCTCCAGCATTACCACATACTATGTCATGACCCAAAACGAGTCGTGAGTGGCACCCACCCTTAACCTACTAGGTGAGCGAACCAATAATTCTAAACCCCAACATTCACCAATAGTTCAACTATGAATAACAAAATATAATGCGGAAGATCCAAAACTTATTAATGTAACCAATTAAATAGGCTTCTAAAGTTTATCAATTATTTTCCCCAAAATCTGAAAGTCATCACATCAAGAACATCTATCCTCAAATTACCAAATCTAAGAGTATTTAAGAAAACGAAACAAGTAAAAAGATGGTCCATGTCCAAAATTCGAAGACATCAATACGTGAAGGAGAGAATCCAGCACGAGCTAGGAACAATAGCTCACCCCGAACTCTGATGTGCTGAAGACTTGCTAGAGCTGAGGGCGAGTCGAAGTCGATGGCACACTTGCTGCACTCCATAAAATGACAAGGAAAAAAATACAAGTAGGGGTCAGTACAAGGAAATGCCAGTCAGTACATGGTATTTTTTCAGCATAGACACATGAAATACCGGGTGCACTCCTGACAACCCTGGAGGCAATGCCAATTCGTAGGCCACATCCCCCACGCGCTTCACAACTTCAAATGGACCAATATACCTCGGACTAAGCTTACCTCGCTTACCAAACCGCATCACACCTTTCATGGGTGAAACCTTCAGCAAGACTTGTTCACCCTCCGTAAAATCCAAGTCCCTAACCTTTCGGTCTGCATATTCTTTCTGCCTACCCTGAGCTGCTAGAAGCTTCTCCTGAATAAATTTTACTTTATCTAACGATTCCCTCAAAAGATCGGTACCCCAAGGTCTCACCTCAAATGCATCAAACCAACCAATGAGAGACCTACATCTCCTCCCATATAGTGCCTCAAATGGGGCCATATCAATACTTGAGTGATAGTTATTATTGTATGAAAACTCTGCTAAGGGTAAGAATTTATCCCAATGACCACCAAATTCTATCACACATGCACGAAGCATATCCTCCAACACCTGAATCGTTCGCTCAGACTGACCATCGGTCTGAGGGTGAAATGCAGTACTAAGATCCAACCTAGTCCCTAATTAAGCATGTAATGTTCTCCAAAACTTAGAAGTAAATTGCGTACCTCTATCTGACATAATGGAAAGTGGAACTCCATGCAATCGAACAATTTCCGAGATATAGAGTTTGGCTAACTTCTCTGCATTATAAGTCATCTTGACCAGAATGAAGTGAGCAGACTTAGTTAACCTGTCAACAATTACCCAAATAGAATCAAACATACCCAATGTCTTTGGAAGACCAACCACGAAATCCATTGCAATTCTTTCCCACTTCCATTCAGGAATGGCCATTCTCTGAAGTGCCCCTCCGGGCCTCTGGTGTTCATACTTTACCAGCTGACAATTCAGGCATTGCGCAACAAAATCAACAATGCCACGCTTCATTCTACTCCACCAAAAATGTTGCTTTAGGTCACGATACATCTTGGTTGCACCAGGGTGTATAGAATACCTTGAACTATGAGCCTCTGTAAGAATTGTGTGAATCAAATCATCAACACGGGGCACACATACTCTTTCCTTAATTCTCAAAACGCCTTCCTCATCAATTATTGCCTCTTTAGCCTCTCCTCGCAATACCATATCTCGAATTCGGCTCAGCTTCTCATCAGCAAACTGCTTTCCCTTAATCTTGTCAAGAAAAGAAGACCTTGCCTCCACACAGGCCAAAAATCCTCCTTTCTCTAGTACTTCCAGCCTCATAAAGTCATTAGCCAAAGTCTGAACCTCTCTAGCCAATGGGCGTCTAGAACCCTGTAAGTGGGCTAAACTACCCATGCTCCCTGCTTTTCTACTTAAGGCATCTGCCACAACATTAGCTCTTCCTGGGTGATACAAAATAGTAATATCATAGTCCTTCAATAGTTCCATCCACCTCCTCTGCCTCAAATTCAAATCTTTCTGAGTAAAAACATACTGTAAACTACGATGATCTGTATAAACTTCACACTTGACCCCATATAGGTAATGTCTCCATTGCTTTAATGCAAATACGACTGCAACCAACTCCAAATAATGGGTCGGATAGTTACGTTCATGCACTTTTAATTGCCTCGAAGCATAAGCAACTACACTCCTCTCCTGCATTAACACTGCACCCAAACCAGAATAAGATGCATCACAATAAGCAATAAAATTCTTACCTTCCACTGGGAAGGTAAGAATTGGTGCAGTAGTCAACAAGGTCTTGAGTTTTTGGAAGCTTTCTTCATATTCGTCTGATCATACAAATGGAACATTCTGCTTAATCAAATTTGTCAGCGGGGAAGCAATAGAAGAAAATCCCTTGACAAATCGACGGTAGTAGCTAGCTAAACCAACAAAGCTCCTTACCTCTGAAACATTAGTAGGTCTTACCCAGCTCTTCACTGCTTCAATCTTAGAAGGATCCACCATCACTCCATCCTTTGAAACCACGTGCCCCAAGAAGGACAAAGAATCTAGCCAAAACTCACACTTGGAGAATTTGGCATAAAACCTTTTCTCCCTCAACAACTCCAATACAATTCTCAAATGCTCCTCATGTTCTTTCCTGCTCTTTGAGTATATCAGTATATCATCAATAAATACAATAACAAAGAGATCCAGATATGGCTTAAAAATCTGGTTCATCAGGCTCATGAAAGCAGCAGGGGCATTCGTAAGCCCAAAAGACATTACTAAGAATTCATAATGCCCATACCTGGTTCGAAAAGCAGTCTTTGGCACATCTGCTGCCCTTATTTTCAATTGGTGATAACCGGACCTCAAATCAATTTTAGAGAAGACACAAGCACCTTGAAACTGATCGAACAAATCATCAATGAGAGGAATGGGGTACTTGTTCTTAATAGTTACCTTATTCAGCTGCCTGTAGTCTATGCACATTCAAAAACTTCCATCTTTCTTCTTCACAAATAAAACAGCAGCACCCCAAGGGGATGCACTCGGTCTAATAAAACCTTTACCTAACAACTCTTGAAGTTGGGCCTTTAACTCCCTTAACTTAGCTGGAGCCATTCTATAAGGGGGGAATGGAAATGGGGCGAGTACCCGGCTCCAGATCAATACAAAAATCAACATCCCTATCCGGTGGCATACCCGGAAGATTTGCAGGAAACACATCCAGAAACTCACGGACTATCAAAACAGACTCAAGCGAAGGTACTTTGGAAGTATCATCCCTGACATGTGCTAAGAAAGCTAAACAACCCTTACTCACCATCCTCCTAGCACGAAGGAAAGAGATAATACGAACTGGAGTGGAAATATAGTCACCCTCCCACACTAGCGGATCTGTCCTAGGCTTGGCCAATGTCACAGTTTTAGCATTACAATCTAAGATTGCAAAATTTGGAGAAAAGCCAAGCCATACCCAGAATTACATCAAAATCAACCATCTCTAGAATAATCAATCTACATAAGTATTGCTCCCCACAAAAGTCACAAGGCGAGACCTATACACCTTCTCAACTACCACGGACTCACCCACAGGAGTATAGACACTAATAGGCATGTCAAGCAAATCACAATGTAAATCAAGACCAGTAGCAAATGAGGAAGATACATATGAAAATGTGGATCCAGGATCAAATAATACAGAAGTCATGCAATCACAGACTAAAAGAGTACTTGTGCTAACAGCATCAGATGCCTCTGCTTCAGACCTCCCGGGAAAAGCATAACAATGGGCCTTATCACCTGTCTGTCCATTGTCCCTACCCGGTTGCGCTGCAGTAGTCCCAACTTGCCCGCCACCCCGACTGATTTGGTGACCCCCATTTCCTTGGCCACCACATCCTCCAGAATGGCGGCCTCTACCATGACCACCTCTACCTCTAGCTATTGGGGGTCTGTAACTCTGTTTTGGACAATATTTCCTAATATGTCCAGTCTCTCCATATCCATAACAATTTCTGGAGTCAAGCATAGGTCTTTGTGAGAATGATGAAGTCTGGGGATAACCTCTAAACTCAGAAAAATGCTGACCGATCTGCGATGGAACCCCAGCTACAGCCTGTAGTGAAGACTGAATTGGACGGGCTAGGTAACCTCCTGAACTCTGCCCTCTGGAGTAAGAACCACTAAACTCACCTCCCTTACGGAACTTCTTAAATGTCGATGTTGTGGTGAAGTCGTCTGGATTCACCCCCTCTACCTCTATCACAAAATCAACCACTTCCTGAAAGGATTTTGCTGCAGCAGCTACCTGTAAGGCTAAAATCTGCAAATCTGACCTCAATCCTTTCACAAAGCGACGAATCCGCTCTTGTGGACTGAAGCAGAGCTGAGTGGCATACCTGGATAGTGCACAAAATTTAGCCGCATAAGCAGCAACATACATCCTTCCTTGATCTAGGCTCAGGAACTCATCTCTCCTCCTATCCCTCAATGTCTGGGGTATATACTTCTCCATAAATAAGCTAGAAAATGATCCCCAAGTCATGGGTGGTTCCTGCGCTAGTTGACACTCGACATATGACCGCCACCACATTTTGGCATCCCCCTGAAACTGATAGGTCACAAACTCAACACCGAATCGTTCTACTATGTCCATCTTATGTAGTAGCTCATTACAATCAACTAGAAAATCATAGGCATCTTCAGATTCAGCACCTTTGAAGACTGGAGGTTTCAGCTTTAAGAACTTAGTGAAAAGGTCATGTTGATCACCTGTCATTATAGATGTCATGCCTCGTATTTTTTTGTACGTAGTGCGCATCGTGATCTAGTAGACGTAAGTCCGGGGAATGAGATTTTATTTTAAGTTCCAAGTGATTAAAGAAATATTAGGCAAGGATGTTATTTCCAAATGTGATATTAAGTATGAGTTGGCTAATGTAAGTGCCATTAACTTTAAGTGAGGGATTAATTAGTGGCTAATTTGGATTAATTTAATCCAATGGGCCCCACCACTCATAATTGGTGGCTGATTAATATTTAATCCAGTGGGCCCCACCACTCAAGGCAAAAATTAAAAAGGTCAGATTGTGAGCTGGCCTTAGTAAACAGGTGTAGAGGAGGGCTGCCTCCACTTCATACTATTAAATGAGGTGGAAAAATCCATTCCATGTTAAATAAAGTGGTGAAATGCATTGCTGCATATCATCTTCTTCTTCACCACTTGTCTTAGGCAGCCATGGAAATGGAGAAACCAACCCTGCAACTCTTGGCCAGCAGCTGCAAATAATTTGGTTAGTAATCTCCTTGTTTGGTGTGTTAATTCTTTAGAATACCTTTGTTAATTATCCATTAATTTTAAGAAGGGGGCGTGACCAGTAGCTTAGGAAGGTTGTTTTAGTTATTGAATGTGCTAAGTATGAACGGAAACCATAATCGGATTATTAGTGGTGTCGTGTTGGTGCTTAGGCTATTTTGATTAAAGCAAACTGCGGGAAAATTCTGTTTTGGCGTTGTATATGTTAAATGTGATTATGAGTATATACTCCAAAGGATGAATACGATAAGGTAGATGTGTTGCGAATTATAAAACGAGTTATCGCTCGGTGTGTCGTTGCTTCGCTGCTAGGGTTGCCGAGACGGAACTGTTTTGGGGAGGGGGCTATTTAATATGATTCGTTGGGTTATATGTGTTATTGGTATTGCTGTGGATAATTTGGGTTGTTGTCGGATTGGGACGAAGTAAGGAAAATAGGGGAAGTGCTGCCGAATTTTTGTTAGATTATTAGGTTGCTTACAAGAAAGTAAAGCGCGATGTTTATCTAATTGCGGCACGATTGTTGCTTGTTATAGATTAATAGCTTGAGCAGTAAATATTGGACGTGCGGCTCGATTATACGGTATGTAACGTTGTCCCTTCTTTCTTTGTTTGGCATGACTTTTAAAAATAAGCGAATAACGGACAGGTTTGATACTTACCTCTAGAGCGTCTAGGTGACGTATATTCTTGCTTCCACAATTATTCCTCTATATATCGGCTATGTCTAAGGCTATGATGATCTTTAATATCTATGGTAGTGCTTCTTAGAGTCATTGAGATTTTACGTTTCCATATCGTATTAAAGGTTCATAATCTTGATAAAACATTAATCTTTGGTAATACTCCTTGCTGGTTCACGTTGATTGTTCTATTGAATTATAAGAAATGATTTTAATTGCATATGGTTGCTCATAATATTCTGCTTGTGCATAGAGTCATTTATCATTTCACCGAGTCCCGGGCCGGGTAATGTTCGTGCGGAGTTTCTTGCATATGTCACCGAGTTCCTCACTAGAGGGCCGGATATGTATATTATATATATGATTGGTGATGAGGATGGTTATGATGATGATGATGACGGAGATGACGTGATGATTATTTTGTGGAGCCCCTTACTAGGGAAGTGGGCACCTTATATGTTAAAGATATGCATGATTTTCACTTAAAAGGGTGCATATGTAGCGATATTTTGTTTTGACTTGCCATATTGGTATCCTGTCATCTTTACCTTATGCTTTACATACTCAGTACATTGTCTGTACTGACACCCCTTTCCTCGGGGGGCTGCGTTTCATGCCCGCAGGTATAGATGCACAGTTCGGTGATCCTCCCGCCTAGGATATCTACTCTGCTGATTGAGAGAGCTCCACTATTCCGGAGCCCAGTCGTTTTGGTACATAACTTTTGTGTAGTCTTTTGCTTGTCTATGGGTATGGCGGGGCCCTGTCCCGTCGAGTTTCACTAATGTACTCTTAGAGGTCTGTGGACATTATGTGGGTTGTATACATATGTTTTGGATAATGGTATGGACATGAATTGTTTGGGATGTCCGCTTGTACAGGGGCAGCCTTGTCGGCTGCGTACATCATTGTGTATTGTGTAGTGGCAGCCTTGTCGGCTTACGTATGTTATTATGCTTTGAATAGTGGCGGCCTTGTCGGCTCGCGTATGCTGTTATGGTTGAATGGTTATGACTCCTTATGAGACAGGTCCTCTTTATATATATATGACGTTGGGGTTGGCTTGATTTGATTAAATTCCATATTGTCTTAGTTTCAGTTGATTATACTTAGCAAGTTTGTATGTGGGTGTCCAAAACGGGCACTAGTCACGGCCCATCGGGTTGGGTCGTGACAATAGACCCTGTAGTCAATCGTGGAAATGTGCCTACTTCCAACGATGCATCCATGCGGGGAGCCACAGCAGCTCTATGTTGTACTCCCGGAACCTGAGGTGCTGGTGCAGAAAACACTGGAGGTGTCTGGCCCTGATCAGATAACTCGCTAAGATAAGTAAGAACCTGATTAATCATCTCTGGGGTAGGCTGGGGTGGTAATTCCTCATCTTGAACCTGCTCATTTTCCCCTTCCTCACCCTCTCTTATTACCTCATCAGTCAGTGGAGGAGTCACTGCTCTATTCCTCGCTAGACCAGGTGTCTGCCCTCTACCTCTAGTGGGCGTCCTCCTGCGACCTCTACCACGACCTCTTGCCACTGCTCCTCCTCGAGTTACAGTCCCAATGGTTGGCTCAGACGCACCCTGTCTTGCCGGTGTTGGTGTTGGCACAGTTGTTGCTCTAGTTCTAACCAACTGCGAAATAGAGTGAGGATGTCAGATACCAATTTGTATCACCTAGATACCAATTGGATCCAAGTAATAGCACGAGAGAAGGAAAGAATGGAGTTTTCCTAAAGTCCTACAGCCTCTTGAAGAAACGTAAAGGCGTCCCCGTACCATTCTGCAAGACTCTACAAGACTTGTCCTTCTGTGATGAGATCATTGAACCTAATGCTCTGATACCAAGTTTGTGACGACCCAAAACGAGTCATAAGTGGCACCCACCCTTAACCTACTAGGTGAGCGAACTAACAATTCTAAACCCCAACATTCACCAATAGTTCAACTATGAATAACAAAATATAATGGGGAATATCCAAAACATATTAATGTAACCAATTAAATAGGCTTCTAAAGTTTATCAATTTTTATCCCCAAAATCTGAAAGTCATTACATCAAGAACATTTATCCTCAAATTACCAAATCTAAGAGTATTTAAGAAAACGAAACAAGTAAAAAGATGGTCCATGTCCGAAATTCGAAGACATCGAGACGTGAAGGAGAGAATCCAGCACGAGCTAGGAACAATAGCTCACCCCGAACTCTGTTTTGCTGAAGACTTGCTAGAGTTGAGGGCGAGTCGAAGTCGATGGCACACTTGGTGCACTCCACAAAATGACAAGGAAGAAAATACAAGTAGGGGTCAGTACAAGGAAACGTACTGAGTAGGTATCATCGGCCAACTCAAAATAGAAAACAATATATACACTGAATAATAATATAAAATCAACTACAATACTTAACAGATGAAAAGCAACAATCACATGAACCATTGACAACAACACCATAATAGGTACACCATCAATCACCATATTAGCACACTTATGAGGACTCATGCCTCCACTCCATACTCATTTGGGAATTAGGTTCTTTGAATTTGAGTATATTAAGATAATTCAAAATTCCTTTCCTTTAATGTTATTGTGCCGGAACGTGACACTCCGATCCCATATACCATTTCGGAACGTGACACTCTGATCCCATATGCTGTGTCGGAACGTGACACTCCGATCCAAGAATACTGTGTCGGAACGTGACACTCCGATCCAAGAATCTCCTTATTTTATTTCAGTAAGCCTTCTTTATTCAAGGCGTCAGTTTAATAGAGAGGTTTCAAGATTAGAAATCCAATAGTCTCCTTATATTAGACCAACCACAAACCACACAACCAAACATTCAACCACACAATCAAGTATATAGGAGATTTTATAACATCACTCAATACATATCGATCGCTATTAAGAGTTTATCTATCACATAGAATTAAACCATAACCTACCTCCACCGAAGAACCGAAACCAAGCAAGCTACCTCTCCAATGCCTTTACCTTCCTCAGTGCCTATGAATCTTCTCGATCTGAAGTCTAAGTCGCTTGCTTTCTTCTTTTTTTCCCTCTCTCTCGCTCGTTCTCCTCTCTGCTCTTTTTTTTTCTTCTACAGATTCCTTTTTACCCTAATTATCATATAATCGATTATGATAAAGTCACCCACTATTTATCTCCCTACTATCTACTTTAACCCCCAACTAAATAAATTATCAAACTTACCCCATTAATTTCATAATTATAAACATGAATAGTTCGTAACACCCCTTTAAAATTTAGCGGAAGTCTGACACCGTGTGGGGTTACGCAGATTGTGACGGTCCGTCGTACCTGTGACGGTCCGTCCTGCAGGTTCGTCACAAAGTTCAGAGAATTAGTCCCAGTGGGGTTACGCAGATTGTGACGGTCCGTCGTACCTGTGACGGTCCGTCCTGCAGGTTCATCACGAAGTTCAGAGAATTATTCCCAGTGCCCAGATTTCAAGAGTTGAAGTGTTTTGGAACGAAGACGCTCGACGGCCCATTGTGCCTATGACGGTTCGTCATACTTGCCGTCGAGGGTAGTGAAGGGAGCAGTAGGAGAAATTTCACAAGTATGGGACGACGGAGTCCATGACGGTCCGTCGTGACCATGACGATCTGTCGCATGGTCCGTCGACCCAGTAAGTATTTATCAGAAATAATTCTACTTCTCAAACCGACTAAATGGGTTGTTACATACTACTTCTTCAGTATCTACAGGAATTCTTTCCCATCTTTTTCTCCTCCTCAGAAAAGATCTTTTCTCAGCCCTCGGTTGAATTAACTCCTCATGAACATCACTTTCATATTGATCATCTTCAAGTATTTCACTATCTTTAGAATCATAACTCTCATCAGTTGACTCATCAGATACTTTTACAGAGTATTCACTATCTTCAGAATCTGATGGATCACTATTTGGAGCTGTTGCGTTTGAAGTAGAAGGAGTATTTGAGGTAGTATTTATAGTTATATCTACCTCATTATAAACAGCCTCACCTACTTCATTATATACACTAGCTTCAGTGCTCCCAAATTTATTAAAAGTTGCACCAGATTCATCACCAGGCATGTGGACATATACTTCCAAAACAGACCCACTTCGCAAACAATTACACATTGCTAAGAGAATATCATCATTGTCAATATCTCCTAAGATGCAACTATTAGGTGACCGGACACTAAATTTGCAATTTGGGCTATACCCTAGTTCTTTAATGTAGTCTTTAATTTCAAAATATGATATTTTATCCACATCAATATCATAATAATCACTCACTAACCCACCCATAGATCTTGCTTTATCACCTTCATACAATAAGGCCCCACCATGATACAACTTTAAAGTAATGAATGTAAACCCACTCATACCTATATGCATAAACATAACAATAATTAAGTAAAAGTTAGTAATAGAATATAATAATTGACTAAAGAAAACACATACCCAAATAGTTATAAAAACAATTCAAGTTGAAGAAAACACATACCCAACCCCACACATACAGAACACAATACCCCACAAAAATAACATAATACACGACATATCTTTATCTTCTTATAATTAGGTATGTAACCCCACGCAGACACAACACAACACCCAACATATATTTTCTTCTTAGGATAATGTTATTTAACTTTAACCCCACACCCACATAGACACAACACAACACCCAACATGAAGTTACTTTATTGTAACCCAGAATATAAGACAACACAACACAACACCCAACTCGTCTTTATCTTCTTGCATATTTCATATTATAACAACATAACTCACACAACTATAATATCACCCAACCAATCCACACTCAAAACACGTTTCATATAAATGTATGAATAACAACTTACATACCCCATAACAACAAAGGTGACAGTATGAATATATGAATAACATCAACCCTAAAACTACGAAATTTGATATCAAACAGAACCACAACATAAACCATAAAAGTTATATTTCACTCAAAATCGAAATCAATATTTAACAACATATCATAACCCCTACAAAATCTAAGCATAACAATAACAAAAAACAAAATAAATGAAGGAAAAACTAACATTTGAACTCAACTCAACCACGATTCTTGCTGAATGAAATTGACCCACACTTTCACGATTAAAATCGATCCACACATGCAGCACTGAAACAAAAACTAACTATCAAAATCCAACATCGAAAATCAACTTTCAGTTTTAAATTAAATTTTTAACCTTTGAAATCGATACACACATGCAACACTTTCCCTCTTTCTTTCTTTGTTACTTCATCTACTTTTTGGTAAATTAATTTTGAAAACATAAATGGCCAGCTTTTCAAACTAGGGAAGTGTAAAAGTTACTTTTTTGAAAGCTGCAAAAGTGGGGCCCAGTGCGTGTTAAACAAACACATCGACCTTTCTAATTATTATTGCCACGTAGGTACGAAAGTGATAATTAATTACTTAAAAAAAAATTGGAGAGGGTAATAGGACCTCATCAAATATAAGGTGTGTCTCAGGGATTTTGTGTATAGGCTAGGGGGTAATTGAGTATTATCCCATTTGTACAGGATAATTTGAACATGTCTTCCTATTGTGTCCAACTTGATGGCATCTACTGCATGTGCTTTTTGTCCTCTTGAATTTCACATCAGCGAACCTCTTCCAGCGTTTAAATTTGGGTCTTCCCACAGATCTTTTTGGACCGGGTGGCGTCAATTTAGGCTCTGAAATATAATTTGGTATATCCCATGTACTCTCACATGTGATAGGCTCGACAAGAATGGCATAAGCATCTTTGAAATTCTTGAGGCTATAAAAAGCAGAACAGAAATCTGCTTCATGTAACTTCATGTACCGGAGAACTGCAATTGCATGACCACACGGTATCTCATAATGTTGAAATATCCCGCAACTACACATCCTTGTGTTCAAATTTATTATGTATTTGTTTTCTCCTTCAGCTATAGCATGGAGATCAACGGTTGAAGGTATCACCTATGTAAAAGTAAAAAAAAATTATACATGCCACTAAATATTTAGAAGTAAAAATACAATACAGCGAAACACATACACTCATATTGCACGACAACGCAATACTTTTCTGTAGATAAATATCATATTTTTTTGTCAGATCAGATGTTATTTTATCAGCCTCCTCATTATGCTTGTGAATCCACCTCGGAATTGTTACCCTCATAAACTCAAGGAGTGAAATCACCGGTAACCTCCTTTCTAACTTGTTAACATTATTCAATGACTCCGCGATGTTTGAAGTCATGTTCCATGTGCGCTTACAATTCGAGTAAGCTCTTGACGATTTGCTATAACCAATATCAAACAAGTATGGTCGTATGCGCGTATCTATCTGATCTATTATTCCCATAATTGTCTCAAGCTGTTGTTTTGTATAAGCTTTTGCCAATGTAAAGAACAAAATCTTCAAATCTTCAGTATTTCTATTGAAATTCTTCAACATATTGATTGACAGATGTCATATGCATGGATAATATTCTAATTCAGGATATACATTAGCAGTTCCTTTCAATATGCTTTCATTTTGGTCGAACATAAAACACATATTTTGTCTAACTCCATATGCTTCTTTAAACTGCTCAAAGAACCAAGCCCATGAAGCATCATTTTCAGAATCTACTATCGCATACGCCAACGGAAGTATATGACCTGCTCAATATTTAAAAAAAAATATCACACAAATCAGAAATGCAATTTATATATTTTTTCATTATATTATATACTCAGAAAATTAAATAGGATAAAAATTTACCTCCCGGATCCATTGTGCTGGCAGTTAACATTGTATCCCGCACCATCAACAACTACAATTGACCTACAATATTCCCAACCTCTAATACAAGCCTCTAACGCAACAAATGCGTATAAAAATGTATCACCTTCTTTCCTTTTAATTTTCAAAACAGATCCTGGATATGTTTGCTCAAAATGTAAAAATAACCTTAAAATAACAATTCAATTCATACAAAAATATACATATTTTATACGCAAAGAATACACAAAAACATAACAGTCCAATTCAATGAGTAATCTTTAAATTTATTCTTATTTCGAAATTACCAGGTAATTTTGCATAGGACTCTGCTGGATCTCCGCGCACCAACTTTACTGCTTTTTCTTTAGCTCTCCATGCCTGTATGTACGTCAACGAAATGCCATGCAATTTCAACATATCATCAGCTACATCTTTTGGAGTATATACCATAGATGAATCAATATACTTCTCCATTGTCAAGACAGCTACAACATCAGTTATCCCCTGACGTCTGGCATGAACCCTTTCTCTAACAGAACAAGTGTGCTGAGCAATATATTTCCTAACTTTGAATAAATTTGATTTATTCAAACTAGATGCCCTCATCATCCAAGAACAAGTTTTAGAAATACAATTCAGGTGATAACTGTTTCAAAATTAAGAAAATATACATTACAATTATATACAGTGAAAAAAAACATAAAATTTTTTGCACACTTACTTAGATGCATTACAACGCGCAACACGAAAACTGAATTTTTCAACAAGTCCAACATGACTCATAACCTCCTTAAGGGTTTCTTTATTATTATAAATCTGATTATCAGCTACAAATAGGTTGGAATGGTCACATATTATATCATTATCTATTTCACTATTATCATTGACAACTCCGTCTAAATTCATTCCGATCAAATGGATAGATTTGTTGGAGTACAAATCAATGTTAGTCTGTAATAATCTAACATCAGAATTTATTCTATCAGTAATTATAACTCCATGACCTTCGTTAAACTGCTCACGATCTTTCAAAGTGATGCATAATGGATATTTTGTAAAGAAATCCAAATTCATCCTCATCTGATCTAGAAAAACATTTACCCCAACACCATTATGAATTTTAATAGGTGGACACATTTCGCTAACAATATATTTTATCTCAACAGAATTTATATTATCTTCTATATTAAGTTGAGTTATTATAGCATTAACTAAACCAATATAAAGAGTAGAAGTATCATATAGGATGCCCTCCATCTCAAACTCGACGTATTTTCCTAATTCACAACATTAAAATTACATTTAGTGCACCACATAGTAAACTTATAAAATTACTCATACAAAATTCATACAGAATTTCTATATAATTCACTGATATATATAACAACAAAAAATCCAATTTCATATACAATTAATCCAATGTTTATACACAATTCATATATATATGTAACATATCAATTATAAAAAATCAACTCATACACAAATACTATATAATTCACTGATACATACAATCAAAAGTGCACTTTCATACACAAATGGGCTTTCATACATATTTCATACAATATATTCATACATTACATACATAAATAATACAGTCTTCATATTTCATCAATATACAAAATTTTATCACCTGACAATTTAAATATAATATGGAGTGACTTTTACCAAAAATTCACATTTCATATAACGTTCAAACAATATTAATACAAATTGTCAGACTTTGTTCATATTTTTTTTATAATAAAACTGTACAATGATTCAAAATCTGTAAATTTCTGTATTTTCTTCAGTAATCAATTATCACACCAATCTTCATTTTAATTACACATCAAAAGAAAATTACTATTACTTAATATTTTTCATAGTTTCAGACACACATCATAATTGTATCACAAAAAATACATCATATCAGCATCTGCAATGTAACAAAAATAAAAAAAAAAACGACAAATTACATACATGACAAAAAAATATAATAACAACCAATAATTTATACTTAAAACATAACAAATCATAATTAGAAACTAACCTGATGAATTCCACTTGCCACCATGTTTGATTAATATTGACACAATGTTCTCCATCAAATCAAATCTAATCGTTTTCAACGTAAAATTTTAAGAATTTTTAAAAAAAATGAAAAAATATAACAATATTCAAATATCAAAATAATCCTAAATTTCTTGGGGAAAAAAACAAGCAATGCACGTTTAAGGAAAGAAAATAACAGATTAGAGTATTTTAAGGATTAAAATTATAACTTATTATAATTTAAAAAACTAATTTGAGACATTTATGGTATCTATCTAATTTTTTAAAAAATTCAAATCCCTTAAAATGTGCAAATTAGTTATCAGTAATTAATAATAAATAATTTCACGCATCACACTATCTAATATTAATTTATCCGTTTTTGTTTTGTTTTTTTTATTTTACTATCTATTTTTAATAATTTAAAATTAACATTACTTTCTTTTTAAAAAATGCTATAACTTGATATATTAAATGTTACACAATGAAAATCAAACTCTTATGCCATAACTTGAGAATATGACTACATAAAATGCTATATACCTAATTTACACGATATAGAACCAGGGGTTTGTGTCTTGGGGTAGATAGGAACTAGAGTTTATAATTCCTTAGGTTACATAGTTTTGTAGTCGGTCTGTGATATAAAAGTTCACAAATAATGCAAGGTGTTGCACGAATTGTTTATTGTTAAGTTTCAAGTAAACAGAAGCACGTTGTTTGTACGTGTTCTTTGAAGAATTCAGGAGGGTGGAATCCCAACAGAAACTTTCAACTCAACTTTGTGCTAAGTATTTCTTGTGACCTTAATTCATCTTCAATTTTATTCTCACACTAAAGAATTGAACTGAACACCTAAGCATAGTTCAATAATCAGCCGACACAACCTTATATATGAATAAAGTATCACTCAGGTCTTGAATTAGAAATTTTCACGGCGTAAAAAATTACACGTGTATTAGTTATGTCGATTTTAGTTATACATGTATTCATTATGTAGAGATTACAATACATCAATGAACTAATTTTTATTTCTTAATTCCTAAAATAATTAGTGAGCTAATATTTATCTTAACTAAACTAACTAGCTATATAAATATAATACATTAAAATTAAATAAATATCAATAGCTAAAAACAATAAAGTAAATAACAAATAACTAAATGTAATGAAGCAATTTATTCAATATGATTAAGCAATAAGTAATTTAAATTTAAATGAATAACAAATTACTAAAAGAATTAAAATTGTTGATTGGTAGTGCACCTTAGATAATTTAAGCAAAGATATTAATTAGAATTAATAGTCCTTGTCTTCCCGGAAAAAAAAAACAATTAACAAGAATTTAAGCAAAGAAACTAAAATTTATAAAGAAATTAACAAAATAAAAAACTCAAAGAAAACATGATAGTTATTTTATTTCACGTGTATTAATTATTTGATTCATTACAAAATAATACTCTATCATCTACACATTTAAAAGTAAGTTAATAAAGGTGAATGTGTAATCTTATCATTTTAATACATGTATGATTAATATTCATATAACTTATTCCACTTTCTATTTCACATATATTATACATCAATTTCCTCATACGTTATGCAAACAATAATTATGTAAAATTATAAAAAAAAAAAATACTATCAAACATCATATAAGAATAATATATAAATAACTTTAATATAACATTTTCTATATATTGTATTTATATTATATTGGAATTGTAAATAAGATAAAAATTATATATATTGGGAAACAAAAAGATCAAGCTTGGGAGGTTGAAGAAAAAACTTCAGTAATTATTCATTAATCAGTGTAAATTCATTTATGGAAAATTCTGTGATTTCTTTTTTTGGTTAAATAAATTAGGAAAATGAATAAACTTGGGAAGTTTAAGAAAAACCTTCATTAATTATTCATTAATTAGTGGAAATTCATTTATGGGAAAATGAACAAGTTCGAAAAGTTAAAGAAAAAGACTTTTGAAGAACTCAAGAGAGTGTCCATTGGTTTTCTAAGTTGTTCATTAAAATCTATATATAGACCTCTCAATTTATGTTGAAGAAAATATCTAATTTAATTCTAAATAAGCATGAATCAAAAGTGATTTAGCTATTTCTAATAAAATACAGAATGATATTGTACATAAAATACTAGAGCACATGATGATCAAAGATGCTGCAAGAATTAGCATTTTATCGAAGCAGTGGAAATGATTATGATCTTCACTGCCCCACCTCATGTTTGATCCTCTGTTTTTTTCAGTATGTATCTACAACTGAGCATTCTGCTTAAGTGGTGGTTCATAGAGTATTGCAACGTATTAGATATGTTCTGGGATTTCATCTTATATTTGAAACACAAAACTTACCTATGTCATATCTGAATATGTACATTTTGTTTCTTTATTATGGTCGAGTTGAGAAGTTCACTCTAAATGATCAGAAATATTTGTTGGATAATACTTTATTTATGTGTACAACATTAACAAATTTGAAGCTCTCAAGGTGTATCTTGGAATTTTCGGAGCATACCAAATTTCCTAATCTTATAAGCCTTCAACCAGAACATTCGGATATGGTATTTCCCGACATCACTATTTAGGATAAGTACCCCATCCCTATAATGGATTATCTCTTAGATGAGTTATGTGGTGCAGTAATTTTCTCCAAGGTTGATCTCGGGGCAAGCTACCATCAGATAAGAATGAATATTCAGTGTTAGAAATATTCATATCCATAATTCACTTGGTCTCACCAATGCTCCAGCTACCTTCCAAGCTCTTATGAATCAGGTTTTCCAACCTTTCTTGCGAAAATTTGTCTTAGTGTTTTTTGATAATATACTTGTGTATAGTCTAACAGTAAAATGATCGTGTGCACCACTTGAAAGTTGTGTTTGAGATTTTCAAACAATATTCTTTCCATACTAAGAGAACAAACTGCTCAAGTGGCCAACCACAAGTGGAGTACTTAGGGCATGTTATCAAAGTCATGGTCGAGTGTCCTAGAACAAAAACACTCAAAGCACTTTGAGGATTTCTTGGTCTTACTGGATACTACATAAAGTATGTTTTTAATTATGATACTATCAGTCGACCCCTCACTGATTTGTTAAAGAAGGATACCTTAAAATGGAATTGCTATGTTGATATTTTGATGAGTTGACAAACTTCGAGATGATGAACTCAAGTTACCCTAAAAATTCTTTTTGATAGGGGGAACTGGTGAATAAGCATGTTATCATCAAAAAAGGGGGAAATGTTAGTTCGAAGCTGAGTTAAGATGATATCTCGAACTTGATATGAAGTTTTGATGAATTAACAAACTTATCGATCTAACAAGGAACCAAATTATTGTTATTGGAACTGCTGAAAATAAGATGAATGATAAACTCAGTGTGAGGTATATTTGTGTGCTATCATCAAAAGGGGGGGAAATGTTATATTCTAGGTGTTTTGATGATCCTCACAAATGCGGGGACCTGATTCCTGGCAGAGTGCTCTCGTCCAGATACAAATGGGGTACAGTCATAAAAGCTGTCATGTCAGGTGGTAGGTGAAAAATGCAGTATCCTACACCAATAAGAAGAGCAGACGAGATTGTATGTTTCAGTATCTCACAAATACAGGGACCTGGTACCAGGAAGAGTTTCCTCCATCAGATACATAATTGGTTACAGTTGTAAAGCTGTCACGTCAGAGGTTGGTAAGGCGTCAGTGTACTACACCAATCAGAATGGAGGAGGGTGTTTATCCAACGGATAATAACTCTTTATGTTTATTATATTCATTCATCCAAAGAAGAAAGTCAGCCAGTAAGCTCAAGAACTCATATAGAAGTTCGCAAGGGACCTGGTTCCCGCAAGCAAGGGACCTGGTACCCGCAAGACTGCGACGTGAAAAGGATGAAAAGACAGCTGTCAGAAAAGCTATCATCTCTGATGCGGTAGGTGCACAGCTTTTCCAACAGCAGACCTTCAGCAAATGGGATGACTTCAACGAATTTGTGGAAATTTATATTATCTCTTTCCAACAAACACAAATTCAAGACTTAACAAATTAAATTTGGATTTTCTCTGAAAATTCACAAGCTTGAACAGAATGAACATTGCTCAACTCAACAGAAGGACCTGATGGAGTAAAGAAGAATCTTTGTTGTACTTAGAGCTTTGTGTCTATGTACTTACATTGTAAATCTGTTCCTAATCTATAAAGGATTCAGATATTTTTTTTGGGTTTGTAAAAGTCTAAATCAATTAAGGTTAACTGATTTAGTGGGCAACATTATTTTGTTGCTTAGTCAAATTCTAAGTCATCTAGAGTTAGGTGGTTTAGTGGGCGGTGTGGTATCCGCTTAGGCTCTTCAAGTAATAGGTAGATTACTTGATCGTGAGATTAATAACTTTTTCTCACATTGATTGTAACCGGGTTTCACTTTTACTTGAGAAGATTAGTGAAGACGGTTGTAAATCCTGTGCTACAGGTCGTGGTTTTACTCCCTTGAGCAAGGAGGTTTCCATGTAAACTACTTGTGTTGTGTTCTTCATATTGTTTAATCTTCTGCACTGTTTTTGCTGTGTCAAGGGACCTGGTCCATTGACTGGTAGTGGACGCACATATTTCAACAAGTGGTATCAGAGCAGGTGCTCTCTATCTGATTAACACCAAGAGAGAAGTTCCTGCGAGAAATGGCGTCACTACTGGATAAGCAAAGAAATCAGTCTCCCGCAAGACCTCCTTTGTATGATAGTAAGCTTTATAAATATTGGAAGATTTGGATGAGAGACTATCTCATGGCTGAGGACAGTGAAGTATGGGATGTCATATGTAAAGGTCCTTATGTGCCAACTATGGAGGTTAAAGATCGAGAGGTCACAAGAGTCATTCCCAAAGCTAGAAAACAATATAATGACTCTGACAGACTATTAGTCCAGAAAAATCATAAAGAAAGGAAGCTATTGATGTGTGGCCTTAGTATACATGAATACGATCTGATTTCATCTTGTGAATCAGCCAAGGAAATTTGGGATCTGTTAAAAACAACTTATGAGGGCACTGAGGAAATAAGGAAATCTAAGCTAGATCTCTTTTCTACTCAGTTTGAAGATTTCACCATGAATGATGGTGAACTCATTCATGAAGTGCACGCCAGATTCTCTAACATCACAGATGAGCTCATGTTTCTTGAAGCACCTGTTCCTATTGTCAAGCAAGTATCTAAGATACTGGAAATTCTTCCTAGATCTTGGACAAATGATTTTGTATCTGGAAATGAGACAAGAGAACCTGATGTAATGACGATGCATACAATATTTGAGCATCTTCAAGTTCAGGAGATGCACAGAAAAAATGAGGGGCTCTTTCTCAAGGGCAAAGACAAGAAGACTGATTTGGTTAAT
Source organism: Solanum neorickii (assembly GCA_027704865.1). Taxonomy (NCBI): domain Eukaryota; kingdom Viridiplantae; phylum Streptophyta; class Magnoliopsida; order Solanales; family Solanaceae; genus Solanum; species Solanum neorickii. The sequence continues at coordinate 7,087,515 of JAKWJC010000365.1, forward strand.
GAGGCCGATCCTAAGAAAGAAAATAATGACAAGGCTACCAGCTCAAGCGAAGTGTGTGGCATGAGTTATCTGTCTGGTCACTCCATTGGAAACTTTTCTGTGCACAAAGCTGACCACATGACATTTGTTATAGCTGCAGAAGGTAAAGACAAAGAGGGGGACCAGGTCCATCCCAAGAAAAGCAGAAGAGAAGTCTTTTTCGCGGCAGTAAAAAGAGAAATGGCTGCATGGGAAAAATCCTCAAGTGATTCAGATGATTATGAAAACACACATAATGGTTTCATGGCAAAGTCAGACGAGGAAGATTCTGATGAAAAGGTAACTCTATCTTATTTTGAGCAGAACTTGAATACCTTTTCAACTAGTAAGTTGAAAAAGTTGGTTATTGTATTACTTGATTTGATAAGTGAGATGACAGATGAGAAGGATCTCATAAACAACAGCCTAGACATCTTTCGAGATGGAAAAATTGCTTTAGTTGCCCAAATATCTAATATTGAAAGTCAAATGGTTGTTCTAGAAGCAGAAAATCTAGAACTGAAGGAAAAGATAAAAGGGGCGATTACTACAATTTTTAAAGAAAAAAATGAGGCTAGCAGATTGCAGCTAGAGCTTGAGAATAAGCTGCACACTGCTGAAATGAAGACCGAAATTGCATTAGAAAGAAATCTTGAGTTAGAGAGGGACCTGGTCCGTGTAAAAGAGGAACTGGAAAAATCTCTCAAATGGACAAATTCCTCTAAGATTCTTACAAATCTGATCGGTCAAGACAACAACAGTGGAAGAGGGTTAGGCTGTGACAAGATGAAATCCTCCTACAATCCTCAAAGCAAAAATATTCCTGATTCTGATAATCTGTTGTCTGAGAATTGTGGTCGAGATGGAAATCTTAAGAAAGATTGTCCAATTTTTGAAAAAAATTGAAGGAAGTTCGTCAAATTATTCCAAACAGCGGAAAAAAGCTAAAGAAAGGCATGTGAAGTTTGTCCGATCTGAAAATAATCAAGAAAAGCAAGAAAGGGGACCTAGTCTTCAAGCTAAATTTGTCAGATCCGACAGTTTTATAGAAAGGGAGCGCAAGGGACCTAGTCCTCGCTATCGTTTTAGCAAGAACACTTTGCCCCGTTGGACAGGAAGGTTTCTTGTTAAGCCTTTTGACAGTTATTGGGAACTCTGTTTGAAGTGGGTTCCTAAGTCTAACAAGTGATTCTGGTGCAAAAGAGAGGAAGCAGTCAGTGTTTGTTTATAAATAGAAGATGCTCAAAACACATGACTAAGAAGGTTACAAAACTTCCTCTCTCTCAAGACACTTCAAGGTGGAGGTGTCTCTTTTGGTGAATGGCAAGAAACGTTACATTATTGGTGTAGATTTTTGATGAATGAAATGAAGCTAAGCTCTTATTTGATACTGATTTTTTCACAAACTTGCTCTCTCGGACGATGATTTTGATAGAAAAAAGATGTAAGAACATGTATATTGCTGATCTGTTTACTGCTCATTGTGATAGTCTCACTGAACTTAATGCTCAAGGTATGAATGCTGAGGTATGATTAAGGAGACGTGCTCATGAGTGTTGCTTTGCTGCACAAACCTGTGTCAGGGGACCTAGTCCAAGTATGCATAAAATGATATTTGCAAATGACAAAGGTTGTGACTATGATGTTAAGGAGAAGCAAATCAGACCTCCTTCAGGCTTATCAGGGGAATACTAAAAATGGTCATGTGTTTATTGATGGGTCTAGAAGATTTTAAAAGTTGCAAGGAAAGAAGTTTGTGAGATAGAAGAGTTGCTTCAGAATCAGAGAGATGGCTTAAATAGTGAGTTTGTTGAATCACATCCTCATGAATCCAACAATCTCAAAGAAGATGATGCAGATGATTAACCTGATGAGGGGCCTGGTCCTCTAGACAGTGCTGAACAAAGATGATGCAGTTCAAACTGATAATGTCAATTTTGAAGGTGAGAATGAAGAATCTAATCAAGCTCAGTTTGAAAGAAGCAACCTCTGATAGTCGGTTCCCCAACAAGCTGATCGGTTGTCTAAGTTGCTCCTCAATAATGTATTCAAGAGAGGTAAAAATGTCAAAAACTCTTCTCTTTGAATTCAATATGCAAGGAACTGCTGATCATTCAGGTACATATTGATGATGTCATCTTTGAGGCAATCTTTGAGGTGTTGTGTGAACAGAAGCTTTGTTAAAAGGCAAGATTCAATTGCTCTTTCATCAACTGAGGCAATAAATGTACCAAGTGCAGCTTGATGGGTTCAACTCTTGTGGATCAGGAAACATCTTGAAGCTCATAAAAATCTGGCTGAATTAATCAAGATGATGATGGAAATGCTAAAAACTTCTTGAATGGATCCTACCTGAAGCAATCAACTCTTTTAATGACTATGAAAAGGGAGCAGGTATCCTTGCTTTTCGGTTATGTATGTTTTAGCAAATTCAGTTTCATACCTTTTGTAGGTATACACACATGGAAAAGGGGATGAAGAAAAAGCTAGGTGAGGATAGATCTAGGCAATGACATTCAAACTACAGAGAGGGACCTGGTCCTTTCTCGAAGGTTAGCAATCTTAACATTGCAGTTTGAATTATGCATGAGAACCATTGAAATTGCCACATGTCTGTCCTTTAGGAATCTTACTGTTGTCTCATCTTTTGAGTGCCAAAATGATACCTTATTTCTCTTTCTTTTATATATTCCATATTTGTTTCTATTTCCCCAGAAAAATTGAGTTGCCTTCCAAATATCAAGGTGCTTCAAAAATTTCTTTTTCTCTTCTTTTCAAACACACTTCAAATTGTTAACCCCTTTATTCTTGCTGGATAATTCTCTGATGAAAATGTTTCAACTATGAAGAGGGATCTGGTCCTCCATGAAAAATGAAGAAGTGAAAAAGATGATGCTCAAAAAGGGGGAAGTTGATATTCTAAGAAATCAAAGTTTTCTGAAGAGGAAGGTGTAAAAAAAAATTCAAAAAAAAGGGAAAATCTTCTTGGTTCCTCAATTGTTGATCCATTCATCTCAGAGGCCTTGAGTTGTTTGTGTTACCAATCTTTCTGTTATGAGAAACTCAGGCTGGTGTTGGAAGCTATGGCAGTTGCTCGTGTTAACTGGAATGCTGAAATGGGTTGTCTAAAAGTCTAGCTTCTGAAACAATACTATCAGAGGGACCAGGTGCTAACAAAAAAATAATAATTAAAAAAAAAAAAATTGGCAGCCCTGAAGATTAAACATACAGGTTGGGCTGTACAACATGCTGAACGTTAAGAGAAGATTCTGAAAATCTCATGCTAAGGGATATGCTCTACTAAATCTATTCTTTCAATCCCTTGCCTCTGAATCATCCCTTCTCTTCCTACCTCTCTATGTCAGTCCTCATTTCTCTCTTTGGGCATTGTTTTGGTTTTCATTTGTAATCAATTTAGCAATGCTTTGATGACTGATCTTTTGTTTATGGATGTTAAATGTCTTGTTTCTACTAACTTTTCTCATTACTTTATGCCTTTTACTCATGCTCAGTGTTGACCAAGTGGCCATGAATTTGCAAGAACTGTATTTCTGTCAACTTGGTTTACTGCTTTAACCCTTTTTTATGATGTCAAAAGGGGTAAAGTTGTTAAGGTAAGGTATGAGATCAAGAGTGGTATAATTGCTTAAAGAATACATGGTCACATCGATAGGAGGAATTAATGGTAGCTACTTGAAGAAATAGGTCATACTGATAGGGGGAATAAATGCTTGCTGCTTGCTACCTGATGAGGACCTAGTCCTGTCGATAGGCGGAAGAAGATGTTTTTCATCATCAAAAAGGGGTAAGATGATATGTTGATGCTTTGATGATTTGACAAACTTTAGGGATGATTAAACTCCAGTTACCTCAACTTGGTTTACTGCTTTAACCCTTTTTTATGATGTCAAAAGGAGGAAAGTTGTTAAGGTAAGGTATGAGATCAATAGTGGTATAACTGCTTGAAGAAGACATGGTCACATCGAGAGGAAGAATTAATGGTAGCTACTTGAAGAAATAGGTCATACTGATAGGGGGAATAAATGTGTGTTGCTTGCTACCTGATGAGGACCTGGTCCTGTCGATAGGTGGAAGAAGATGTTTGTCATCATCAAAAAGAGGGAAGATGATTTGTTGATGTTTTGATGATTTGACAAACTTTAGGGATGATTAAACTCCAGTTACCTCAAGAATTCTTTTTGATAGGGGGAACTGATGAATAAGTATGTCATCATCAAAAAGGAGGAAAATGCTATGTTGATATTTTGATGAGTTGACAAACTTCGAGATGATGAACTCAAGTTACCCTAAGAATTCTTTTTGATAGGGGGAACTGGTGAATAAGTATGTTATCATCAAAAAGGGGGAAAATGTTAGTTCAAAGCTGAGTTAAGATGATATCTCGAACTTGATATGAAGTTTTGATGAATTAACAAACTTATCAATCTAACAAGGAACCAAATCCTTGTTATTGGAACTGCTGAAAATAAGATGAATGATAAAATCAGTGTGAGGTATATTTGTGTGCTATCATCAAAAGGGGGGGAAATGTTATATTCTAGGTGTTTTGATGATCCTCACAAATGCGGGGACCTGATTCCTGGCAGAGTGCTCTCGTCCAGATACAAATGGGGTACAGTCATAAAAGTTGTCATGTCAGGTGGTAGGTGAAAAATGCAGTATCCTACACCAATAAGAAGAGCGGACGAGATTGTATATTTCAATATCTGACAAATGCAGGGACCTGGTACCAGGCAGAGTTTCCTCCATCAGATACATAATTGGTTACAGTTGTAAAGTTGTCACGTCATAGGTTGGTAAGGCGTCAGTGTACTACACCAATCAGATTGGAGGAGGGAGTTTGTCCAACGGATAATAACTCTTTATGTTTATTATATTCATCCAAAGAAGGAAGTCAGCCAGTAAGCCTTTTCAAGAACTCATATAAAAGTTTGCAAGGGACCTGGTTCCCGCAAGCAAGGGACCTGGTACCCGCAAGACTGCGACGTGAAAAGGACGAAAAGACAGCTGTCAAAAAAGTTGTCATCTCTGATGCGGTAGGTGCACAACTTTTCCTACAACAGGCCTTCAGCCAATGGGATGACTTCAACGAATTTGTGGGAATTTATATTATCTCTTTCCAACAAACACAAATTCAAGACTTGGCAAATTAAATTTGGATTTTCTCTGAAAATTCACAAGCTTGAACAAAAGACCATCTTTAAGGAAGAACATTGCTCAACTCACCAGAAAGACCTGATAGAGTAAAGAAGAATCTTTGTTGTATTTAGAGCTTTGTGTCTATGTACTAACATTGTAAATCTGTTCCTAATCTATAAAGGATTCAGATATTTGTTTTGGGTTTGTAAAAGTCTAAATCAGTTAAGTCTAACGATTTAGTGGGCAACATTGTTTTGTTGCTTAGTAAAATTCTAAGTCATCTAGAGTTAGGTGGTTTAGTGGGCAGTGTGGTATCCGCTTAGGCTCTTCAAGTAATTGGTAGATTACTTGATCGTGAGATTAATAACTTTTTCTCACATTGATTGTAACCGGGTTTCACTTTTGCTTGAGAAGATTAGTGAAGACGGTGGTAAATCCTGTGCAACAGGTCGTGGTTTTACTCTCTTGAGCAAGGAGGTTTCCACGTAAGCTGCTTGTGTTGTGTTATTCATATTGTTTAATCTTCTACACTGTTTTTGCTGTGTCAAGGGACCTGGTCCATTGACTGGTAGTGGACGCACATATTTCAACAGGAATCCAGCTATGAGCATTACACCTGAGGTCGCATTTGAATCCCTTAAGACAGCTATGAGTACTACACCTAAGATCGCACTTCCTGACTATTTACAAAGAGTTTGTCATTGAGACTGATTCCAGCCATGGAGGCATTGGTGCAGTACTTATGCAAAAGGGAGACCAATTTCTTATTTTAGTAATGTGTTGGACACCCAAGCACCGAGGCAAGTCCATTTATGAGAAGGAGTATATGTCTTTATTAAGTGTTGTGGATAAGTGGAGACACTATCTTCAGTTCAGCAGAAGGGATTGACCAAGCTGTTGGGACTTGATATGAGAGAGGTACTAAAAATAGAGGTGTTGATGCCTTATCTAGGCAACAAGAATATTAGATTCCTTGGATGATCACTTTGTACTGGGATTTAATAGTTATAAGCAGTTGCACTTCAACTTGGGTACGAGAGATTATCGGCAGCTATTTAGAGGATGTGCATGTCCTCTTACACTACTTGCAGTAGAATATCATGGACTCAATTTACGGCACTACTCAGCTGGTATACTAAGAAACAAGGGCAAGGTACATGTAGGATCTCATGGAGCTCTCAGATTACAACTCATTTCTTCTTTCCACGACAAAACTGGTAATAACTACTATTTGGTTACAGCGATGAATGACCAAATGTTTAGAAATTATAGCAATTGCTAAAGTAGATGCACCCATATTACAAAAAATGACCTTTACCATAAAAACTGACCAATGTCATTCAAGACTATGTTCAGAGTTGCTCTTATTAATTACAAAGCAACAAAAACTGGTCAAGGTCATTTACGACTATGTTTGGTCTTAAGGTAGAGAATTAGCAACCCTTACAAAAGATACATCTACAAACAAAAATAAATTAACTAAATTAACTAATTCCAGTTTCAAACTGGAGGGAGTTCCATCTCGTCATCATCTGTCCCAACATTCATATAATCGCGGCAACGTTGGCGACGCTTCAGAGCTCGATATAAAATTTCGTACACCAAAATGGTGCACATCAAAAATCTAATAAAAAAAGCCAATGTAAGTCACGAACATCAAAGTACTCAAATCCATTAGCTCTGTCGAACAAGAAAAAAAGAAATATAATTTTTTTTAAAATATAAGAGATATAGGTACTTTTTTTAAATAACCCAAATATTTAAAAGTCACTCAATACTTGTGCTAGTGGAATGTAATAATAACCAGATACACATAAGTTAATGTGTGAACCCCAAAACAAGTTAGTTTTTCGATTGGTGTATTGTGATTATACCAATATGTACCAAAGAAAAACTAAAGTCCCCAACTCGTACAACATCACAAAACAAGCATAAAATTTTGAAAGAAACTACATAAAGCAAGGGCAAGGGAGACAAATCTAGCTTTGAAAGAGACTACACATTAGTAACAATAAACGAAGAAAAAAAGGCATAAGTTAATAAAAAGTGAAAAGGACAAGCATGTAAACAAACAAATTTGAAGTATTCTAAATCCACATTACCACTAAACTATAATAAAGTGTATGTAAAACCCTAAACTATTGTAAAATCCTAGACCCTAAACCTTAGGTATGAAAAGAGATGAGAAAGAGAAAAAAAGAACAAACCCTATGCTTGAGAGGGGCGGTAGAGGCAACGCCGACGGCGACGGCGATGGCGATGGGCAACGGCAATGGCAAGGGAAGAGAAGCTAACTCATTTTTATGTTTTAGTTAAATTAAAAAAAGGTACTTTACATTACTTTTATATATTTTATTAGTTAAATAAATAAAATAAAATATTTATACTTAGATTCTTGTTTTTAAAAAAATTATAAATTATAATTAGAAGAAGATTTATTTCGTTAAATATTTTTTAATTTCTAGATCATGGCATTGCCATTTCCCGTTCTCCAGATCATGGCATCTTGAAAAAATATGTTAAAAGATAAACAATATGAAAACCTACAAGTAACATTTAAAAATTACATTCAAGTAAATACTTTTATGTATAAATAAATGCTATATATATATATATATATAATGGTTGGTTTGGTCCCGGGTTGATTTTTTTATTAAAATCAAACCAACGCAAGTATAGTTAGAATTTTTTAGGTTTGACTCGGTTTGCGGTTTGATTCAAATTTTTTTTCGTTTTTGTATTACTCTGATCGACAGGTTCAAAATTGAGACCCCGTGTATATATCCTGAAAAATCATGAGTCGAATCATATTTCACCCAATTCAAATCTTCTACTAATTAGAAAATTAAGTTTACAAGATATAAAATGTAATTATTAAAAATTAAGTAATCTTTTATAAAATTAAAAATCTCATAATTCAAAATTTTGAATATATAGATTGTTCATTCATCAATTGCATATAGTCAATATAAAGTATAGTTTTTAAAATTTCGTAATTTTTAAAAAAATAATCAAAATATTAAATATATTGACTGCTCATCTATCCATCAGATATATTAAAAGAAACACCCAAAATTCAAAATATTAATTGCATCCACTATTTGTCAACCCATAGGATATTTTCTCTTCAAATTCATCTTCAGTTCACCTCCCTGCCTCCGTTCATCATTGTTGCTGCCGTTCAACACAAAACAAAAGCTTACAAGACAAGACAAAAGGTTTGCATGACAACATTTTCTTTTTCTTGCATTTTGGAATCTAACTTAAAATGATGAATAAGAGCATGAATTTAGGTTTAAAAGTAAAAATGGTGATTTAGATTAGGGCTTTGTATTTTTGAAGTGAAAAAGGGCAATTTAGGTTAAATTTATAATTTTTTATGCTAAAATTTAAAAATAATAGTTATTATCAGTTTGGGAGAAAATTGCATGACATTGAAGAACCTTGAGTCAAAGCTGTCAAAGTTTCTCAAAAGGCAAGAGGTATGGAATAAAAAGTGAGTATACCCTTTGCATATTATCATGTAATTAGGAATGAGTTAGTTTGTCCAGTTGCAGTTGTTGTACTTGATGACAAGAAAAGTAAAATGTGTACATATTCAGATATGACAAAGGTAAGTTTTGTGTTTCACATATAAGATGAAATTCCAAAAATATATTCAGTACGTTGCAATACTCTATGAATCACCACGTTAGACGAATGCTCAGTTGTAGATACATACTAAAAAAAAGGATCAAACGTGAGATGTGGCCCCCAAATAACGCCTAGTTTAGTGTAGCACCTGGGTTCCGCCTTTTTCTTGTCGAGTTTTTTTTCTGATCTCTCTCTGAGTCTCTAGTTCGTTACCTTCTACTACCAATCTTCTACCTCTGCTGCTACTGGAGCTACTGAATATCGACCTCTACCAATTCTTCTTTTATTCATCAAAGTTCATCCTAATCTCTGTCAAGATTACTACCTTAGCTCTGTCCTATCATCTGTATAATAGAGTTCGTAATTTATTGACGGGTTTGTTGGGATTTTTCTTTCTTAGAATTGGAAGGAAAAAATTGAAATTCAAAGGAACAATTATTGAAAACACACTAGATACAAGTCATGATTTTTCATTCTCCAAAACTTCAGAGAATAAGGAGATGGCAATAAATGTGATATGGGCTATGGGTTTAAAATTAATCATTGGATGCCCATGTGAATGATGCGTTTGTTGTCTAGAAAATACTTATTGTTCCATAATATACATCCAGATTCATCAACTTGAATACCAATATCCCCAACTGATATATCGTGGTTTCACGGTATTATTAATACTTTTTCCTTAAGTTTAGTGTGTCCAAAAGCCTTTTTGTGCTAATTTTTATATAAGTTTCTCCATATTTGCAGGAAATCTGCCCAAAGATGAATGCGGAGGTTTTTGAGCGAAGAAATGCAGAAGAGACCACCTACAGAGCTTGTGACAGTCCGTCATGCTCGTGACGGTCCGTCATGCTCGTGACGGTCCGTAGGTGGCAGCGTAGTGCAGTTGCTGAAGGAAGATGGGGAAGTCTGACCAAGTGTGGGGTTACGGAAAGCGTGACGGACCGTCGTATCCATGACGGTCCATCCTGCAGGTTCATCATGAAGTTCAGAGAAGTAGTCCCAGTACCCATATTTCAAGAGTTCAAGTGTTTTGGAACGGAGACCCTCGACGGACCGTTGTGCCTGTGACGATCCGTCATACCTGCCGTCGAGAGTAATGAGGAGAGCAGCAGACGAAATTGCATTAAGTATGGAACTACGGAGTCCATGACGGTCCGTCGTGACCACGATGATCCGTCGCGATGTCCATAGATCCAGCCATGTTTTGACAGATTCCAGCAAATAGAGTCCTTATGTAATTAGGTTTTTTTTTTTTAACAAATAGTTCAAAAAACCTTGTTTTTGATGTTAGACTCTGGATTATTTGGTTAGCCCTTGATTATTGTTATACTCTTGATTATTTTTAGACCTTTTGTGAGAGATTCTTATTTTGAGATTCTTGTAATGGTTGTTGGTGATTTTTGTTGATTATTTTTGTTGAAGCAAGCGAACTTCGGATTTTACTCTTTCTCATTGAAGTAAGTACATGAATTCCTATACCATATATTTGAATATTGTAATTATACCACTAAACTCCATAACTAGGGTTGTGGGAACCATAGGCAAATAATGAGGTATAATAAATATACTAAATAAAAATTCTGGAATAGTGTCTTGCATGTATTGATAATCTTTCGCTTAGAAGTCTTTTTAACGGATGACCAACGTTAGAACTCGCCTAATGCTACTTGCCGGACCAAGGAGGGTAGATAATAGGAAAAGAATTATCAACATAGATTTAGTGGTATACTATCTAATAGGCTAGTATTGATTGGTACGAGGTAATAACTTAGTCAAATATCGAATACGATGCTTAATATGAGGTAAAGATAAGGGTTAGTACAACAACACATGCAGCCGGACCAAGGTGCGGAGTGAAATTTTCTAGATGCCGGACCAAAGATTTAGAAATACATAACTTATCACTTTGCATTGAAGATACTAGGAAAGAATTATAATAATTAGAATTATCAAGTTATGAACCTGTGAGGAACATGTAAACCCTAGTTACTTTGATTAATTGATTAAACTCCAACATTTAAAGCTGTTAGTTGTCTCCTTAAACTATTTTTCTCGTTGGGAACGATCTCAACCTCATTAGTTGGGTTTTTACTTGACACGACTGCTTACTTCTTATTTGAGAAGTAAGTTTGAGCGTATCAAATTTTGGCGCCGCTGACGGGGAAAGTAGCTTTTAGATTAACTTAAACTTATTATTATAGTTTAGTTGATATTTTCTTGATTTTACTTTGTTTTATTGTTTTTGATTCGTACAGAACCACCCTCCTTGTATGCCAAATACACGTAGAGGAAGAGAAACTTTGTTTCCCTACGATCACGAATTAGAGCGTACACTACGCAACATGAATCGAAACTTGGAAATTAATGATGATGATCCAAATAAGAACATCCCAGCTCCGGTTGATGTTCATGGTCCGTTGTTACCCGATGCTCCGGGTGAACACCAACAGAGGGGACAAAATCTCGCTCCATGGCCCCAAGCATACTACAGAGGCTATGACAACATAGCAGACTCCGATGGGCCACTTGTCTTGCCTCCTCTAACACCAGGCCACACCTTCGTGGTAACTAATAGCCTGATGCAAATGCTCACTGCCAGAGGTTTGTTTTCAGGGCTACTTTCTGAGGATCCACATGCCCATATAGCTAAGGTATGGGCAGTGTGTAAAAGCTGTGTAGGGAGGCTTGACTTGGACTTGAATGTAATAGGGCTTAGAGTGTTTCCTCTCTCATTGATAGAAGAGACTGCTATATGGTTCACTGAGCTCCCTTACAACTCAATTTTCACTTGGAACCAACTAAGGGATGTTTTCTTAGCACGCTACTATCCGGTCTCCAAGAAACTAAACCACAAAGACAGAGTGAACAACTTTGTGGCACTACCACGGGAGTCAGTAAGTAGTTCTTGGGATAGATTCACCTCGTTCTTGAAAAGTGTCCCAAATCACCGTATAGATGTGAGTCGCTGAAGGAATACTTATATAGGGGATAGGATGATAATAATAAAGCGGTGTTGGACACTACAACAGGTGGATCTTATGGGGAGTGTCCTTCTGCTGAGATTGCTGAAAAATTAGAGAAAATCTCCCGGAATAATAAAGCTTGGATTACTAGGAAGTCAGATACCAGGAGAAATACCTTCGCAGTGCAGTCCACTCACAACCCAGCCACATATGAGATTCGTGAAGAAATGGCTCAGATGAGAACTGAGCTTGGGTTGGTACTAAAACATATCACTGGGGGTGCAGAAAAGATAAATTCAGTTAACTACTTGCCTAAACCACCACCTCCTAATGATTAATGCTATTATGTGGAGGACTCCTATGCAGTAAATGAGAAGACAGGGGGTTTTCGACCGAGCGCCAAGGCTCAAATCAGGATAATTGGCGCCAAGGTCAAGGGAATCAAGGTCGGATCTTTGGTAATTGTAACCGTGAGGGTCATTATGTCCGAGATGGAAACTACAACCGCGACAACAACTTCAACAGGGGTAACTACGGTAACAGAAATTATAGGAATAGGCCCTATGTCCCTCCTCAAAATCGTGAAGTTAATCCTAGGGATGGTGGAGATAGTATGGCGCGAATTGAGGATATGTTGCACAAAATGATGAGGAGGTTCAATGCTAGTGATGAGCACATTAAAGAGTTAAGGTGTGATTTACCAGGTATTGGGCAAAAAGTTGATACACATGCAATATCGATTAAGCAGATCGAGTTGCAAATGGCCCAATTATCTACGACTATGAACACACGACAACCGCGCACTCTTCCTAGCAATACTTTCCAAAATCTGAAAAATGATGCACACTATATGGCAATCACTACTCGGGGTGGTAAGAAAACCATTGACCCACCTATGCCGTCTAATGAAGAAAAGGTGAGAAAGGATGACGATAAGGTGGTAAAGAGTAGTAATGAAGCGGAAGAGAGCACTGGAAAAGATGCAGAAGTCCATATGAAGGTAATTCCCATGCCTAGACCACCACCACCCTTCCCTCAGAGATTAGTGAAAAAGACCAATGATGGTAAATATCGGCGTTTTATAACAATGTTGAAGAAGCTTTCTATCAATGTCCCTTTGGTAGAATCTCTAGAACAAATGCCCGGTTATGCCAAGTTTATGAAAGATCTGGTTACAAAGAAAAGATCGGTCACTTTTGAGGATGATGATAGAATGCAGCATTGTAGTGCTATTTCTACAAGATCTCTCGTACAAAAGAAAGAAGATCCGGGTGCGTTCACTATTCCTTGTATAGTCGGGTCATTACATTTTGCGAAAGCATTATGTGATCTAGGGGCAAGCATAAATCTCATGCCTCTCTCGATTTACAAGAAGTTGGGTTTGGGTGATCCAAAACCCACTGTGGTGCGGCTACTGATGGCTGATCGAATAGTGAAAAGGTCTATAGGGATACTCCATGATGTGCTAGTAAAAGTGTTATTCTTTTGCGATTTTGAAGTGCCTATTATTCTTGGTTCTTTGCTACAGAGAGCCTTAGTTGATATGGAAAAGGGGCAGATGAAATTTCGGTTGAACAATGAAGAAGCGACCTTCAACATTTGTAGGTCCATGAGACAGAGTGGTGAGCTCCAATCGGTATCCGCCATATCCCACAAAGAAAATATGAAGAAGGAGAATGAACAAAAAAGTGAAAAACAAGAGTTTATGGTTGGAGATTTGGTGCTTTTAGACAGTTCAAGGTTGCATTGGCTTCCGGGCAAGCTCAATTTCAAACGAACTGGCCCTTACTTGATTACCCAAGTATTCCCTCATGGAGAAGTTGAGTTAAAAACCAAGGAGGGAGTGCGGTTTAAGGTGAATAGAGAATGAATAAAACTCTATTTTGGGCATACTGCATCGGTGAATGAAGTGATAGAGGCATACCATCTTAATGAAGGCATAGTAACCAAGTGTCCTCAGTCGTGCCGCGACATTAAATCAGGCGCTTGTTGTGAGGCAACCCAATACTTATTACTTTTTTCTTTCTAGTAATGGTAGCATTTTCTACTAATGGGTTTTAAATTTGCAGGAACATCACCAAGAAATTCTGCAAAAAATTACTCTGCAGTAGTCACTGACGGACCCATCGACGGACCGTTGCTCCTGCGATGGACCGTCGCATGAATCCATCGTACCAGGTACGTCTTTCTATTTCAAACTAGGGCACACGCGACGGAACCAACGATGAACCGTCATGATTGAGACGGACCGTCGTCGTGGAATCGCCGCGTCATAAATGAAGCGTACCCGACCCGACCCGGCTGGGGTTTTTTAAAAACTTATCATTTAAAACCCCCAACCCTTCATTTCACCCAATTCTTTCACATTTTCTCCCATTTCCCTCTCTTTTAAACTTTCAAAGGTCATACCCCTCTCTCTTACAACCGATATTTTCCCCCCAAATTCTCTAAATTCCTAAAAGTCATCATCTACTAGTTAAAGCTGCTGCTGTGGGTGTCTTCTTGATCACCAAGTACCTTTCCCTCTTGTTTTTCTCAAATTCTCAGGTATGTGTCTCTAATATCTACTCATTTAAATTGCATTTTTGTTTATCAATTAGAATTAGCCTAGTTCTTCTTGATATGTTCATTTTTTAATAAAATTTTGTCTGACCTAGGTTAAAAATCCTCAAAATTACCGTGTTAAAACCCTAGAAATAGGTACTTTAGAATTGCTAGTTTACTAGGTATTTGGGTTAGACAAATGTAGGTTAAAACACTACCAATTCGATTTGGGTCATAGGGTATGAATGGGTCATCCTCAGTTCTGTCACTGAGTTACAGAACGAGACCCCGATGAAGGACCGTCGTTGGGTTCGTTCCAACAGCCCTAACACCCCACTGTTCAATTCTCTCCAAGTGTCCACCAACGGCCACATGCGACGGATCGTCGTTCCCACGATGGTCCGTCCTGCACAACCGTTCTGGTTGTCAGAGATCCTATTCCTAAGGGTCTCTCACTTTTTCTAAGTGTCCTCCAACGGACACAAGCGACGGACCGTCATCCCCACGACGGTCCGTCCTGCACAACCGTTCTGGTTGTCAGAGACCCTATTCTTAAGGGTATCTCAATTTTTCTATGTGTCCTCAAACGGACAACTACGACGGACCGTCATACCCACGACGGTCCGTCCTGCATGACCGATATGATGGTTAGAGATCCCTCTCCTAAAGGTCTCCATATTTTTTTCAAGTGTCCTCTGATGGACACCTACGATGGACCGTCGTACCTGTGATAGTCCATCCTGCACATAGCGTCATACTTATCAGAGACTCTCCTTCTGGAATCTCCAAATAAACATAGTCTAAGTAAGACACGACGGAGTCTTACTCACGACGAGCTGTCACCTGGTCCGTTGTGTTTCACTATTACTATAGCAATGTCATTTTATTTTAATTTTTTTCTTTATTTTGTGTCGTTTTGCTTGTCTTGTTTGCTCCTTCTAGTACTAATATTGATCCTGTATAGGTACTATCTATTATGTCACCAAAACAAGATCGAGTCTACGCACGTGGGCGATCGAAGTCTGTCATCCCGTCTGCCCGCCTGGTCATTGGCTCTGATGATGAGCGTTACCCCGAGTACGTGCCCCCAGGCACTTCCACCCCATCTTGTGCTGCACGTGCTTCTAGAGCCACACCCAAAAAGGTGGCGTCCGGCATAGTCACTGCCTCCCAGTCTGATGAGGAGCCCACACTGACCGGCACACCTTCTGGGTCAGCCACTAATGAAGAAGGATCATCTGGCTCCTTGGGAGTTTCGTGGTCGGAGGAAGCCTCCGGATCTGCTGAGGTTCCCGCACCCGCCACCGCTGCAGCGTCGGCCTCGTCTGATGAGGCTGACAGTTCGAAATCCACACCCGGTTCACCATCTCGTGCTCTCACCCCGGTTACTGACCAGCCCAACCAGTGGTGTGTCGACGGGTAGTTTCAAGTCTATTTCGATGCAAAGTTCCTGAATGACAAAGAAGTTATGACTCTGACACTTACATTGGAGTGGCGGGTCCTTACGGGAAGTCTCCCGATGATGCCTGAGATTTAAAATCTCTTCACCAGACATCGACTAGAGTGGACAGATCGTCCGTTGGGACGTTATAGTGAAGAGCTGGTCCAAGAGTTCTATGCATCCTACGTAGCGTATCTCTGATCACAGATTGATAGGCGGGCTGCCCCCGCCAAACAGGCCCCACTGGAGAAGGTCCGAGTACGTGGCGTTTAGGGTGATATCTCCCTGTCTGCCATCCGCTGGTTTCCATACGGCGAGAATGTTGATGTTAATCGAACCCTTCTCACTGTCGAGTTTGACTACCGATGGCATATTGTTAAAGATGGTCAATTCCTGCGTGAGCCATCACTGAGAGAGACCACCAAGAGGTGGATGGCCCTGCACTTGTCCATTGATGGAGAGGGTGCCGACTGGGTGACCGAGCCGAAGGGGGCCATCAAGAAGGCCAACCTGACTTTCACGATGAAGTTTTTGTGGTTGATTGTCCACCACTGCCTTTCCCCCACAGCCGTTGATAATATCGTCACGTGGGATCGAGGAGTACCGATGGCGGCGATGATAGCCGGGTTTGAGGTGGATTTTGCGTGGCTTCTACAGGCACTCATGCACGAGAGGGCTTTTAAGGTCACAACTACTTACCCTTTCCCGTGCATGATATTTTCTCTATGCAGGTCCGTAGGTGTGCCTATATGGCACGTTAATCAGCTCAAGACCCCTCTGGGCACTGTTGATATCGGCCTCATCAGGATGAGGCCAATGATTTGGCTCCACGCAGAGGGCCCCGTCAAGACTTGCCTCCACTTGGTGACAATCTAGCTGATAAGGGTAGCACATGCCCGCATGGCTACGTAGGAGGCTTCTACTGACACTACCCCGGTCGAGTCTATCCCGGGTAGTAGCACTGCCCCGAGCTCCTCTCGCTCAACCCCTTTACCCGTTCTGATCCCGCTTGCTAGGGTCCAGAAATTAGAGGTGCAAATGGCTACACTTCAGGATCATATCCAGCCTTGGATGCAGAGGTCTATTGCCGAGGCAGAAGAGCGCTTGGAGCGGAGAATGTTCCAGCACACAGAGCAGAAGATCGCTGCGGTTCATCAGCGCTTGGACGCTTTTGAGTTGCGGGTGCTATCCCGTTCAGCCCCTCAAGTGGATGTGTCTACCCTTCAGGCTGCGGTCGACAGTCTTCGCGCAGATATTGATATGATCTTAGAGGCTAGGGTGCCTAAGTCTGAGGACCCTTCTGCATGGCCTACTGAAGACACAGTGATGGCGGCCCTATTCGCCACTTCAGAGATTCCACCATCTCCCCCTCGAGAGCATGCCAAGAGGCGTAGGGGTCGAGAGGAGGATGAAGCTCGAGCACGGAAGAAGGAGCGTCGTGAGATGGAAGCTACAAGGAGAGCCTCGCTTGCTGAGGAGGAGGCGCGTCAGATGAGAGCAGGAGAGTTATCTGCTGGGGCGTCTAGCTCCAGAACTGTGGAGATAGCGGGAGGCACTGCTGATAGTGTTGTTGATGCTGAGGACACCACTAAGGGTGTCCAGATTACAGATGTAGTGGGTTCCGAGGAATCGGACCCACCAGCTTGCTGATGGTCGGCGCTTTGCGCCCCAGGTTTGCTTCACCTACGACTCTAGTATTTCAATTTTTTTATGCATTGGGGACAATTGCATGTCTTTTTGTTGGGGGTGGGGTAAATGGAAAGTGAGTGCTAGGGTGAAGTCTGAGTAGCCTAATTCACTATCCTCTTTTGGGGTTTTCTTGCCTGTGTTCTTTTTCCCCAAGAGACTGATTACTTTTTTTATTGAACCGACATTTCTATATCTTGTGTTACATAGTTAAATTCTGGAGCATGATGGCTAAAATGATATCCTGATAAAATGGAAAATGATGCATGACTAGTCATAGTAATTAATAAATGTGTGGCTCTAAGCATGACATAGAGGTACACCACTGCATGACCCTAAGTCTAAAATTCGAACTAGGTGCCTGATAATCTGGTAGAGTGATGAGATGTCAAGTAAGTGTGAGGAAGATTTGAATAGTCCACTATTTGTACTGAGCTAGAACTTGCCTGGTTAGTCCTGCTAAAAGTAAGTTGTAATAGACAATTAGGAAAGGATCATAGGCCCTTATTCAATATATCCCATTTTTAGCCTAAATAAAAGAAAACCAAATAAAATTTATAATTCTTTGATCCAAATGATTTGAGCTTAAATTAGACCTTTCTTTTTCACCCCAACTGATCTTTTCTGGGACTAATGTGTTGGCTCTGGTCCCTCCTTGGACATGTACACCTCAGCTTATGCCAAAAGCATAAGTTGAGGGTGGCTAATGCAGTAAACAACCTTTTTATGGCCCTGACCCAACTTTCGGTATAGTGTACTTTGACTCATGGCAAAGCCATGAGTTGAAGGTGGCAATTATGAGGAATGCTTTGGAAAGTGGGGTTGAAAGAACAAAGAGAGAGAAAGAACAAAAGTAAAGTGACTCAAGAATTAGTTGAAAGAAAAGTTAAATTTTTTTTTACAAGAAATACAAGCAAGAAAAGAAGAGTCACTTACACAAATGAAGAAAAAAAGGAAAATAGCAAGGTGAAAGAATATGGGAAACTGGGCAAAATAAAATGACAGAAAATGGTATGATTAGCCGATATGTCAAGGAGGGCAAAATGTCACTAAAGTATACTCCTGAGCCTATGTTACAAGCTAAGAAAGTTCTATTGTGATCCTAAGGGTTGTATAGCGAACTTAAACTAGTGAAAATAAGGGCAAGCTTATGGAATAGGTATGAATGAGTGTGAATTTGTTCTGAGAGTGAGTGTTGAAAAGTAATCCATATACTCAAACTGAAATCATTGTGTGAAAATGAGGATTTTTTTTTGAAGTGAGGACACTAGTTGCAGTACCGGAAATATTAGCACCTCAGTGAGAAAATGAAGAGGATAGGTGTTAGTGAATGGTGAGTCTGTGTCATGGTCTGATTCCATATAATTCAAGCCTAATAGTGATAGCATGTATAAATATGATGAGATTAATCGGGATTGATAGCCAAATGATTGCAAAGGATAAAACATGGATACTTGTACAAAGATTTTGTATTGAGTCATAGTGCATCGCTTGAGGACAAACAACAAATTTAAGTTGAGGGTTTTGATATACCGTGGTTTCACGGTATTATTAATACTTTTTCCTTAAGTTTAGTGTGTCCAAAAGCCTTTTTGTGCTAATTTTTATATAAGTTTCTCCTTATTTGCAGGAAATCTGCCCAAAGATGAATGCGGAGGTTTTTGAGCGAAGAAATGCAGAAGAGACCACCTACGGAGCTTGTGACGGTCCGGCATGCTCGTGACGGTCCGTAGGTGGCAGCGTAGTGCAGCTGCTAAAGAAAGATGGGGAAGTCTGACCAAGTGTGGGGTTACGGAAAGCGTGACGGACCGTCGTATCCATGACGGTCCGTCCTGCAGGTTCGTCATGAAGTTCAGAGAAGTAGTCCCAATACCCATATTCCAAGAGTTCAAGTGTTTTGGAACGGAGACCCTTGACGGACCGTTGTGCCTGTGAAGATCCGTCATACCTGCCGTCGAGGGTAATGAAGAGAGCAGCAGAAGAAATTGCATTAAGTATGGGACGACAAAGTCCATGATGGTCCTTCGTGACCACGACGATCCGTCGCGATGTCCGTCGATCCAGCCACGTTTTGAAAGATTTCCAGCAAATAGAGTCCTTATGTAATTAGGTTTTTATTTTTTTTTATAAATAGTTCGAAAAACCTCATTTTTGAGGTTAGACTCTGGATTATTTGGTTAGGCCCTTGATTATTGTTAGACTCTTGATTATTTTTTAGACCTTTTGTGAGATTCTTGATTATTTTGAGATTCTTGTAATTGATTGTTGGTGATTTTTGTTGATTAATCAAGCGAACTTTCGGATTTTACTCTTTCTCATTGAAGTAAGTACATGAATTCTTATACCATATATTTGAATATTGTGATTATGACTATGGGTAACTAAACTCCTTAACTAGGGATGTGGGAACCATAGGCAAACAATGAGGTAATACCTAAATAAAATAACAATTCTGGAATAGTGTCTTGCATGTATTGATAATTCTTTCGCTTAGAAGTCTTTTTAACGGATGGCCAACGTTAGAACTCGCCTTAATGCTACTTGCCGGACCAAGGAGGTAGATAATAGGAAAAGAATTATCAACATAGATTTAGTGTATACTATCTAATAGGCTAGTATTGATTGGTACGAGGTAATAACTTAGTCAAATATCGAATACGATACTTAATATGAGGTAAAGATAAGGGTTAGTACAGCAACACACGTAGCCGGACCAAGGTGCGGAGTGAAATTTTCTAGATGTCGGACCAATGATTTAGAAATACATAACTTATCACATTGCATGAAAGATACTAGGAAAGAATTGTTATACTTAGAATTATCAAGTTATGAACCTGTGGGGAACATGTAAATCCTAGTTACTTTGATTAATTGATTAAACTCCAACATTCAAAGCTGTTAGTTGTCTCCTTTAATTTCGCTAGTTATTTTCATTTATTTAGAAATAGAAAACCCCCCTTTTATCATTTTTTTCTTTCCAAGGAAGTAATTGACTGAACAATAGTAATAATAGATTGATGTTAAGTATAAACTATTTTCCTCGTGGGAACGATCTCAACCTCATTAGTTGGGTTATTTACTTGACACGACTGCTTTACTTCTTATTTGAGAAGTATGTTTGAGCGTATCACCAACATAATCAGAAAGAATTTTGCGTCTACTTTAGATTTAGATCAACAAGTACAGAAGTTGCGGTGATTGCTGAATAACACGAGTTCTGACTTTGCACCACCTGCACTTACGTGGTATTTAAGGAAAAGTGGGATAGAGAACATGCTCATGCTTCCCCAAGTTTCAAACCTATGAGCCTGCTTATGTTGGACAAAAAAAATCAAACAATTATGTCTTAGTTCCAAACAAGTTTGGATCGGTTATATGAACCTTCACTGATCATGTTTACTCAAAAGTCTAAAAGTCAACAACAACAATACAATATCATAATAGAAGAGAGTAAACTAAGCTTATCAGATCATGTATCACATTCTATATGGGGGACTTTCTTCGCCTATCATATGTATTGGCTTGGCTTCATCCCGAACTAAGGAGGCATTTTGGCGGACGCATGCGTGTAGGAAAGCCGACCACTACATAAGATAAAAGACTACGACTACAAGATAGGACGGAAGCGACTCGCTCCTATTCTCGTTGGGATTGGATATATATGGAAAATCTATAGATCTTAGTAGTTTGTCAACCTATCTAACTAAAATACGATACAATTTTACTTCATGACACGACCAAAAAGAAATAAAGAGCTTTCTCGGTTGGCCTTCCTACATTGACGAATATCTCTATTCTTTTCTTTGAAGTCATCTCGTCCCACAAGTGCTTGAATATGTTTTTTAAGCTGCACTTGTGTATCAACAACAGAGTCTATCATTTTTATTCATATAAGCTTTCCCCCATAAAATACTCACGAACTCCGCTCGACGGGTGTCGTCATCAAGAAGCGGATGGAAGTGCTCCGGGATCAGGGGTGGTTGATTATTCTGACCTGGAGTTGGAGACGACGAGGAAGCTGAATTCCATAGATCTATTTGGAAAATTAAATGAGTAGAGATCACTTTCGGCACTTCCTCCCCAAGGTCCGGTGCATATGTCGAAAGAAAATGTAGAATCTGCTAAATGAGTGTCCAAAGTATATTGTCCTTGGGCATATGTCGAAAAGTTGACAACGCAAACAAGTAAATCAACATTACGTGACATTTGATGGATATGTTATTTATTTTTTCCTTTGCTTCGCCATACAACAACACTTCACACAAATTTCAGTAACCACACAAAAGAACGCTAGCAAAAAGGAAAATAGATGCTACAAAACCCTGAAGGCAAAATTAGCTCAATGCACTTTACAACACTAAAAGTGAAATTGATCTTTAATTAACTCTCTACGTGTGCCTCCAAGTCCAAGATCACTAATTTTAACACAACTGCAAGGAATAGGTAGAACAAAATAGTTAAAAAGGTCGCAAGGTGTTAAAACTCAACTCGAGTTGTCCGTTTAGTAGAGAAAGCAAAATAACAACTCTATCAAACACATGCAGAATTTATCCTCTGTATTCTTGTACATTTCCAAGATTTAATAAACACCAACAGTCTTCATTCTATACATAAAAGGGAAACAACAATATAACAATTCTATCCTATATCATTCATCTAAGGTAAGAAACAACAACTCCTTAATCCTAAACTAGTTAAAACTATCTTTGCTATCCATTGCATTAGGACCAGTTTCCTTCCTACATTATCCAAGGATATACCGATCCCTTAAGAAACTAACAAGACTCGTACTTTATGTAAGTACACATGCAGACTCTATCCTCAATATTTTTGTACACTACTGAGATTTTAATAAACACCAACAATCTTCATAAAACAACAATATAACAATTATATCCTATTTCATTCATTCAGTGTAAGAAACAACAACAACTTCTCAATCTTTCCAACCAAGGATTAACACAAGGTGTTAGAAACTCAACTTGAGTTGTACGTTTAACAGAGGTTTCAAAGCTCATCTGTCACAATTAGCTATTGTGACTGTTTTTAATTAAGTTTTAGATAAGTTAAATCAGTCCTTTTATTTTAGTATTAAGTATTTACTTATTATTCCTTAAGCTTAGTTAATTGCATTTGTAGTACTAATCTCCAATTCTGTTTAAAGGAATGGACAACTAACTCTTTTTTGCCCAACATAAGTTAACTCATAGGTTTGAAACTTGGGGGAAGCATGAGCTTGTTCTCTATGCCGCTTTCCCTTAAATACAATGTTAGTGCAGGTGGTGCGAAGTGAGAACTCGTGTTGTTTATTCAGTCCACACATCTGGCACTGCGTTTTTAACATTGATCTAGAACCTAGTAGCCTGGATGTTTTCCCAGCTCTCACATTTAATATGCTTGATAACACTAAGGTTATCACTACATTAGACAAATTACACCCCCTTTCCCGCCCAAACTCAAATTAAGATGCAGTTTAAACCTAATGAAACACAAACTCGTCTCTGGCAAAGATATTCATACTATTCAATGGTAGTTATGAGTAGTGACACATTATATATGAGTTACAATCACATGGGAAGGCAACTTAACTATTAAAATTTGTCAAATCATATCAGATCAAAATCAAATACCAAAAGTAAGTCTACCAAATAAAAATACAGTAAATAGGCATTACTGATCCATAAGATGGAACTAACATATACTTATAAAAGAAAAGAATCAAGATGGTGGATACAAACCCTATCTTTTTTTGTAAACTTGAATCAAAAATATTATCTCAGCGAAACATTTCCTCTATCCTTTTCCTGCACCCGCGAGCACTTCTCATATCAGAAATAAAAAAGAGCCCACAGAGAAGCAGACCTCTCATTGGATATCCACTAAAACCGTCCACTATGAACAAACTTCAGAGGCAGATACTCAAGTATACAAACCTTCAATTGCACAGGGAGTAGTTGAGATGTGCAACACATCACACAGAGTGGAGGTGGGACCAGCAGATAAGGACTTTGCAGTTTGACAAATCCAAGCAGGCAAAGGAGGATGCTTTTATAGAGAGAAGGGGAAAATATAAATCCAAGGTTGCTTTGGAAGAAATGCATGAGAAAGAAGTCAAACAAAAATTTACCAACACAGAAAATCTTAGGAACTGTTTGTTCCCCAACCAAGCAGTGACCAAATTCTCTAGTTCTCAAGCAGGGTGCAGAAGCCTCGAAATCAGAGCAAGTGGAAATCATGTTGGTGAGCCTAAGCAAAACTCAGATACTATAGAAAGTGATCTCCCATATCATAGTATACTGATAAGTATAAAGATATTTTTTCGGGAGCTGCAGCCCTAATGTATGATGGATTGTTCCTTTTCTGTTGGTGGTGCTATTGTTCCTTTTTTGCTGGTGATGTTGGTTGTCCCTTTATCTCTACTTTGTAGATTAATAAGCTGTTCTTTAGTATAAACATGTTAAACTCTGCCTCAGCTGAACTTCTAAAATATGGTGTCTTGCTTCTTTTACTTCCAAGAATCAAACATCCTGCCCAAACTTAATCATAAAAGGCATCAAAGGTATTAGATGATTCAACTGGGATTAGTAGGCCAAGTCATGGTGCTACCTATTGAAACTTACACTGTAGAAGAGAACTGGAAGAAAATTATTATTCATCAAAAGCTAAATCTAAATACACTCACAATAAACTCCAGAGTGCCATGTAGGCTATGTATCCTCTTTCAAAAGACGGAAGCAATAGTGGCGGCAGTATAGGGGTGCGACAGGCTATGTTAGTTTCTGGTATCTAGCATTTTCCTTTTCATGAAAAAGTTAGTGACTTTTATGAAAAATTGTGACTTTTTCTTAAAAAAAAGTTGTTATTTTTATGAAAACTTGTAATTGTTATGAAGAGTTGCGACTTTTATAAAAAAAATTGTGACTTTTATGAAAAGTTGTGACTTTTATAAAAAATTGTGACCTTTCCGAATGGTTTTAACTTTTCCAAAGAATTGTAACCTTTCCGATAACGCACACTAAACATTTGGTCACACTGCCTTTATTGTATATAAATAGAGTATTTTTCTCTCATTTTAAAACAAACTGACCTCGATTTTTTCTCTGCTTCATTCTATTATTACAAATCCGGGTATGTCTTTTTTGCCGTCATTTATATATGTTTATGTTATTAATTATTATTTCTGAATACATGTTTTAAACATTGTTTTTATATTTTTGCAAAGCTATTTATATAAGTATTTGTCAGTACAAATTAAATAACACACGTTAATTGAGTATTCATGCAAATTTCTCTACTAAAATTGTTGAATGTACAGTAAAAAAAATTCATTAAAGACCTACACTAAGATCTATTAAAGACAAAATTCAAATTTAGTATGCCATTGTAAGGATATAAAGACCTTAAAAATGTTATTGCACCTTGATGTGCAAAGTGAACCAAGAAAATAAGATAAAAATTAATAAACTTTAGACACGGGTTGAAGGATCAATTATAAAATCAAATTAAAGATAATTGATAAAATAGAAAATGATAAGATGTTATAATTAACTTTTTTCTTTACATCATTAATAATATTTTTTACTATTAATCTTGTATGTGAGATAATACCATGTTTCAATTTTAATGATAATCTTATATGTTATTTTATAAATTTTATGATATTAAATTTGTATACAAATCGCGATTAATTTAATAATTAATACATAAATAATCAAATCATTCATATATATATTTTGAATTTATCGAGCAACAAAATGACTCGTTAAATCCTTATCAAGTATCCACTTGGTAATTGGCATGGACCACTAATAATTTTAGGGCTGAGGGTCAGACCCAAATTCACTGTCCAAGTCCTGAGACTAGTCCAGTATATCCAACTTCACACCCAAAACTCGATCCAACACCAACACTTCCACTTTACTGATTCTCTCTCTCTCTCTCTCTCTTTGTAAAATAATGTTAGACTGCGTAGCAGCAGTATACAATCGCCGTTGATTACACTACGGCGGTGGCTTCACATGGAAGATGCGCTCAATCTCTCTTCCGTATCTCTCTAGTGTGTGCTGTCCTTGTTGCTTATCGTGCTCCACTTGCGTCGCCTCCTGATTCGGTTGCCAGAAATTTCATCAGTTTGAGAAAGATCAACAGCTCCAAACTGGAGATTGACGGTAAAGTTATGTCGAAAGCTAGAGTTTACACCGATGTCAATGTGCTTCGCCCTAGAGAATATTGGGATTATGAGGCCCTTACTGTACAATGGGGGTAATTATTTTCTGCTTCTTTTTGGCTCTAATTGCTTAGTAATTGATGATTGAAGTTATGTAATTTTATACTTTTGTATATTATGATATTTCGGTTAATATTATTGGGAAAAACCCTTTGGATCGCGGATTAGAATTATGCATGTATTAGTAAAGTAGGGAGTAGATATGAGTGAATTTATGTATTATCTTATGCATGTAGTAGGTATCTAAGGATTAGATATACACGTACATTAGTTATTCCACTTACTAATGAAATAATTATGCAGGATTCTAAATTGTCAACCAAACGTGGTATTAGTTTTATACATCAATAACTTAAGTTCCTATTTAGCTATTGAATGTCGTACAAGTTTTAAGGAAATTCATACATAGATAACTTGTTTCTTATCCAATTACCAAGCAACCCCTTGTGTGCTAGATTGAGAACCTTAATTGTCTAAAACTTTTGTCTTAAAAGATAATTATGTAGTATTGAGAATTAAATTATGTCGTATCGAGAACCAAATTCACATAACCAAACAGACTAGTATGGATTGTGATATAGTTGATTGAATGATTGTTGACGGGATTATGGTTGTTTGGTAGCTGATTAGAGTTACGCAAGTATTAGTAATGCAAGGATTAACTATGAGAGAATCTATATATAATTTTATGTATGTATTAGTTTTGCTTGATTTCGGTATACATGCATTAGTTATTCCATCTTTTACTTGCATAAATAATACATGGATTCCTTCATAACTTATATATGTATTAGTTGTGTAGGTTCTTAAATTGCAAACCAAAGTGATTCATTTTATACATGTATAGTTATTCCATCTTCTACTTGCATAAATAATACATGGATTCCGTCATAACTTATATATGTATAAGTGTTGGGTTTTTAAATCGCAAACCAAAATGTATTAATTTTTATACATGAATAGCTTACCTCCTAACCAACTGCCAAATGTGGAATTAGTTATTCACCTCTTAATACACGAATAGCTTGCTTCATTACTAGCTACTAAATGACCCTTTACTGAACAATGTGGGGTAATTTTTTATGCTTCTTTTTCATCTCTAATCACCTAGCAATTGATTAATGAAATTATGTAATATCTACTTTTGTATATTATGATTTTTCATATTACCATCTCCGCTCCTCTGACCCCACAGGTGATGCTATCGTTTATTGCAACAACCCCTTTTTAGGTGTTAATTTGAGAGCCTTAATTATTTAAAATTTTAAGAGACAATCATTTAGCATAGAGAACTCATTGAGTCAGAATAATTGATATGAAGGATTCATATAGTTGATTGACTAGTATGGGCTAAGGCATAGTTGATTGAGTGGTAGATTGATTGCTGAAGACAATTTCAGGTGTTTTTGGTATGGGTGTTGGTTTGCTGGTAAAATCCCTCTAATATACAAGAATTGCTTTTTCCTGGCTTCACACATAGGAAGAGTGTCATCAGCATAAAGTATGTATGAAATAGCCAAACTCCCCCTTCCCTCCAATTCCTCTAAGCCACTCGAAATTCTCTGCTTCCTTAGCATTCTTCTTAAGACCTCCATCATCAACACAAAAGGTATAGGTAGGGGGACAATGGATCACTGTGCCTCAACCATTTCCAGGATTTGAATTTTAAAGAGTCCTTGGAGACCCATTGATAAAGATTGAAAATCTGACTGTTGATATACAATACCGAGTTCGCTATAGTCATTTATGTATTCATTTGTTCCATAAGATTTAATAAACATGACTAGTTTACATAAAGAAGTGTTCATCACTTCATTCCCAACCCAAGTTGCATCAGTAATTTGTCTACCTTTTATAAATGCACTCCAGTTTGCTGCAATCAATTTATCTATCACCATTTTGCGTCTTTCCGCTAACAATTCTGCTGCAATCTTTTGAACTCTGCCCAGCAGACTAATTGGTTTGAAAACTTTCACTTCTACTGCCCCTTCTTTTCTGGGATCAAGGCAATAGAAATAGAATTGAAACTCTTTACAAATGTGCCTTCTTGAAAGAATCCTCTTCAGTTGTATTCCAGCAATTCTGCAAAAATTCAATTGAAACCATCTGGATCGGGTGCCTTCTCTCCTTAAAAGTAACTTTATTACCTCTTCCACTTTCTCCATAGTGAATGTCTCTGCAGCCACTCTTTTTCTTCCTGAACTTCTCTTCGGGTTACTTTCTACATGTTGGTCTCCACAGCTCACGTTTAGGTATAGATCTCCATAGAACTCCAAAATATGATCTTTGATTCTCTGCTCATTATCCACGAACTTCCCTTCAGTAACTAGTAAGTTATCAGTACAATTTACCTTTTCTGTGCATTTGCCATCTGATGGAATTTTTTGTATTTTATTCCCTTGCTTGACCCAAAGGCATCTAGATTTTTGTCTTCAGGACACATTCTTTTGCAATACCTTCAGGCTCCTTGTTAATTAAATTCCTTTCAGATACAGACTGGTCCCATTCCTGTTTCCCCTTCTCCCCTCTCCCGATGATTCAATTCTTCTGATCTCTTCATAGCTTTTTTCTTCCTTCCAAGCTTCCAAATACTTCCTTGTTCCATTTTTAATGTCCTTTTCAGCAATATTAGCTTCTTAGCAGTTAGCTGACAAAGCATCTGCTTTTCCTTCTTCATTATAAGAATTCCACCATTTATCTAGCCATCTCTCAAACCACACTTCCTCGAACTTGATTATTCTTTCCCCTTTTCCCTTTCTCCGCATTTAAGAATAGTTGGATAGTGATCTGACGTTGTTCTGGCCAACATTTCTTTAATTTGAATTACTCATTCCAAGTCTCTGAGACGAGAAATCTATCTAGCCTTGAAACTCTGTGATTATAAATGTTTCTGAACCATGTAAAATGTGCCTCCATGAAGTGGAAGATCAAATCAAAGAAAGGTCACTTGTAATTCTGGAGAACTTCCTTATTGATCTTGTATTTCTTTCCCTCCCCAGCTTCACGTCTTAGAATCTATTTGTATTGAAATCTCCCTTTACTGCAAATGAACTAATTATCAGCCCATTAATAACAGCTAGTTCTTTCCGCAGCTTCTTGCTCAATTTCATGCCGCAAGGCCCATGCACTGTAGTAAATGCAACTTGGAGCGTGTGTTAGTTTCTTCCATCATAACATTAGCTGAACATTGTCAAATAAGTTTTTTCTTTTTCTTTTTTTCTGATTGTTAAAAAGGTATTGTATCAAATGTCCAGCAACCAGAAGGTGTTGTGGAAATTTATCAAAGGGTAGCTCCAGCTGATTCAACAACCGCCATTTTTTCTGGGGAACTTTCATATGAGTCTGTTCTTTCTTTTAATCTACTATAATGGTTCTAAATTGGCTCCTTAATATTAAGGATAATTACATTGTAGGGATGCTTTCTGTGGTATTGAAAGGGACCTGTACAAGTGTGAAATTCTAATGCTAAAAACTTTAATCTTCTACCTAATTTGAAATGTATCGAAGTCCTGTGTAGTAAAGAAAAGTGGGATGCTATATTTCCAGGATTGGGTTCGTAAATATATTAATAGATTCTTGACGGTGTCATTTGCAATGGCCATATTACACCACACTTGCGATGGCCATGTTACACCATACTTGGGATAGCAATATGTGCTTAGCACTAACTACAGATTCTGATTTGCTTTCAGAAATCCTTGCATTCCTTTCCTTCCAAATAATCCACCATCCTTACATTGTCAATAATGTTATCATTGCATTTCCATCTCCTTTTGTTGCAAAGAATAATCATGCCTTCAGATCTTTTCTGAGTTACTTGCAAAAAAGAAAAGAGTATGTATTTACTTGAAGTAAAAGACAATTCAAAAGAAACTATAAAAAACTTTTCTTGCAAAAAAGAGAAGAGTATGTAGGTTGTTAATATGAGTCCTGTGATGTTTTCCTTTTCAAGTTCCAAGTTTTCTGATGTCTTGGAATCACATCATGCGGCCTCCTTTGACAATTTAACCTTGCTTCATCAAATGCTGTTAAGATGATGGTATCAGTTATAAAATTGGATTTTGTTTCCGTTCAGAATCCCCTCTCTGACCAGTTCAACTTAATCAAACTCGGAGATATGTATTATTATCATTAAACCATCCTTCTGTTTTATTATTCCAGTGATCAGGATGACTATGAGGTTGTTCGGAAGGTTGGAAGAGGAAAATATAGTGAGGTTTTTGAAGGTATAAATGTTAACAGCAACGAGAAGTGCATAATCAAGATTTTGAAACCTGTTAAGAAGAAAAAGGTATGAGCTGGGCTTCAAGGATTTGTATATAATTTTTTTTTTCAGTTTCAAAAAATAAAAATAAAAAAGTTTCTGCTTCACAAAGAAATTTAACTGTAAAAATGGTTATTTACTGTATTATATAAAGTTACTATTGTCTTGTCTACCAAATAGTACTTTTTGCTAACCTAACATTTTATAAAAATCATCCATGTTAACAGCCTTTTGGAGAAGGTTGCATCTATCTTATGAATATGTAAAATATAAACCAATCTTTTATTGAGCTTATTTTAGCCACTTTGGTATCATTATGTATCCGCTGGTGCTGCTTTTTTCTATCTTTTCTCGTCTCTAATTTTGAACTTCTTCAATCAAATGATTTAATTGCAACTGTGTACATACTTTTGAACTGTTGTTGATGGTATTTGTCTAGATCAAGAGAGAGATCAAAATCTTGCAGAACCTCTGTGGTGGACCAAATGTTGTCAAACTCCTTGATATTGTCAGAGACCAGCACTCAAAAACACCAAGCTTAATTTTTGAGTACGTGAACAGTACAGATTTCAAAGTACTGTACCCAACATTAACGGATTATGACATACGTTACTACATATATGAGCTTCTCAAGGTAAAGGGATATCCATTTGATTGCAGGCAGTATTTTTCCCCTCTCATTGTCTGCCTTGTTGTACTTTCCTTCTATCGGCATATGACTGAAGATATTAGTTTTATGCATGTCTCATTGTCTGCCTTGTTTTACTTTCCTTCTTTCGGCATATGACTGAAGATATTAGTTTTATGCATGTCTCATTGTCTGCCTTGTTTTACTTTCCTTCTTTCGGCATATGACTGAAGATATTAGTTTTATGCATGTCTTATTGTCATCTATCCGTAGGGTTTGCCTATCCCATGGACTCATATTACTTTTTATGTTGACCAGGATTTGGGAGTTCCCTCCATTTATTTTATGCAGTATCACTCTTTTTATCAGAGATATGGTTTTGGAAGCACTTGAACATTTTGTAGATGTATTCTCATTTTCTTTTGATGGAGTCTGCTAAGTAAATTCCTTGCATTTATGTGCCTAGCACAGTTATAGAAGGCAGACTGTCTTTTTTTTTTTTTTTTTGTAATTGGTAAATTGTATTCATCAGCATTAAGGACTTTGTCATATGTAATCATGTCCTTGCCCCAAATTAAAAGTGAATTCTTATAAGGGGGAGCTTTATGGATTTCAACAACATACCGTGTAATTCCACAAGTGGGCTCTGCGGAGGATGGTGTGCACACAAATCTTACCCCTACTTTGTGAAGATAGAGAGAGTGATTCTGATAGAGTATAGACCATCGGCTAAAGTAACGCATTCCAAAGTAACAACAAGTACAGTATTGAAGAAGACATGTTGAAAATAATGGAGAAAAGCAACAACAAATAATACGCTAACCAAAGTAATGGAAACAACAAGATACCCAGTGTAATCCTACAAGTGGGGTCTAGTATGCAGCCTTACCCCTACCTTGTGAAGCTAGAGAGGCCGTTTTAGAATAGACCCTTGGCTCACAGTCCAGAAAAAAAGTAAACAGGAGAGAAAGCATAACAAAGCATCCCGAACATCAACTACAACCAAATAATATGATTATCAAAGTACAAGAAACAACAGAATGTAACAGAAATTGAAGGACAAAACTACAGCAATACAACAAGTACTAATATAACAGGAAGTGGGGATAGAGTTTGCAAGAAATGATTGTATGCAACAATTCTAAGAGGAAGTGGGTTCCTCCAACATGTGATGACCTCCGTTTTAGAAGTCTGCTTCAGTTATATCTTGCTTTTCGACGGAAACCTTTTTTAGACTAGCAAGTTGATAAATAAAATAACTCATAGTTCTTACTCTGTCTTAAGGTTGCCCTACTTCTGACAATAAATCTTCTTATAACAGTTGTTTAGTTCACCATTGGTCAAGTCCTTGTGTATATTGTATATTATATGGTGGAAGTGGGAATTGAAATTTCTTTATGAACCTGCAGGCACTAGACTATTGTCATTCTCAGGGAATAATGCACAGAGATGTCAAGCCACATAATGTTATGATAGACCATGAGTTGCGGAAGCTTCGCTTGATAGACTGGGGTCTTGCTGAATTTTACCATCCAGGAAAGGAATATAATGTCCGTGTGGCTTCAAGGTAAGGCATATTTTGCTAAAAACTGATTGATGGAATAGGTGCAGTTGCTTTGCCAAAAGTAGGTCTTATTTACAGTTTTTTAATAGTTAACGGCTCATTCTATTTTTACTTTACAAACTGTTCTCTGGGAATTTGAGCTTGTAGTTCGAAAATAAGATAATCCTGTAGGTCTTTGTTAAGTTAGCTGTTTTGTTATGGACTACACTGCCTCAGATAACATAAGATATTCATCATGTGGGTTGGCTTTTGGAGTTTGAATTTTTTAAATTTCTATCTCAAAATGCTTATGATGCGACTTCCCGACCATGAGGACATGGGACACTCCTTCATAAGGAGCTTCATTCACTTTGCTATGCTAGCAGAAAAAGGCTCCTAGGCTTCACTATATCTACTCTTAGGGTTAGTGATATGATGTATAAGGAAAATAATCATGATGAACCTTATCCAAAAATGTTTGGTTGTAATTTAAATCATGGATACCTTAATTCTTGTGTAACATAATAAATCAATTGGTGTATTATTTTATACCACCACCAACATGGAATACTAATCCATGTATAAGTGTACCTAAAGGACAAACCTATCATTATCTTTTTCCTAGAAACCAACGAAGGCCAAGCATCCATGGTTATACTTATAATTGTAAATCCATTACTTTTTAGTTGAAAAATAAACAAATATTTTGAATGATATCACTTATATATCCAATCAGTGTTATCAAAGGCTAAAAGCGCAAAAAAGCTCTAAGGTCCGTGGGGGCTTTAAGCGCAAAGCGCAAATAAAGTGTGGGCTTTAATGAAAAAGGCATAAAGGGAGAAAAGAATACAAACATATATTTTAGTCCAAGTCTAATAATTATAAACATAAACGACAAATATATGGACCAAAGAAATTGAAAAAAGATTATGATAAAGTGAAATATCAATTAATTAGTTTCACTTCTTCATAAGAGGCTCATTGGCAAGGAAACGTTTGCCTTAGAACCTTGATGACAACATGAAGCGCACATAAAGCGAGGCGAAGCGCTTAACACGTTTTGAGCCTCGTTTCAGGGCTTAAGCGCACCTTTGATAACCCTGTATCCAATTTAAGTGCAATGAACCTAACACCTAACAAGAAATAGTATATGTATTACTAATCTTTGCATAACTAACACCTATGTAAACTAATACTTGCATTATAATTCCTGTATAACTATACATCATACCAAACGACCCCTTAAGAAGATTACCAAGAGGTGCTCTTTGCAGTGTAACCATTTAATGGAATGTACACTTTCCAGCTTGTAAGTTTGCTGGACTTGACAAAAGAATCTACAAACTGCTCTCCATGAATCCATACATATGCTAGAGCAGTCAATTTTTGCTTGGAGAAAGTTCGAAGATGTTCAAGGTCAATTGGAAACAAGTGTAGAAGTAAAGTTGGCCACATGATGTAAACTTATGGTTCATAATGTATCATAATATTTAGTGGCCATTGATTTGATTTTATCCCCTCTTTTGGTCTATTAAAGGCTATCACGGCAAGTTTGAATATGTTTTTGTTTGTTTTTCAGATACTTCAAGGGCCCTGAACTTCTAGTTGACTTGCAAGACTATGACTATTCTTTGGACATGTGGAGCCTTGGATGCATGTTTGCAGGAATGGTAAGAAGCTTTAAGCCAATCATGGGGCTTCAACCATTTTCCTAGATCTGAGATTGTGGGCCTTTGAAATTAGACCCACAAGTTTTTAGAGATTACTTATCAAAAAAAGTTTATATAGACTACATTGTGCATTAGTTTTTATCATCTCGTTAATTGTGCTTAATAGGCGTATTGTTCTTTATGTAGATCTTCCGCAAGGAACCTTTCTTCTATGGCCATGATAACCAGGATCAGCTTGTCAAAATTGCTAAGGTAACCTGTTTGGCTACAGCTTTCTGCTCAAGCAATCTCCTGTGTTGTGTCTTTTCTGGATAAGAATATGGTTCTGTCCCAAATGTTACCCCTTTGCTTGCCTCTAGATAAATTCTACAACTAGGTCGATGGTCTATAATAGTCTTGATGGTAGGTTCATCTAGTTACCTCTATCAGTAGAGTAGTCAGTTGTTTGAATGAGAGGAAACGTTATCAGGTGCAAGTATATCTTACCAATTCTATTGGAGTTGATGGAGAATTATCTTTTTAGGTACTTGGAACTGATGAGTTGAATGCATATTTGCACAAGTATCAACTAGAGCTTGATCCTCAGCTGGAGGCGATGGTTGGCAGGTATGTTTCAGGCTGTCATCTTTAACCTTGTTAATCATAAACCTATTGAAATGAATTGCTCTCTCAATTCCTTTTTGATAAACATGTTTAGTCCTTATAAATAAATAAAAAAGATTCACATGGTTGACTTTTCTTAGAACCTAGGATAAAGTTCGAATGATTTATTATATTCGAGTTTGGTGGACATATGTTATTGTGAGAGTTGGGCATGTTGAAAAAAGATAACGATGTAGAGCAGTTAAATCACACTGGACACTCTGAGCAGTATTGCAGTTGATATTAAGGAAATAAGTCTTTATTTTTTATAAAATATACTCCCTCCATTTCAAAAAGAATGACCTAGTTTGAATTGGAACGGAGTTTAAGAAAAGAAAGAAGACTTTTTAATCTTGTGGTTCTAAATTAAAGTTATGTCAAATGTACCAAAATGCCCTTTAATTTTGTGGTCTTAAACATGCCACGTGGAAAGTTAAAGTTAAAGTGTTGCCAAAAAAGGAAAGGGGTCATTCTTTTTGAAACAGACAAAAAAAGGAAATAGGGTCATTCTTTTTAAAACGGAAGGAGTACTAATTACTAAAAATTCATGCAACCCTGCAAAGTGCAAATTGCCTCTCTACCCCAAAAAGGTAGGGAATGGCAAGGTCTATGTACATCCTATCCACCCCGGTCCCACTTGTGGGATTAGACTGGGTATGTTGTCGTTATTTGTATACAAATTTCTAAAATAATTACCAATTCAAAGAAAAGGGGATGGAGGAAGGGAGTACAAAATCAACTGTGAGCTGCAACTAAATAGTGTTGCTGACTTACTAAGATAATCTCCGTAGCTAGCTATGACAGAAATGTGGAAGTAGCTGGTTGGTCAAACAAAACGACTTGGAGGGGGGGGGGGGATTAGTAACAACTAAATAAGGTTCTTACTGAAATAAGTTTCACCAGTTAGCTTTCACAGAATGGTGGCATATCTGATTGCAGTCAGAATATATGCTATTGATAGTTAATATAGTCACTTCTCCTGCAGGCACAGTAGGAAACCATGGTCCAAATTTATTAATGCAGATAATCAGCATCTGGTGTCGCCTGAGGTATGTGCCTTTCAATCTGTGGTAATTTATTTTAACCACTTTGGTTTGACTTGCTATAAAAAATATCTTTGCTCAGAATTTGATACTTCGATTTTGAGGTGTAATTGCAGGCTATAGATTTTCTTGACAAGCTTCTCCGTTATGATCATCAGGATAGACTTACAGCAAAAGAAGCAATGGTAATTCCATAAGTCATAAATTCTGTTTTGTAAATGAGTATTGTTTTATTTCCAAGTATAAGTAGCAAGGGAGGGATTATTTGACTTTTGAAAACCTACAGCATTAAGACCAGGTTATGGATAATTAACTAAAATATAAGTTTTCAACAAGACACTTTTTTTTTAAAAAAAAAAGTTATAAACAAGACGCATGCCCCAGGAAAGAGATTATATGGGGAAAGGTGTGGGAGAAGAAAAGGAACTAACTATATCGAGGTTCCTGGAATTTAACCAACTTTTGTTCTTTGTTTCCTCTGTGTTTGGAAGATATCTTAAACCATGCCTTTGTTAGTTTTATCACCTCATTATGCTAGGGCTTCTTTATTTTGTTATTTTCGCTGTCTGTCTATGGTTACATGCACAGACAGGGTTTTTTGCATTTTTTTGTGTATGATTTTCACTAGTGCATTTGATATCATGTGTATGTATTGGTTCTCAGATTTTTGGCATAAAGCTGATATCTAGTTTTTTGTAGGTCCATCCTTATTTCTTGCAAGTGAGGGCTGCAGAGAATAGCAGGATGAGGACGCAATAGATGTTACTTTGGGAAAGAAGAAGCTTATGGTGTAATGTTAGCAAATATTGTCATCTTCATCTATTTGAGATTATGGTATGGCAGAAGTTCATGATGGAACATTTCATGAGCAATTGGTTTCATCAGTTTACCCCCTCATGGCCTTCTTCACTCTGCTGGTTGTGAATTATCTTGCATTAGCCCTCCTGCTTTCGTATCCAAAGTCGATTGTGTAATGTTGGAAAATTGAAATATACTGAGAAGCTTTGCCCTAGACACTGGCAATATATTCTAAGGTTGCATATGTTTCAACTCAGATATTATTTTAGTTTCCAATCAAACGACCCCTGTTTACTAGCTTAGTTCAGTGTGCTAATTTTGCTTTACCTGTTTACTAGCTTAGTTCAGGGTTTGCTTGCCTAAAGCCACTGGAGGTCTAAACTTGACAGATATCCAAGTATATTGCATGAAATAATGCAAAGTCTTGTTGGGATTTATGGGATAAATGGTGGGACAAGTTATCCCAAATAGGACACAAAATTTATTTCATCATTATTTTCTTATCCCATCATTATTTAAGTTTATCCCTCTTACCAAACGATCCCCAAGTGTGGAGGCTATGTGACGCAGCCATTTATGAAACTTCTAAAGGATATTATTTTCTAAAAATTGACTAGAAAATTTAGAAAAACATTTTATCTCCGCACCAGGGTAATTTTTGTATAAAGAAAATATTTTCTATCGGAAATGATTTCACAATTATTTTCTGATGTTTGATTAATAAGTAAAAATTATTATTTCAAAAAGTGTTTGTATATATAAAAAACTAGATTTAGGAACGTGCGTTGCACGTTTATCCCAAGATACTTCATATAAATTTTGTATCGTAAAATTTATCATTGTTTCGATAGAAACTACATATATCTTCCTAGTAAAAAATATTATATCTTTAATTATAAAATTGACTAAAAGTGCATAAAGTAAAAGAAAATTAACTATCACACAAATTCAATATTCCAATGAAGATATTAAAATACAACATGATAGGTTAATGTATACAAAGCAACAAGCCATAGTAAATTATCAATAATAATAACACAACAATAGGAAGTACGTTGTACAATAACAACAAGCAAGAAACATAAATGTTAAACTAAATAAATAAAAAGAGACGAGAAAAGAGAGCATAAATTTTCTCATTTTTTTCAATTGGTTTAAGTTTATATATTATTGTGTGAAATGTCACTATTTATTATTATATAGCATTGAGAAATACAAAGAGTTGTCATAAATAAATATTAATTCATTTGAGATTATCGATGAGAAATGAGAGTAATGAACATAATGAATATAATTAGTGAGAGTTACATACATTTACAAGTTGATGGTAAGTTATGTATACTAATATGATGATTTACTATTTACTATTTACTATTTATATTTAATTTATTAAACAATTTATAAAATTTAAATGTACTATCTAAACAGAACTGTAATCTAAGAATAAAATATATAAAATAATTCAAATATACTAAATCTGTAATGGAAAATCATTATGACTAAGTATTAAAAAATTCATACGAAAATACACCATTCAATCAAATACATTCTTAAAATAAAATTACTAATACAAAAAAAATCAAATATGGGAGCAAGTTTAGCATAAGGCTACCAACGAAAATGCAAATTGATAATGTAAATTGAAGACATTCCTTTCCCTATTTTTAAGACATTCCTTTCCCTTTTTTATTGATAATGCAAATTGAAAAAAAGCTATAGTAATAAACATTCAACCTTTGATCATAAAAAAAGATAAAAGTTTTGGAAGACAAGTTAACGAAAGCGACATTCAACTACATAAATGGAGGGGTCTTATCATAGTTCTAATCTCGGCAAATTACAAAAAAAATACATCAAACTCCGATATTCTAGTAATTGAAGTGTTATTCATCCCTATAATCACATTACGTCTTGTATTCTTGACAAAAATCCTCTTTGCCTTGAAATTTTCTTCACTTGATTAAAACTTCTCTAGTCTTCTACACACAAAAATTGTATCACATATACATCTTCCTATGAAAATACTATTAAAAAAATTTCATAGAAAGATTTGTATTTATAGGGAAAAAATATAGTTTGGAATATGAAGATTCACTTATAAAGTTGAAAGGTCAAGCATTATTACAAATTAAAAACAAATATTAATTAAAAATATAAATTAATTTGGAAGATGAAACACATACATGTATCTATTCAAAGGGATAACTCTTATTTTAAATTTTTGTTCTATTTAATTTACTCACATGCGTATACCAATTAAATAAAAATATTATAGAAATTCTACTATATACTATTTATTTAATAACATTTGAATTTGGCATAAGGGTAAAATTGCAATTCAACTTTTCTACTTTGGAGCTTCCCACTTATAATAATATATGATTTAGACACTATTTGAGGTAGGAGACTAGAGGTGTGGGCGGTGTTGGGGCTATGGAGGGTGGGGTTTGTTATAGAGTGGAAAGGAATAAATTGGTGTGGAGGTTTATTTTTCTAATCGGTGTATTTAGTATTAAGGAAAATGTTTTTCATGAAAAATATTTTTTTGAAAAAAATGTTTTTTACGAAAATTAGTGGGTTTTTTAAAAAAAAGAAAATTTCATGTGTTCGGTAGATAAAAAAATATTTATGATGTTGGGGTGGAATGGAGTAAAATGTTATGTAAAAAGAACTTCTCAATACCAAACACACCATAACAGACTCATACTTATTTGAAACATTAAGGGATCGTTTGATAGAATGTATTAACAAAAATAGTGAATGCATAGATATGTATTAGTAATACCTTATTTGGTGTTAGCATTAATTGTACACTTTATTGTGTAGTCATTTGGTGGAGTATATCAGCATAATGCAAAATAACGTGCATTAGTAGTGCTTGCATTAGTAATTCCTGCATTAGTTATGCAAGCATTATTTCTTATACATTGTTTGATTTGATATATCAAAAATAACAAATCTTGCATAATTTCTATTAAAAATATGTGTTTACAAAAATACCCTTCACACTTTATTTGTACACTTCCTTTGCAACAAAATTATTTGCTAAAACATCAAAAAAATATTTCTTTGCTAAACATCATTAACTCTTCATTCTTTATCTTCTTTTTTTCAAAAATAATTTTAAACAATTTTTTTGGATGATATATTAAATAATTATACTATTAAGTCAAAATATTTTTTGTGAAAAATTGACAAACAATTTCTTTTATTTACATCGAAAACAAAGCATTTAGATTGTCATCAAATACTAATAACATACAGGAAAGTGATGCAATCAACTCAAGAAAAAGAGAGTAATTTACTTTTTCACATCAATTATTATTCTTGACTATTAAGATAAATCAACTAAGATCATATTCTTGTATAACAAACAAAATTCTACCTTTATTTTTTTATCATATTTAAGGATGAATTTTTGTACTACTAATTAAGAAAATAACGGATGTGAAAAAAGAATAAATTTTGTTTTTTTTGAGTTAATAAGTTGGGGGTGAGTTAGTGAGCTGCTTAAAATTTATCTAACGTCACAATGTCAAATTTTTATTAAATTATATAGAAATTAAACCTTTTTTTAAAAAAAAAATAGTTAAGAGACCATAAAACACCTATTAGGACACTAATAAATTAAACGGAAAAGCTCAAAAATATCCCTAAACTATTCGAAATAGCTCAAAAATATCCCTAAACTATTCGAAATAGCTCATATATACCCTTAAACTTTATTTTGGCTCAAAACTACACTTCCCGTCATACTATTAGGTAAAAATACCCTTCTTATTAACGGAAGTTGTTAAATGTCATGTGGATGCCACATTGCATGTCAATAATGTCAAGCCCCGAGCTACCCCCGAGACGCGGACAACGAAACCTAGGACCACAAGTGATCCCAAGCTAACCCTGCTGGCATGATCATGAGCATACTAAAGATAATAAACTGTTGCAGAAGCTAAATCATACTTAAAATGAAAAGATGGAGAATACACATATTCTATAACTGAGATATTTGAAAACAATGAGTTTAATACAAAAGAAATATTAACTCAATACTAAGTTGAATCTAACTATGTTTGAAAATAAGCTCTAAACTAGACTAGAAATACTTAGACAAGACCCAGCTAAATCTAGCAAAAACTGAAACTAAATGACTAAATACTAAAATGAAACTCATGACTGTTGTCCTCGGAGAATGAGGACTCACCACTGAATCTGCTAAACTGAAGATCGGGAAATCAATCTATGCGTGATCTGGATGCTGAGAACCTGAACCTAAATCACAAGAAGATGTAGCGCACGTATGCATCAGTACTTAAACATGTAGGATAGAATACAACTGAATAAAACATAACTGAACAAGCACAAAAACAAGTATAATAATCTGAACGTGATGTGCTGATTTCTGAGCTAATTGGATGCAATGACCAATTTATAACATGCTGAAACTGAATACTGAATATACTGATAAATGGTCAATGCAGAGAGTCTCACTGAACTGTGGGAGCTACTAATAACCGATAATAAAACCACATGAGCTAAATGTGGAGTCAGATGTATACGCCCCATCGAGAGGACCCAATATACCCTGCCAAAGGTATAAAGGCATGCTGACGTGATAACTAAACTCATTGCCCACTGAGGGGACTTACAACCTACTCGGCTAGTAGTTTTGGGACTATTGGGTATGCTAAACCCTAGTCCAACTCGGTATTATGCTACTCCCAATGAATTCTGTAAATTAACTGATTATATCTGAATTTTCTGTAAATACTGGATAGCTCGAAACTGAACATGCAAACTGAGAATGCAACAATTAATCTAGTAATTTTGAATTTATAACAGAGGCATGTATATCTGAAGTGTCTGAAATATATGACCTAGCATGTGTAATTCAAGAACTAAAGAAATACAAAGCTAGGGTTCTGAAATTCATGCGATAATCTGAGTAATAACATGATAATCTGATTTAGAACATATATTTAATAAATTCATGAAGTTATATCAAAGTTCTAGAAACCCTAGGTTTAATCATGATAAGAGAATCAAGAACTGACTGAAACTAAGAACCCATTAGGTGAAAGGAACCCACTAGTGAAATCTCACATACTTGGTGATGAAATTCACGAAAAAATACTTAAGTTTCGGGGCTGGAACTGCTGGAGCTTGTGGCATTCTTGAAATAAGGTTATTGAGCTTTTTTTTCTCCTCTCTTGCTTCTAATTTTTGATTTAATAATTTGAATTGGATATGTTTTAATTATGTTTCTAGGCTTAAACTAACTAAATTCTGATGATTTAGGGTCAAAATGACGTAACTTAGGGTTTAAACGGAGTGGGAAAGGTCAAAAAGACCCCTGGGAAGGTTGTTGTCGGGCCTCAAGACGGCCAGGACTGACGGTCCGTCGAGCGCCCGACTCCCCGTTGTTGGGTCCGTCATGAGGTCCTGTTCGACAGGCCTTTACTAAAATGGGCATAACATTTTACTCGGAGGTCTGATTTTAGCAAGGTCGGTGACTATGGAATGATAATTCAATTATATATCTGTGGGTAGGTCATGGGAGACCTAATTCATTTTGTGCTAAGAGTTATGATCATTTTAAGTAGACCCAACTGCATTTCCCCTTAACTAGCTGCAAATTTTCCACCTACGAACCATGTTGGTCATCCATAGCTCTTGTCAGAGAGTGGTTGAGGGGAGTCTTGATCGACGGTCACAGACTATGGATCGTCGTTTGACCTACGGATCGTAAGTCCATCCGTCGTCCAAGACTTAACCAATTTTTCTAGGCTGAAATTTTTGGGAGTTTCTGATCCCATCGACGGTTGGGCAGGACGGACGATGGTTCAGGCTACGGTCGTCAATGCCACCGTTGGAAGCACCTGCAGATTTTTCTGAAAAACTATTTTTTGATCTGTTTTGGCTATGGGGTGTTACATAGGTTCCACTGCCACATAGACTAAAACCCTAAATCCTAATTACTTCCCCCCTCATTTCATTATTTCAGAAACGGAAAAGGGTAAAAAAAAATACCCTTAGACTATCCGAAATAGCTCAGATATACGCTTAAACTATATTTTCGCGCAAAACTACCCTTTCCGTCAAACTATTGGGTTAAACGTTCACTTCTAATTAATGAAAATTATTAAATTCCATGTGAATGCGACATGGCACCCCAATAAATTTTCACTGCCACATAGACTAAAAAGAAAAGGTTCAAAAGTACCCTTAAACTATCCGAAATAGCTGATATTTACTCTTAAACTATATTTAGGCTCAAAACTACCCTTCCCGTCAAAATATTGGGTCGAAAGTGATCCTTATTCGAGGAAGTTGTTAAATTCCACATGTGCCATATTGACTAAATCTCTAAATCTTAATTACTTATTTCCCCCTCATTTCATTATTTTCCAGAAACGATTTCACCCCTTCTCACTCATTTCGCGGCTTCGTCGCTGGATTTCAAAGTAGATATTCGTGGTTATAGGTTAGTAAAATTTATTCTTATTTTATTGTGTTTACAACCACGAAAATCCACTTTGAAGTTCAGCTCCGAAGAAAGTTATGAAACCTTGGCCGCAAATGACGAAAAGTTGTGAAATTCTAACTATCATACATTGAAATCGTAAACGTTATAAAATAAGAAAAAAATATTTACTAACCTACAACCAAGAGTATCAAATTTGAAAACTCAGCCCCTAAGAAAGCTACGAAGCCTTAGCTGCGAAATTAGGGGAAAGTTGTGAAATCCTAACTATCATGCTTTGAAATCGTAAATATAATAAAATAAGAAAAAATATTTACTAGCTTACAAGCATGAATATCCACTTTGAAACTCAGTCACGAAGAAAATTATGAAACCCTAGCTGCGAAATTAGGGAGAACGGGTGAATATATCATTATTTTAGCCGCAAAAAGGCTAAAAAATACCCCTAAACTATTCGAAATAGCTCATATATACCCTTAAACTTTATTTTGGCTCAAAACTATCCTTCCCGTCATACTATTGGGTGAAAAATACCCTTCTTATCAACGGAAGTTGTTAAATGCCATGTGGATGCCACATTGCATGCCAATAGGATTCCATTGCCACGTAGACTAAATAGAAAAGGTCAAAAATACCCTTAAACTATCCGAAATAGCTTATATTTACCCTTAAACTATATTTCGGATCAAAACTACCCTTCTCGTCAAACTATTGAATCAAAAGTACTCTTTTTATCAACAGAAGTTGTTAAATGTCATGTGGATGCCACATTGCATGCCAATAAGGTTCCACTGCCACATAAACTAAATCCTTAAATCCTAATTATTTTCCCCCTCATTTCATTATTTCAGAAATGATATATTCACCCGTTCTCCCTCATTTGGCGGATAGGGTTTCATACTTTTCTTCGTGGCTGGGTTTCAAAGTGGATATTTATGCTTATAGGCTAATTATTTTTTTTTATATTTTATTATGTTTACGTTTTTAAAACATGATAGTTAGGATTTCACAACTTTTCCCTAATTTTGCAGCTAAGGCTTCGTAGCTTTCTTCGGGGCTAAGTTTCAAAGTGGATACTCATGGTTGTAGGTTAGTAAATATTTTTTTTTATTTTATTACGTTTACGATTTCAAAGTATGATAGTTAGAATTTCACAACTTAATAGTCATTTTGCGGCCAAGGTTTCATAACTTTCTTCGTCGCTGAGTTTCAAAGTGGATTTTCGTGATTGTAAACACAATAAAATAAGAAAAAAGTTTACTAACCTATAACCACGAATATCTAATTTGAAACCCAGCGATGAAAAAAACTGTGAAACCTTAGCCGCGAAATGAGGGAGAAGGGGTGAAATCATTTCTGTAAAATAATGAAATGAGGGAAAAATGAGTAATTAAAATTTAGGGATTTAGTCAATGTGGTACATGTGAAATTTTACAACTTTCTCCAATAAGAAGGTCACTTTTGACCCAATAGTTTGACGGAAAGGGTAGTTTTTGAGCCGAAATATAGTTTAAGAGTAAATATCAGCTATTTCGGATAGTTTAAGGGTACTGTTGACCCTTTTTCTTTTAGTCTATGTGGCAGTGGAATCTATTGGGGTGCCATGTGGCATCCACATGACATTTAATAATTTCCGTTAATTAGAAGGACACTTTTGACCCAATAGTTTGACGGGAAGGATAGTTTTGAGTTAAAATATAGTTTAAGGGTATATCTGAGCTATTTCAGATAGTTTAAGGGTATTTTTGACCCTTTTTCGTAAATTAGAAGATACTAAAAAGCAAATCAACATAATAATAAAAACTTATGACAATAAAGAAAATGAAAAGACTCTAAAGGTAGTTTTGTAATTATTTAATATAATGCAAGTGTTAAATGCTATGCATTATTAATACCTAGAATTTTCTGATATTAGCAATACACAACTTAATACACAATAGAGTGCTTGCATTAGTTATACATGGTATGAAAAAGTGAACCAAACAAA
The DNA here is from genome assembly GCA_027704865.1 of Solanum neorickii. Classification (NCBI taxonomy): domain Eukaryota; kingdom Viridiplantae; phylum Streptophyta; class Magnoliopsida; order Solanales; family Solanaceae; genus Solanum; species Solanum neorickii. The sequence continues at coordinate 7,132,246 of JAKWJC010000365.1, forward strand.
GTATTGCTAATAAACATCTAATGTATGCATTATTTTCCTAATGCACCCTACCAAACGACCTAAAAACGTTTAGCTATTAGTAGTGCAAGGAGATTAAATGCATGTTATACATGCATAGTTAAAGAGCCAATTACCTCCTCAAAATTGTTTTCACTATAATTATAAATGATATCTTTTTAAATAAATACTTTCATGCAATGCATGTTATTTTTTAATATAAAAATCAATCAATGCATATGAAATCATCTAAATATAACTAATACAAACATAACTAATATAAACAATATTAATAATACACTCTATTTAGCGTTATACAATATATTAAATAATTCTAAGATTAAAATGTCAAAAACATACTTAAATAAATATTTCTTAAAATTTCATATTTAAATTATTAAAAATGTGAGTCTCTCTCATATATAAACTATTATTCGACTGCCAGCTTGATAAGCTACGTGCAAGAAGCATTATCAATGCCACTTCTGATATAGAAAACACTAGTGACTATCTAACGGTTAGAAAATCTTTTTGGGAATACATCTTTTTTCCCTCATATAAGGTATGAGGTATGAAATAGGTGGAGTACCTCAAAATATTAAAAGCATTTTATAAATGGTGTAATATATAAATATATCCTTTAATTTGATTTTAAATCATATTTATGCTTTTCAATTTTGGGTGTATACAAGTAGACACTTAAATTTGTATAAAGTTGAACAAATAGACACATATATCCTATATGTTATTTGTTCGTTCTATGTGTATTTTGTCATGTAGGACTCATGTGTTTATTTATTTAAAAGTTGGATAGTTAAAGTGTCTAAGGAGAAGAGGCGAGTACAGTTTCACTTCAGTTTCACTTGCTTGGTAACCTCTTATGAAAGTTGAAGGTCAAAGTTAAAATTTGAAGTCAAGTTTAGGATGTGTATAATATTATGCCTTTATAAATCGTTGAAGTCCAATAATATGCACATTACAATGTACATTTTCTCTTCCCCTTTCCATGCTTTTGTTCTCTATTTCTATTGTTGTTTAGTCGCTAGGTATGCATATATTCTTGTTTTGCTTACTAAAATTCATGCAGACATTCATCAAATTAAGTTCCAGGTTAAATTCAACAATCACATGCTGTTTGTGAATAGAATAAAAACTACTACAGTAAATAAGTTTTTGGAAAGTCTTCTTTTGGTCCTCTGTTGAGTTATTTATGTTCAATATCAGATTCATATGTGTTTGTAACATGAATTCTCGACCAGAGATCAAGATGAGGTTTCAGTGCAATTCTTGTGGTTTCAGTGCAATTACCTCACAATTTAATATATTGAATTGTTTCGTGTTGGAGGTAGTTGTACTTAAAAGAGAACTTCAGCTCAATGCTTATTGCCTACAAATATGAAGAGATTTGTAATATCCTTTGGTCCCTTTTTTTATAAATCAAATTGTTGGGCATGGACCCCCGCATTGTAGGGGCATTACTTTCTACTTTTAAGCTAAACAAGAAAAATACATTTTTTTTTGGAAAATTGTATATAATAGCAAACTAATAATCTAAAATAAATGGAGTAGCTACGATTTGATTTAATTGTACTCCATAACAAACGTTTGCAAAAAATTGTCAGGCATCTCTCTTCCAAATATCTCGCTCGCTACTCTCATTCAATCTCTCGCTCGCTTCCTCACTTTTTACACAAACAGAAGTGTATAAAAATTGTTTCTAATTGTATAAAGCAGAGAAAATTGTATAAATACATGTATTTTTGTTCTCCTCTCTCCCCTCTTTCAGATCTCGCTCGCCATTCTCCCACATCTCGCTCGCCACCCTCACCTTTCTCACTTATACAAACAGAAGCGAGATGTATAAATTGTGTTGTTATTTGTATAAAGCGTGAGAAAATTGTATATACACATGCAAGTACATATATTTTCGTCCTACACACTTATAATTATACAATAAAAATACTCCCCTGCTCAGTTTCTTTTGTCTTTCTCCCTTTCTCGCTTTATATAATTTTCAAATTGTATCTAATTTCTCTCTTTCTCGTTTGTAACGACCTGTTTAGTCAGTTCGAGCAGTAAAACTATTGTTGATAAAAACTGACTGGGTCGACGGATCACACAACGGACCGTCATGGTCACGACGGACCGTCATGGACTCTGTCGTCCCACACTTGTGTAAATTCTTCTATTGCTCTCCTCATTGCCCTCGACGACAGGTAGGACGAACCGTCATATGCACAACGGTCCGTCGAGAGTTTCCGTTCCAAAAGACTTCAACTCGAAAATCTGGGTACTGGGATCAACTCTCTGAACTCCGCGACGGAACTACAGCACAAACCGTCGTAGATACGACGAACCGTCACAAATTTCGTTACTGAATTTAACTCTCTGAACTTTGTGACGGACCTGCAGGACGGACCGTCGCAGATACGACGGGCCGTCACGAGTTGCGTAACCCTGACTGGGTCGGATTTCTGCTAAAAGTTTTAAAGGGGTGTTTTGGACCATTCATGACAAACTTTATGAAATTAGTGGGGTAAGTTTAATAAGTTATTTACTTGGGGTTTAAAAGAGGTAACCTTGAAATAAATAGTGGGTTACTTTTATAATTGATTATATGATAATTAGGGTAAAAGAAAAAGAATTTGGAGAGGAAAAAATAAAAAGAACAGGAAAAGAGGGAGAACGAGCGAGAAAGGGGAGAAGCGAAGAGGAAAGCAAAGGCATTGGGAAGTAGCTTGTTTGATCACGATTCTTCGGTGGAGGTAGGTTATGGTTTGTTTCTATCTAATAGATAAACTTAAAATAGCGATCGATATGTGTTGGGTAGTATTGTAAAGTCTTCTATATGCTTGATTGTGTGTTTGTATGTTGTGATTGTGGAAATCTTTAATCTTAGCCCTCTCCATTAAGATGATGCCTTGACATAAAGAAGGCTTGATGAACTAAAGTAATGAGATAAATGGATCGAGTGTCACGTTCCGACACGTAGAATTAGGGGATCGGAGTGTCACGCTCCAACACGTAGTATTAAGGGATCGGGTGTCACGTTCCGACACGTAGTATTAAGGGATCAGGTGTCACGTTACGACACGTAGTATTAAGGGATCGGGTGTCACGTTCCGATACGTAGCATTAAGGGATCGGGTGTCACGTTCCGATACGTAGCATTAAGAGATCGGGTGTCACGTTCCGACACGTAGAATTAGGGGATCGGAGTGTCACGTTCCGACACGATAATAAAGAGAAGTAATTTTGAATTATGTTAATATACTCAATTCGAAGAACCTAATTCCCAAATGAGTATGGTGTGGAGGCTTGAGTCCTCATGGGTGCGCTTGGTGTTGTTGTCAATGGTTCTTATACTTGTTGATTGTCACCTGTTAAGTACTATGGTTGATTTTATATTATTATTCAATATATATTGCTTTCTATTCTGAGTTGGCCGATGATACCTACTCAGTTTTTGTTCCTTGTACTGACCCCTACTTGTATTTTCTTCTTTGTTATTTTGTGGAGTGCAGCAAGTGCGCCATCGACTTCGACTCGCCCTCAACTCTAGCCAGTCTCCAGCATATCAGAATTCTGGGTGAGCTATTGTTCCTAGCTCGTGCTGGATTCTCTCCTTCGCGTCTTGATGTCTTGAAGTTCGGACATGGACCATCTTTTTACTATTTTTAGCTTCTTAAATACTCTTATATTTAGAAATTCGAGGATAGATGTTCTTGGTGTGATGACTTCCAGATTTTGGAAATAATAAGTATTGAGTTTTAGAAGTTATTCAATTGATTTTCGTTAATGAGTTTTGAGTCTTCCGCATTACATTTTTTTCACTATGGTTGAAATATTGGTAAATGTTGGGGTTTAGATTTGTTGGTTCGCCCACATAGGAGGATAAGTGTGGGTGCCACTCGCGGCTCGTTTTGGGTCGTGACATATACAATTGATTCAATTGTATATTCCATGTCAAGTCTCTTTTGTCTTTTCCTCTTTCTCATTTTATACAAATTCAAATTGTATATGATCGTTCTATACACTTATAATAATACAATTCGTTTTATACACTTCGTTTTTATACGGTTCTCTGCCCAAGTGTCTTTCTCTTTCTTGTTTTATACACTTCGTTTTATATAATTTACTTCAACTATATATGTATAGCGAATTATACAGTTTCTATATTTGCTATGAAGCGCAATTATGTAAATTTTGCTATAGCATACAAAAATGAATTTTTTATTTGCTATATGTGAAAGTTGTCCTTTTTTTATTAGAGCTCTCCTAGTTTTAGGCCTATTATTAATTTCTCTGATAATTCATATTCATTTTTTTTTTCATTTAATAAATGTTATAGCTCGTAATTTTTTGATGTTATAACTTGAAACATAAAGGATAGTGTTATAACTAATAATAATTAATCTTATATATAAATAGACAGACATAGATTGAATAACAATATAATTTAGTTACATTTATACCTTAGATTCTTAAATTATACTTTTATCACAATTAAGGAATTAAAATACTATTAATTAAGCTAATAGTTTTTATAATGCCCATAATATAGAGTTTTTCATTTTGAATTGCAATTGAGTTGAATGGTAGGAGTATAATGTAATTTAACCTACTTTTTTAAAAAAAAAAGAAGGTCTAATATACTTCTTAACTTTGTCATTTAGAATAAATATTTTTTTTTATTATAAAAGTATTTTGTATATATATCTTATTTTTGTTATAAAAGTGATTTATATATATATCTTATTGTTATATAAATAATTATATTCATAATGATGATAGAAATATCTGTAAGTCATTTGTATAGTATTTTTAAAAAATAAAATAAAATAATGATGTAATTCAATTTGTGTGTGCCACATTTATTTTGACAGTTACATTATAGATCTCCTATAATTATTGTATTAAATTTTTTTAGAGAAATTAAAAGAAATTCAATTCTGGCAGCTGAGTATACTCACCAATAATTGGCAAGGTCATCATTATTTATCATGTACACAAGTAGCACTAAGTTCCAAACTTTCTTTTGACCTATATATATACTTACAAAACATTGCCAAATGGTCGAGGGACCTAAGATCCCATTATTTTAAGTGTAAAATTATATAAATTTCATAGTTTTAACATCGAATTATAATTTGTTTCTAATAAGTTTTTGAAAGACACTTTTATTTTAGTTTAACGTTATAAGTCTTTTAGAAGATAAATTTAATTTTCTTTTCAATTTATTAATTTATAATAAATAAAATTTAATTATATTTTTTTTTCGCAAAACTTTTTTCTTATAAATTGAGCTTCTTTTGTTTGAAAAGATAAGCACTCAAAAGCTACTTTCGCTTGAAAAACATTTGTAAGACATCAATCAAAAGGTGATATCACAGTTTTAAGAATAGTAGAGCAACATTCTTGAATATTACTTATTTTGTGGCTTAGTTAAATCCCGAAGATAGAGTTGTTATTTAATCCTTTGTTTGCTCGTGAGAGAGTCCAACTATCTTCAATAAAACATATTAACGTGGCTCTAGTTTTATTTTAGATTCCTTGTACTTTTGTAATTGTTGTTCCAATTAGTCTTACATTGTCAATTGTGTGAACCTCTTTCTATTATGAGTAAATTTGGAGTAATTCTTATGAGGTTCTTTCACTCAATATTTTATAATCTTTTTTATATAATGGATTGTTCATCTATTTTTGTGGATCTAGATCGATCAATCAGATAAAGGTGAATTATTGTCTTTTTTGGTAACAGCTTTAGCAAATAACTATCAAATGTATAGCATCACTTTCTATATTGGTCATGCCTTCCCCATTGAGAAAACGTCAAGATTGAAATCACATAAAAGGTAAACAAAATTGATGAGTAGCTGTAAACAACTGTAAAGTAAATGAACACGGATCACATTTGTTTGGTTGGTAGAATAAGAATTAATTATTTCAGGATTAACTATGAAGAAGTACGATAAAATATTCTTATAAAAAAAAGACAATAGTTATAATAAAATAGTGTGAAAATCAAAGTACAAGATGCTAAATCAGAAGACACGAAACTACATGACAAAATACTACGACTATTAGTATGAAAGGTTTTCCACGAAGAGCTTCTTGCTTGCTGGGATTGAAGGCGACAATCCAGCTTCTATTGAAACGAAATGAAGGTTCATCCATTGGGCTAATTAAAAGCTAGCCTTTTCGAAATAGGAATGCCTGATATTCTTGCCCTCCACGACACCCTAATTTGTACCCTCTACAACCTCCTTACTCTATCTACAACCTCCTCACTCTATCTAAGATCATATCCTCGATATGCTGCAACTTACCCTAATTTGCTCCCTCTACAACCTTAATCTAAGAGATCATATCCTCGATATGCTATGTAGTCCCAAAATCTAGGCTCATAGGAAGTACTCCCAAAATTTTGAGATTATATACATTATTTTTAGCAACCAGCTACAACACAACAAATTCAAGTTATTGAGTAAGATTGTAAATGCAAGAAAAGAGAACTAGTTCTTGAAGAATCACTGTACAATGAGGCAAGAAAAGGCAAGTCCATCTTCCTGAATGCATACAGTTTTTCCATGTCTTCCATCAAACATTTGAAAATACAACTTCCAACTTTTTCATTAAAACTTTAGCAGAAAACTATAGTTAATACAACTAAACAACAGAGCTGAAACTAGCTATCAGTAACCTCTTCATGTCCAACTTATGGCCACTGGACTACTCACTACATGCTTTCCATCTGACCACTCAATTCGAGCATAAACATTTTCAGTTGACGGCATTGAAGGAGCAGTGAAAGTCACGGTATATGATTTCTGCTCGTTCATACGAGTAAAAGCCAATGTTTCAGGCTCAACCACGACTTTCACTGAGTTGCTTGGTGAAATAACATTGACTTTGTATGTTCCGGGTGGTCCAACATTAGTAAGCGTTCGTGTGTGTTTGATTGAACTAGAACCACTTCCGCTGCTTGCAGTCATTTGTTCTGGAAATACAACAGCAAATGAAGGGTAATTCAAATCAGCGACACGAAACTTCTTATTTGTTGCACAACTAAAGGGTCTTCTTGCAACACTATTGATCTGGATTGATGTGTAGTTCAAGGCACAGAGGAAATTCAGATAATCATCAGCCTTCAAGTCGTAAACAAGTCCGGGGTTTAGTGCTGCAACAGGATCTACATGTCCTGCACCATGATCAAATGGCGTGGATGGCTTTCCTGTCACAACATCTTGGAGTGCACCTCCTTTCTTGTACACTGTATAAGCCGTGGTCATAAGAGCTGAGCGGATAGCAGCTGGGCTCCAATCAGGGTGCGCTCCTTTAAGCAAAGCAGCCAAACCACTAACGTGAGGGCACGACATAGACGTGCCCGAAATAATATTAAACTCAACACGTCTGTCGTCCTCGGCCAACCCTGTCGGACCAGCTGCACCTGTCCATCCTGCAAGAATGTTAACACCTGGTGCTATGATGTCTGGTTTCAGAATTTCCTGTGTGATCGAGTTTGGCCCTCTGGAGCTAAATGCAGCAACCACTGGTGATGGTTTGATCCCCACCTTAGTTCCCTCAAAAAGAATAGTGGCTGTTGGATTAGGATTCGAGGTTAAGTAATTCTTGATTGCTTCCCCTGTTGTCTGTCCAACTGACGTTGCTGGAATCAAATGAGCATCAGCAATTAGCTCATCCCCATTTGCAGCGGTATTAGCCAAGACCATACCGGCTCCACCAGCTGCTTTTACCACAGAACCCTTTTGGACCCTGGGATTTATCCCACGGTCACATAGAACAATTTTTCCTTTAACTTCCTCAGGAATTAAGGTACCCGACATGCAAAGATTACCATTTGTCATATTACTAGCATTACCAGCATACACGAAGGGAAGCATTTTGCTTAGTGACGAAGCCCCTTTATAGAGTGAAACACCGGAGAAATTCTTACCATTGCCTAGACTTACATATGCAGGAAAATCACGGTCCAATGTCCCTGCACCCACAGTAGTGATCCATGGTGCTACATTGGACAAACTGTAAGGACTAGGACCAGCATTACCTGCAATAGCAATTACGCCTCAATCCAAATCAAGTTACAATCGGCTATATGAATCCGACAAGTTAAAAGAAATAGTATACCTGCAGAGCAAGATACTAAAATCCCTTTCTCCATAGCAGCAAATGCACCAATGGCGACACTATCTCTATAGTAATCTGAATTACCACCACCAAGTGATAAAGAAAGTACATTCACATTATCATCAATGGCTTTATCTAAAGCTGCTAATATATCAGAGCTAAAACAACCACCAACCCAACAAACTTTATACACAGCAACTCTAGCATGGGTTGCCATTCCCCGAGCATTACCAGAAGCATACCCAAGGAGACTAGCACCCTGAACAACTGAACCAGTTGCAGTAGTAGAAGTATGTGTTCCATGTCCATCGTCATCCCTCGGAGATTTCGATTCTTTCGATACATCAATCGGACCCAAAGTAGATTCATAACCTTTAGCAAAGTACCTATTTGGCACACAACAAAAATAATGCTACTATATTCACACAATTCAATACAATTATTCTAAAAACTTCAAAAAATCTTACCTGGCACCAATCAACTTTCTATTACAATTCTTGGAAGTGAAATTAGTACCAGATTCACATTCCCCTTTCCATGAAGCTGGAATGGGTCCAAATCCAGTATCATCAAAACTCTTACTCTCAGGCCAAACCCCAGTATCAAGCACACCAACAATCACATCACCCATCGCATTCGATTCAGGAAAATAATCAGCACTTACATCAAGACCCAAAAAGGAAGGCGTCCTTGTCGTATGAAGTTCATACTTCATCTCCGGCAAAACTGACAAAATCCCAGGTTGATTCTGTAAAGACTCTGCTTCCTCAGCAGTAAGCCTCGCAGCAAAACCATGAACAGCATTGTTGTAAACATACAACATTTCAGCAGAACCAGAAACTGATCTCAACGACGAATCATACCAATGAGTATGATCTTCAAAACTCTCTGGCATTTGTGATTTCGCCATATGAACAATGAAATTACTCTTCATCATATTCATCCCTACTGAAAAATTACACGAACCCAGAAGAAAAAGAAGTGATAACACTACAAATCTCGACATTTTTCTGGGTTTTGCAGTATTGAGTTCCATTAACAGAGGATATATAAGAAATGTGAAAACAGGGAAAATAGAGAGTAAAGATAGGGACGGTGGTTATTTGTTTGCTACTGTGAATGATTGCATTTTTATTTTTCAAATACCCAAAAAAAATTTAAAAAAAATTAAAGATTACAGCCTTGCAAAAAAGAAACAAACAAACAAAGATTTCATGTTTTTCTTTTTCTTTTGGTTTGAAAATACAAATCACACTTTACCTAAAGCAGTGATCACTCGCTGCTAATAATTTGGTTGCTTAGTATTTTTTATTATCCCTCCTACTTTAAGAAGATAAGAGAAAAATGAGTTTATTTTTATTTTTTTAATGATAATTTGACAAATATTCAAAGTTTTAATTTATTTTTTAAATTTTGTATTTAGTTAAATAGCGTCATATGAATGAAACGGGAGGAAATAGTATCGTTGGCATAAATAATGATATTAGTTATATTTATATTAGTTTCAAGTAATATTTAATTTATTGTACTACAAATAATATAATTTGCATAATATTTATTGACAAATTATTTTGCTAACATACTATCCGTGAAAAAATGTGGAAAATACTTTGAGGAAAAACGTTATTTTAACTGTATTAATATATTAGAATTAGGGGTAGAGAGTTAGGTGAGGTTTATGAGTTTAAACGAGTTCAGTAGCTATTTCGTAGACTTTATATTTATATTAGAAAATTCAGTAATAATTTGTGAACTTTTAAAAAATATTATTTCTTTTTTTTATATAAAAAATAATCTGATTTGACTTGACACGGAGTATAAAAAATAAAAAAGACTTTTAAATTTTGTGATCTTAAATTAAGTTATGTCAAGTTTATAAAATTATCCTTTAATAATGTGGTTTTAAACATGTTAAGTGAAAAGTTAAAATAAAAACATTATCAAAATAAAAAGAAATCATTCTTTTTTAAACACTAAATGAAAGCAGATAATTTGTTTTTAAATGAATGGACTAATTGACAAGTCAATGATAAAAATGGAGAAAGAACCCTCAAATTTTTAATACTGACTCCGTTTTTTATTAGAACCTTATATATTACTAATAGCATGATTTTTCATGAATTAGTTTATGTATATTGTAATTCCAAATAATGTGTTTAACTTATGAATACACTAATCTTGTGTTTATATTATTTTCACTAATTTACTCTCTCTACCAATAGATCTTTAAAAAATAATTTTAAAATCGTATGAATTAAATTATTAAATACAAAAATAGAATCGAATCACCTAATAAACACCCCTAAATTATTGAATATTCTTGAAAAGAATACTTAAATTGTGATATATTTTATTAATAAATGATTAATTTATTTACCTAATCATGTTAAAGAATACCCTCCAAATATTGTGCCAAAAAGAAAGAAACAAGAAATTAAAATTTCAAGGATATGTTTTTTCTTTAACACAATGAATGGATAAAGACAATACAAGGGGCATACTCCTAAAGACAAGTCACTCACTTGGTAATGCGAATTGCTTTTTATTTAGTATTAGTTTCTTTTTATCTTTCACTTTACCTCTATGTGTAAGAAACCTATAAATAAATATCTAATTGTTTTTATTTGTTTATACCTTTTTTCAGAGACTTTGGTACTAGAAAGATTGGATTTATTCAACATGGTCAAGTGGTGGTCCAATTAGTAAAACTTGTACACTAATTAGAAGCATAGTACCAATGTATACGGAGATCTTCGGAATTATATAAAGAGTGATACGATTAGAAATGAGAATATTTTAAAAAAATAATTTATAAAATAATAAAAGATATAATAAATATAGTTTGAACATATAAAAAGAAGTTAATATTTTCTGAGTCGTGGGAGATTAGATTTGATAGTTTTAGAAAAGGTAAAAATATAAGCGAAAAAAATATGTGTTATATTTTGTACTTCGAAGTTGTAGTTACTATGACTTTTTATTTTTGAGTAAACTTTGTCTTTCTTTTTTTAATTTTTTTAAGTTAAAAATTCGTTTAAAACAATTTTTCTATCTCCTAAGACACGAATAAAGTTTATGTATATCTCTTTTTTCTAAATCTCAAACTACAATAAATATATTAAAATAATTATAATTTAGGTTGTTCGAATTTTTTAAAAATATTATGATATTTATGTCAATTTTTTAATAAGTTAGGTTATATTTGGAGAATCTCACAGACACCTCTCGACATTTTTAAAAGTCCGACCAACACAGGTTATGATAGTCTAAAGGCTTATTTAATAGAACAAGTTATTCATAAATTAGTTTATTATTATCCTAACGTCGATATGAAATAGATCCCGAAAATTTAATTTTAAAATAGATTGTTTTTTACAATTATATCCTAATCAAATATAAAATAAATTATTTTTTATTTCTATATCAAACGTGTTATAAATTTAATAACTAATAAGTTCGAATAAATCTAATAGTTGAACAAGTGGTGGTTCACGGGTCCATACATACAAATAATATATGTAGGTTAGTTTTTAATTAGTGTGTGAGAATTAATAAAAGTTGGATAGTAGGTGGGACGTGGAAGTTTCACTATCCAACCAACTCTTCATGTCAAAATTATTTTAATCTCTAAATTATGATTAATTTAAATTTGAATCGAAAAATTATATTTTTATACAAGAATGTTTTTAGTAGTATTCAAGTTAGTTTTCACCTTTGAGATATCTTGAATAATTTCAGTCATTTATATTATCTTCTATCATTGCAAATATCAGGTAGTTTTATTTATTAAAAGTTAATAAATGAAAAATAAATTAAAATTTAACCATATTTTTTCTTTGCCGCGGTTAATAAATGCTATTTGTTGAAAGAAATAATTCAAACTTTAAATTTTTTTTTGGGTAAAGGATATGTGGAAACAAATTCAAAATTTTATTTATAGATTTTAAATTTTAGATATGTAAGTTATTAGGTTATGAGAAAATAACAAAATTTCAGTATAAAAATATAAAATTATTAAATTTTATCAAATTTGTAATTAAAATTATGGCTCCAAGCAAAAATATGTATCGTCAAACGGCATTTAATCATGAAAGACAATTTGTTCTCGACTCTCCACACTTCGTGGTGAAGAAGACATACAATATTTAGGGTAGGGACCAGTATTAAATATTCCTACTATTAGAACATTATTATATTGTTGATAAAAAGGATATATTTTCTATGTTTTTAATTGCAAGTTATTCTATCAAATAAATTTTATTTGACGTTTTATAAACTCTAATCCTCTAGGATATTAAATGTTGATTAATGGAGATATTGAATGGTGATAAAGAATAGCTTAGTCAAAAGAATTGGTCTAACTAATTAATATTTATCGATATATAAATTTTTGTTACATAAGTAACTAGCATTTATTGTTATATGTTATAAGAGATAACATGTTTTATTATTTTATTTTAATGAAAAATAATATATGGATGTATTTTAGCTTAGTTGAGTTCAATTTAATACAAACTCAACTAAGCCATTAAAGGTACAAATTAAAAACAATATTATAGTAGATAAACTAAGATTAATTATAACAAAAATTATTAGTGAAAAAACTTACAAGATAATAAAATTGCAAGATTACAATTGAAAATAAAATGAAGAAAGTAATCTCTTCAGGCTGAGGCGCGGATATCTCGCTCTCTTTAAGGAGATTCAAGCCCACTGCAGCAAATGTTTTCACCGGTCCAGCAGTAGTCCTCTTTGACTTGTCCCCTCCAGGATACAACAGCCTTCACAAAGTATAACTCAACAACTCTGGACAAGAGTTGAGTCCAAAACTTCACAAAAAAGAACACCTCCCTTCAACTAATAAGAACTCTCTTTTAGACTAACTCTTTCACTCTTTGTTTTCTCTTATGAATTGTGTGTTTTTAAAACCAAATGAAGACTACCACTATTTATACTACAAGAAGTCTTCCTAGCAATGAATAGGAAAATAATGGAGGTAGTAAATAGTGAAGATAATGGTCTTAGGAGTTTCATAGGTTACAATGGGAGTTACATAGGTTACAAAGGGAGTTACATAGGTTACATTGGTTACAATGGGAGTTACATAGGTTACAACGGGAGTTACATAGGCTACAAAGAGAAATGGAGGAATTAAGAATGAAATACATTGATGGATAACTAATGCTAATGGATGATGTAGAAGTCATCCATTCCAATATTCATTCTTATAACTCCAAAATAAAGCAATTTAATATGTTAAATATTAATATTAAAATGCTAATAACCTAACAAAAATTATTATTAAAAGACGTTTATAAAAATAATTCCCGTAAAATCTAAAAGTAGAATACAGAGATGCAATTTCAATATAAATGAGAATCTGGGTCTGAACAATGGACAAGTGAAACTAGATGAATCCATGATAGAATGGAAGGAAGCAGTTCACCCTAAGATTTGAAAAGCGTGACTCACAATTGAGGTCACGTATAGCACTTACTAGAATATGCCTTATATTTAGTCAAAGAAGAACAAATACAATATCAATATACAAAATTAGGGTGCTCATGATTTGGATAAAAACCAATCCAAATCGAAATACCAAACCAAATCAATTTAATTTGGTTTTTGATTTTAGATTGGTAAGAATCGATAGTATTTGGTTTGATTATGGTTTTGTTTGAAAAAATCGAAGAAATAACCGACTCAAATCAATAAATTATATACATAAATTTTATTACTATACATACATAATTTTATATTCATATACAATTTTAAAGATTTAATATACGTTTCATCAAAATTTATTTATGATTTACTTGTGAAAAAAAAATGTCCAAGGTGAGAACATTTTTCTTATTGGTTTCATGTATATGAGTGTATACCGAAATTCTTTGTGGGACTGAAAATGTCATTTCTCTTCCTTCTAATGCCAACATAGTGAATTTTGAAGTTTTATTCAGTAAATTCAATGATCGAAAATTCTGTAATGACATTCACTCTAGCTATTTTTTCGTTTAAATGGATTGTTGTCACTTTTTTCACGTTTTGAATGAATTGTTTCTTTTAATTTTATGTATGGTCAATAATCGAACCAAACCAAACCAAAACCGAAAATAAGCAAACTAATAAATGTACATTATATTTGGTTTGATTTGATTTTGATAATTTTAAAATCAATTAAATTGATTTAATTTTGATTTTGACCAATAACCAACTCAAACCAACCCGTGAGCACCCCTATACAAAATCAACAGTATGATGGTAGGATTATCAGTCAACTTCAAATACATGAAATATGAAAAGATAATCGGAACTTAGTAAAACTAAACAACATACATATATTATCCAAGTCAGAAAACATAAACGTGGCTCCTATTCATCATCACCTGACTTAAAAATTACAACATGTCCAACATCATTACAACAAATAAACCCGATTCGTTCACGAAACCAACACACATAAAATAATCAACATGTAACGTGTGTGAAATTTGAGTCAATCAGTATAGAGCCTATTCAATAGAGATGCATATCGGTTGGTTCGATTTGGTTTTAAAGTTAATTGATTTGACTTATTGGTATCAGTTTATAGAGATGCTAAACCGTTATAGAATTATTAAAATATTGACTTATTGGGTATTGATCGTTATCAATTGTTGTTTTAACCATTAAAATTTGACATAAAAATCATTGAAATCACTTAGAAACAAGGTGACAAACCAAATGAACCATGCACATGAGTTCAATTACATCTTGCCTAAAAGCAATCAATTTTACATTGCAGAATAACAAGTGTTTGAGACAATAAAAAATAAAAGTAGGAAGGTCAACTCCAAGTCAAGGACTTTATATACAAAATGGTATATATATAATTATTCGATATACTATTGGATTATTGGTTAACCCGTTAAGAAAAAACCTTAAATCGTTAAGAATCGATAACCCGGTAACAATCAAAATTCTTATCAAAATTGTTAAATCAATAACCAACCATATATTTATATAAAAGGGAACTCTAGGCTCGCCTATGTGGCGCCACTACAAGCAAGATTTTCCTTTTAAATTTATTTATTTCCAAAACTAGTCTTCCTCTTTCATAAAAAGATGTGAATTTTATAAAAGTTGCGACCTTAACGAAGAGTTGTGACTTTTATGAAAAGTTGTGACTTTAATGAAAAGTTGCGATTTCTTTTAAAAGTTGTGACCTTTATGAAAATGTGTTACTTTAATGAAAAATTGCAACTTTAATGAAGAGTTGCGACTTTATGAAAAATTGTGATTTTTTACCAAAGGTTGTGAACTTTTGGATGGGTTGCAACTTTTCTAAATAATTGTAATCTTTCTTATACGGCACAATCAACATTTATTTGCACTACCCTTTGTTGTCTATAAATAGAGGGGTTTCCTCTCATTTTAAAACAACAAAAATTTTGATCTACTTCATCTAATTCAACCAAATTAAATATTCGTGTGTTTTGCTCCTATTAAATTCTATCAATAAGTTGGTAGATAAAATCGTTCCATCCTGAGAGGATGTAATTCTTTAAACCTCTCGTATTGGAGGGAAATAGTTTTCTTAATGGGGGTATTGTGCATTCACTGGACTCAATTTTTTCCTTTCTATTTCATTTTATTTTAATATATCCTTATATTTTTGTTACACTCATTAATTTGTGCATATGATATTAATTATTGTTTTTGAATACATGTTTTAAACTCTGTTGTTTATGTTTCTGCAAAATTATTGTCTCCGGTTATATTGAATATGTACACATATAGTACATATATTCACTGTACATAAAACAATTATTGTACTCAGTTCCAAGAATTCATGTTTTGATATTCTATATGAAATTCTATAACTTTAAAGTACTATATATAAGCTTACATATTATCTATTTTTACATATATATGAAATTTCTCACTTATCAATTGAAGAAATTCATTATGCAAGTTCAAAAAATATAAATTCTTTCATGTTCAAACGTAAATTCTTTTAATATGTTAGCAATTTTTTGAATTTTATCCTAAGACATAAAACAACTGTATAAATATTTTACCCAAATTCTTTTAATATGTTATTTTTCTTTTAATGTTGATTAAAAAAATCAATGATTTAATATTTCGTGAATTATTTATTAATTAGAGGTTCTTCAGTTATGTGCTTAATGACAAATAATCAAACTCACGTTGGAATATTGCTAATATTATTTAGAGAATCTATTTTTCCATTACTTTTAATGTATAGATATTTATAAAAAATATTTGCAAGTTCAAAGCAATTATTATTTATGATTGCGGGAAGCGCAGTAAAATTACCTAGTTATTGATACATCAATAACTTTTCTTTTTAATTGGGTTATCAATTTTAGTTCAATTTTGAATAGTCTTATGAGGTACACGAGTCAACTAATAGATATTATGTACCAAGTATGACACCTTAGTCAACATAAAATATGTACTAGACGTGGTACATGAGTTAACCGATAATCTATACCAAATGTGGTGCACGAGTCAACCGATAGTCACAACATCACACAATCACAACCACAAAGAACACAACCGCACTTGTAAGACCACAAGTAATCAAGGCAAGTTCATTTCATGAGATTTGACAACAAGATATCATTTCACATTCGTCCCTTTTTACTCCTTAATAATGTATTATACAAGCAATACTAATGAAACAGTTATGAGGTGAATTGAAAAATAGCTAAATAACTCTACGATCATCTATCTTTAATCAAATTTAAACCTTCTCTACGTTATAAAACTTAGCTTGTTTTTAACCTATAAATAATAAACAACACAAAATCAATAGAAAAATGGCCTAATATATCCAGATTATCCTAATCTCAAACCTCATGCCATCTCATGAGGTCTCTTTTCTACATTTATAAAATATAAAATGTTAAATAGAGACCTCATGAGGTCTCTATCATGAAATTTCTAAAAAATTTAATGCAAAAAAGAGATCTTATGAGGTCTCTTTTTTTGGGAAAAAAAAATGGCAGCTAATTATTATTTCTGCGACTTCTCATCACTTGTCATTTTAATTCAGTACCCAAATCAAGCTCAAAGAGCTTCCGAAAATCCATTGAACCAATACATTTACTAAATATTCTCTTATCAACTCAATTGCAACTCACCTTCAACATAATTCTATATTAAACAAAAATCAAGATATCCATAAGTTATATAATACATTGCAATGTTATCATGTATTCACAAAATAAACAATTCTCATCACAAAATTATAAAGTTAACAGAATTATCCATAAGTTAACTTAGATTATCTATCATAAGTCTAAACTTAACTAATGTGGTAGTGTGTTTGCCGCATAATCATCATTTTCTTCATCACTACTAGACTCATGTGTCATATTTCTTTATTGACCATACACTGGATATTGAGTAGGTTGAGATTGAGGAGGTCGAGGAAGGAAAGTGACATCACCGAAACAAGGGGGAATCCCTCCTGAAGCAAGTAATGCATCGAATTGAGCCTTAAGACCCGCAAACTGTAAAGGCCTTATGGAAATTATCAGGTATCTCTAGATTTGAATCAACTTAATCATGAATAAGGTCAATCACAGAGTCCATTGAACCTTGAGGAACATTCCAGTATGATTTGATACTTAATAATCTAACTGCAATAGACAACTGCGAGTGTGGACTCCCCTCATATAAAGGTCGACTAGCAGCTTCTAATTGTTCAAAGAAAATTTTACATTCAGCATTAGGAGCTTCTTCACCTTGATTAACAAAATCAAAATCAGAATGCACACCAAAAGCATCTTTAACCATGTCATCCATTCTATAATTTTGTGCATTAGAATTCACAGTGCTACTACTTTCACCAGGAACATAATGTTGAAATACATCAAAGTTATTATCAATTTCTCCATAAATAGTCCACATAGTGTATTCTTTTTAAACCCATTTTGATAGATATGAAGCTTAACAATATCTAGTTTTTCATAATTCAAACATTGACATTTATTACAAGGACACTTAATCATACCACTACGTTGAAAATGATCTAATGTCTTTGCATACTCCACAAAACCAGTGACACCTTTTACAAATTCAGGTCTTAGCCCCATTCGATCAAAATTAGTCATAGTATACGTCCAACTACGATCCATTTAAATAAGAATCATAAAATTAAATTTGTCAAGCACTAGATTATGTAATAATTTACTGAAAAACAAATTGTAGCAATACTAGTAGGGATTGGTTAACGAGGCCTTGTGCAAATGAATTTAACTTATTGACCTACTTAACAAATTTCTAAGTCTATTTAGTTTACTTTTAACTTTATTCTAATATTATAGTAAAAGTTTAACTTATTGACCAACTTAACAAATTTCTCAGTCTAATTAGTGTAGTTTTAACTTAATTCTAACACTATAGTCACAAATATAACTTATTAACCAACTTAACAAATTTCTAAGTCTAATTAGTCTATTTTTAACTTAATTCTAACACTATAGTTACAAATTTAAATTATTGACGAGCTTAACAAATTTCTAAGACTAATTAGTTTAGTTTTAACTTATTGACCTATTTAAAAAATTTCTAAGTCTAATTAGTTCAATTTTAACTTAATTCTAATACTATAGTCACAAGTTTAACTTATTGACCAACTTAACAAATTTCTAAGTCTAATTAGTTTAGTTTTAACTTAATTCTAACACTATAGTCACAAATTTAACTTATTAACCAACTTAACAAATTTCTAAGTCTAATTAGTCTGCTTTAACTTAATTCTAACACTATAGTTACAAATTTAACTTATTGACCAACTTAACAAATTTCTAAATCTAATTAGTTTAGCTTTAACTTAATTCTAACACTATAGTCACAAATTTAACTTATTAACAACTTTCTAAGTTTAGTTTTACGTTAATTCTAATACTATAGTAACAAGTTTAACTTATTGACCAACTTAATAAATTTCTAAGTCTAATTAGTTTAGTTTTAACTTAATTCTAACATTGTAGTCACAAATTTAACTTATTAACCAACCCAACAAATTTCTATGTCTAATTAGTCTTGTTTTAACTTAATTCTAACACTATAGTTACAAATTTAACTTATTGACCAACTTAACAACTTTCTAAGTCTAACTAGTTTATACTTATACTATAGTAACAAGTTTAACTTACCAAACAACTTAACAAATTTCTAAGTTTAATTAGTTTAGTTTTACCTTAATACTCACACGATAGTCACAAATTTTTCATCAATAGGATCAACTAGTGTTGGTACTTAAGCTTAACAAATATATTAAATCTAAATTTAAAACTAAGTGTCAACACTAGATGGACACAAACTGATTTTCAAAGAAAATAAATTTTGTCATCAATAGGATCAACTAGTGTTGGTACTTATGCTTAAAAATAATTATTTCTAAAATTTAAAGTTAAGTGTCAACACTAGATGGACAAACATTGATTTTCAAAAGAAAATCAATTTTGTCATCAATAGTATCAACTAGTGTTGGTACTTATGCTTAACAAATAATTATTTCTAAAATTTAAAGCTAAGTGTCAACACTAGATGGACAAAATTGATTGTCATCAATAGGATCAGCTAGTGTTGGTACTTATGCTTAACAAATAATATTATTTCTAAATTTAAAGGTAAGTGTCAACACTAGATGGACACAAATTGATTTTCAAAGAAATCAATTTTGTCATCAATAGGATCAACTAGTGTTCGTACTTAAGCTTAAGAAAAAGCTAAGTGTCAAGATATATTTAAAGCTAAGTATCAATATTAGATGGGTACACCACATATTATAGAAAATAATTGTACTTCAACTTTATTAAATTTAGAATTACCATACCTTATCTCCTACTTTGATTAAAGAAGAAGTACAATCTTGTATCAACTTTTATAGATGTTGAGCTTCCTTAGTGGCCTAGCAAGAAAAGAGGAAAAAAAGTTAACACTAGAAAATAGAATTTGAACTCCAATGGTGAAAATCAAGTATTTGATCCCATGTACTAACTTATTTTCAAAGAAAATCATGTACCCTAATAAAACTTTATGTTTATTGGCAATGGAATCAAAATCGAAGAGGTAATTACTAATTATATTGATTGGAAACTTTTTCAATATCTATTTGACACAAATTTTTTTAAAAATTTCAACAATAATCAGATTGGGAATGATCAAATTACTAATACAACAAGGTAACATTCAATCTACTAACTACTTTTTAATTATTTTAAGCACTTAGAATTATGAAAATCAACTAGTTTGTTCAAAAAGTTCACCTGGAGTCAAAGGGATGGGAAGCCCGGACCCACTGATGTTGTTGCACGACCTGGCGGAGATGGAGGCGGTGCCACCTCCAGCTGATGAGGCTCGACTGCAGATAGCACGCGGAGATGGAGGCGGCTAACTTTCTCGTTAGGAGAAGATGAAGGCGGAGATGGAGGCTTAGGTCCGACTTCGCGTCTGGAGATGAAGAAGATGAAGGCGGAGAGAGGACAATGAAGGCGGAGAGAAAACGACTTCACGTCTAGTTAAAGGAGAGAGGACGATGAGAGAGACAGAGGAGTAAGAGAGAGATAAATTTGACTAGGATTATCATATTTTTGTTAAAGAGACCTCACGAGGTCTCTCCTGTTTTAATTCTTTAATTAAATTAAATTATTATTTTTAATTTAACAAGTACAGACCTCGTGAGGTTTCTAATTTTATGGGAATCAAATTAAAAAATTAAAAAATTAAAATAAGTCATTTATAGGAAAAATAAATTCATGAAATTGACCTTACGAGGTCTCTTCTACTTTTAAAAAAAAATTATTAATACAAATAGCAACCTCATGATGTCTCTTATTATAGACCTATTTTTGAGGTCTCCTTTCTAGGTCTCTTTTTGCCCCTTTTTTAGTAGTGAAATGCCTAAAAGCACAAACTGAAAATGGAAGCCTAAAAAATGAACCAACCATCCTATAAGATATAAAAATGACCTTTCAAAGCTATCGGCGCTGATGAAGTTCTCATCAGAGCACGTTTACAAAAAATGTCATGCAAAGATAAATTTTGACCAAAAGTTAAAAGTTAAAATGTCTAACGATACAAACTGAATATTAAAATCTCAAAATCCAAATCAATCAACCTATAAGACGAAAAATGACCTTCCAGAGCTAACCACGCTGGTGAAATTCAGATTTGAGCATGTTTCCCCCCAAAAATACCTAATTCAAATTTTAGCCAAAAGTTAAAATTTAAATGCTTCACGACATAGACTGAAAATAAAAGTCTCAAAACACGAACCAACCATCATATGAGATCAAAACTGAAACTATATACCTAACCGCGATGGCAAAATTTCAATTCGAGCATGATTACAAAAAATATTGACTTAAGTAAAATTTTGGTCAAAATTTAAACGTTAAAATGCCTAACGGCATAAACTGAAAATGATAGTCTCAAAACTCGATCCTTTATCTTATTACATTAAAAATGATCTTTCGCATCTAACTGCACTGACGAAATTCTCGTCTGAGCAAATTTATCAAATATATTGATCAAAGTTAAATTTTGACCAAAATTTATAAGTTAAAACTCTTAACGGTACACACTAAAAAGCCTCAAAATCCGAACCAAACTTCCTACTAGATAAAAAAAATGACATTTGGAGTTAATTATGTTGACAAAATTCTTATTTGAGCATGTTCACAAAAATTGACCAAAGTGAAAATTTGGCCAAAAAATAAGATTATAAACATCTAATGGCACAAACAAAAAATGAAAGTTTCAAAACTTTAACCAGCCTTTCCGTTAGATCAAAAATTACCTTTCGAAGCTAATGACACCGACAGAGTACTAATCTGAGCACATTTACCAAAAATTTTGAACAAAGTCAAGTTTTCGTTAAAGTTCAAAAGTTAAAACGCCAAATGACACAAACTGAATATGAAAGCCTCAACCCTAGACACTGAGTTATCAAAAAATTTAACTTCGATTGGTAAATTTACCAACTATTCAAATATAAGTTAGTAATTAATAATTTACCAATATATTTTATTAGAGTTGGTAATAGTTATTATTCAACTAAGCATTCATATGTAATATTACCAACTAATAATTAATATGTGGGTAAATTTTACCAACGGATTAATGATCGATTCGTATATTACCAACTATTTGAACGATGTTAGTAATTTACTAACTACAATCTTTATTTTTCGGCAAAATTTCTAACTAATGGGATATTGGTTGGCAAGTTTACCAGCAAATTACATTTAGTTACTAATTTACCTAACACATTTATATTTTGTTGGTATATTTAGCAACACAAGCTTGTCGTTGATAAATGTTTGGTTAGTAATGCATTGGTAATATGTTAATAAATTATATAAATAATTTGTTTGTCATATTTACCTATCGATATATACTTCATTGATAATATTACCAACAAAAGATGCGCGCTAGTAATATTTCAGTTGGTAATCCTTTAATAGAATGTTGCTAAATTTGGTGTCATTTTTTCCTGTCACGACCCCAAATCGGATCGCGACTGGCACCCACACTTACCCTCCTATGTGAGCGAACCAACCAATCTAACCTTTAACATTTCAATGTATATCAACAGAAAGTAATGCGGAAGACTTAAACTCATTGATAAAAACAATTCCAAACTATTATTATCATCCCCAAAATCTGGAAGTCATCACCACAAGAACATCTATGATCAAATGACTAAACTAAGAGTATCCTAAAGCTAAAACAAATAAAAGCTAGTCCATGCCGGAACTTCAAGGCATCAAGACATGAGGAAGAAGACCCAGTCCAAGCTAGAAGCATTAGCTCACCCTGAATATCCGGTATGACGAAGACTAGCTAGAATCACTATTGAGTTGAAGATGACGGAACGTTTGCTGCACTCCACAGATAACAAGAAGAAAACATAAAAGTAGGGGTCAGTACAAAACACGGGTACTGAGTAGATATCATCGGCCAACTCAAAATAGAAAACAGTATATACCAAGTAATATCATAAACTCAACTATAATACTCAACATGTAGCAACAACAAGTACTATATCATTAACAATTACCGTCAAGTTCACACATGAGGACTCAAGCCTCAATATCATACTCAGTTGGGAATTAGATTCATTAGATTGAGTATATTAACATCTTTCAAGATTCATTATTCATATTCCTCTTGTGTCGGTACGTGACACTCCGCTCCCTCATATTCATTAATCCTCTTGTGTCGGTACGTGACACTCCGATCCCCCTACTACTCTGTGTCGGAACGTGACACTCCGATCCCCTAGATCTATGTGTCGGTTCGTGACACTCGATCCCCTAAATCTACGTGTCGGTTCGTGACACCCGATCCCCTACATCTACGTGTCGGTTCGTGACACCCGATCCCCTAAATCTACGTGTCGGTTCGTGACACCCGATCCCCTAAATCTACGTGTCGGTTCGTGACACCCGATCCCCTACATCTACGTGTCGGTTCGTGACACCCGATCCCCTACATCTACGTGTCGGTTCGTGACACTCCGATCCCCTAATCTCTTTCTATCAATTCATCAAGCCTTCTTTCTCACCAAGGCATCATCAATCTCATTACTTTAGTTCATCAAGCCTTCTTTTATACCAAGGCATTATCATTAACAAGAGATTAGGTTTTTATCAAGATTTGGGATTCCATGACTTCATCATGCTTAATATAATCACAATTATATAATCACGTTCATGCATGCATACAATTAAGCACATAGCAGGGTTTACAATACTATCAATACATATCATTCTCTATTAAGAGTTTACTATGAAAGCATGAAACCATAACCTACCTCCACCGAAGAATTGAATCAAGCAAGAATTTTCCCAAAGCTTTGTGTTTCTCCTCTTCCTCGTTCGATTCTCCCTCTCTTTCTTTCTCTTGTTCTTTCCATTTTCTTTATTCAAACCCTCTTTCTTTTACCCTAATTAGTATATAATTAAGAATAAAAGATGACAATAATACCCACTAATTAACTTAAGGTTACCTCTTTTAACCCCCAAGTAATTAGACTTATTATCATTAACCCTCTGACTTTATAATTAAAGTAGGAATAGTCCAGAACGTCCCTTAAAACGTGTAGAGAATCCGATTCTGACTGGGATTAAGCAACCTGGGACGGGCCGTCGTGACTGCGACGGTCCGTCACGCAGGTCGTCGTGAGGGCCAGGGCTTTATTTTCACCAAGGACACTGTGACGGTCCGTCACACCTGTGACGGTCCGTCCTGCAAGTCCGTTATGAGGTTCAGAGAGTCGATTTTCAGTACCCAATTTCAGAATTTCTAAGTATATTGAAACGAGACATCTGTGACGGACCGTCGTGCCTATGACGGTCCGTCGTGGTGTCCGTAATCTTAGCCAGTTTTTCCAGAATCGAAGTCTGCTGCTCAAAACGACTAAACAGGTCGTTACAATAGATACCAATTTACCCATCGTTCGTCCCCGAACGATCACAAGAAGGAAAACAAGGGAGAAAAGGAGTACCTGAATCTGTAAACAGATGTGGGTATCTTTCTTGCATATCCGCCTCCTTCTCCCAAGTGGCTTCTTCAACCGGTCGATTCTTCCATTGCACCTTGATGGATGCAATCTCTCTTGACCTCAACTTGCGAATTTCTCTATCTAGAATAGCAACAGGCTCCTCCTCATAAGACAAGTTCTCATCAAGCAAAACTGAATCCCAACGGATAATGTAATTTCCATCCCCATGATATCTTTTCAACATAGACACATGGAATACCGGATGCACTCCGGACAGCCCTGGAGGCAAGGCTAACTCATAAGCCACCTCCCCTACTCGCTTAAGTACTTCGAAGGGACCAATATACCTTGGGCTTAGTTTACCTCTTTTACCAAACCGCATCACCCCTTTCATTGGTGAAACTTTCAACAAGACTTGTTCACCCTCCATGAACTCTAAGTCTCTAACCTTTCGATCTGCATATTCTTTTTGTCTACTTTGCGCCGCTAGAAGCTTTTCTTGGATGGACTTCACTTTCTCTATCGAATCCCTCAAAAGATCAGTACCCCAAGGTCTAACCTCGAATGCATCAAACCAACCAATGGGAGACCTACATCTCCTCCCATACAATGCTTCAAATGGGGCCATATCAATACTTGAGTGATAGCTATTATTGTATGAAAACTCCGCTAAGGGCAAAAAGCTATCCCAATGGCCACCAAACTCTATCACACATGCACGAAGCATATCCTCCAACACTTGAATCGTTCGCTCAGACTGACCATCGGTCTGAGGATGGAACGCAGTACTAAGGTCCAACCTAGTACCCAATTCTGCATGCAATGTTTTCCAAAACTTAGAAGTAAACTGCGTACCTCTATCTGATATAATGGAGAGTGGAACCCCATGCAATCGCACCACTTCCGAGATGTAAAGTTTGGCTAAATTCTCTGCATTGTAAGTCACCTTGACCGGAATGAAGTGAGCAGACTTAGTTAACCTATCAACAATCACCCAAATGGAGTCATACTTACCCATTGTCTTTGGAAGGCCAACCACAAAGTCCATTGCAATTCTTTCCCACTTCCATTCCGGAATGGGCATTCTCTGAAGTGTTCCTCCGGGCCTTTGGTGTTTGTACTTTACTTGTTGACAGTTTGGACACTTGGCAATAAAGTCAACAATATCACGCTTCATTCTACTCCACCAAAAGTGTTGTTTTAGGTCACGATACATCTTGGTTGCACCCGGATGTATAGAATACTTTGAACTATGAGCCTCTGTCAGGATAGTGTTGATCAAATCATCAACTCGGGGTACACATACCCTTCCCTTGATTCTCAAAACACCTTCCTCATCGATTTGTGCTTCCTTAGACTCTCCTTTCAACACTTTATCTTGGATCCGGATCAATTTTTCATCATAAAACTGTTTCCCCTTAATCTTGTCAAGAAAAGAAGATCTTGACTCCACACTAGCCAACAATCCTCCCTCCTCATTTACTTCTAACCTCGTCAAGTCGTTAGCCAGAGTCTGAACCTCTCTAGCCAATGGACGTCTAGAAACTTGCAAGTGAGCTAGACTTCCCATGCTTCCCGCTTTTCTACTTAAAGCATCTGCCACAACATTCGCTTTTCCCGGATGATACAAGATAGTGATATCGTAGTCCTTTAGTAACTCCATCCATCTCCTCTGTCTTAAGTTCAAATCTTTCTGAGTAAAGACATACTGAAGGCTACGATGATCCGTGTAGACCTCACACTTAACCCCATACAAATAGTGTCTCCATTGCTTTAATGCAAACACTACCGCAGCCAATTCCAAATCGTGGGTCGGATAGTTACGTTCATGCACCTTTAATTGCCTTGAAGCATAAGCAATCACACTCTTCTCTTGCATTAGTACTGCACCCAAACCAGAATAGGATGCATCACAATAAACAATGAAGTTCTTACCCTCTACTGGCAAGGTAAGGATAGGTGCGGTAGTCAACAAAGTCTTGAGCTTCTGAAAGCTTTCCTCACATTCGTCCGACCATACAAATGGAACATTCTGCTTAGTCAAGTTCGTCAATTGGGAAGCAATAGAAGAGAATCCCTTGACAAATCGGCGGTAGTAGCTAGCTAACCCAACAAAGCTCCTTATTTCTGACACATTAGTGGGTCTTACCCAATTCTTCACTGTCTCAATCTTAGAAGGATCCACCATCACTCCTTCCTTAGAAACCACGTGCCCCAAGAAGGACACTGCATCTAGCCAAAACTCACACTTAGAGAACTTGGCATAAAGCTTTTTCTCCCTCAACATTTCCAATACAATTCTCAAATGCTCCTCATGTTCCTTCTTACTCTTAGAGTATATCAGTATATCATCAAAAAAAACGATCACGAAGAGGTCCAAATATGGCTTAAAAATCCCGTTCATCAAGCTCATGAACGCAGCAGGGGCATTCGTAAGACCAAAAGACATCACTACAAATTCGTAATGCCCATATCTCGTTCGAAAAGCAGTCTTTGGCACATCCGTTGCCCGTATTTTCAATTGATGATAACCGGATCTCAAGTCTATCTTAGAGAAGACACAAGCACCTTGTAACTGATCGAACAAGTCATCAATGCGAGGAAGAGGATACTTGTTCTTAATAGTTACCTTGTTCAACTGCCGGTAGTCTATGCACATCCGAAAACTCCCATCCTTCTTTTTCACAAACAAAACCGGAGCACCCCAAGGTGATGCACTTGGTCTAATGAAGCCTTTGCTCAACAACTCTTGAAGTTGGGCCTTTAACTCCCTCAACTCCGCGGGAGCCATTCTATAAGGGGGTATCGAAATGGGGCGAGTGCCCGGTTCAAGATCAATGCAGAAGTCAATATCCCTATCTGGTGGCATACCAGGAAGATCTGCAGGGAACACATCCAAAAACTCACGGACTACCGAAACTGACTCAATCGAGGGTACTTGGGTAGTGTCATCCTTGAGATGTGCCAAGAAAGCTAAACACCCTTTACTAACCATTTTCTTAGCACGAAGAAAGGAGATGATACGCACCGGATTAGAAGTGTAGTCACCCTCCCACACTAACAGATCTGTCCCAGGCTTGGCTAACGTCACAGTTTTGGCATTACAATCCAAGATCGCAAAATTCGAAGAAAGCCAAGTCATACCCAGAATTACATCAAAGTCAACCATTTCTAGAATAACCAAATCTACATAAGTGTTGCTCCCCACAAAAGTCACCAAACAAGACCTATACACTTTTTCAACTATCACAGACTCACCCACCGGAGTAGAAACACGAATAGGCATATCAAGTAATTCACAATGTAAATTTAGACCATTAGCAAATGAGGAAGATACATAAGAAAATGTGGATCCAGGATCAAACAATACAGAAGCCATGCAATCACAAACCAAAAGATTACCTGTGATGACAGCATCAGACGCCTCCGCTTCAGACCGCCCAGGGAAAGCGTAACAATGGGCCCTATCGTTCGTCTGTCCGTTGCCCCTACCATGTTGTGATGTAGTGGCTCCAGTTTGCCCATCACCTCTGCCGTTTTGGTGACCACCATTACCTCGACCACCACGTACTCCAGAATAACGGCCTCTACCATGACCACCTCTACCTCTAGCTATTGGGGGTCTATAACTTTGTTTGGGACAATTCCTCCTAATATGTCCAGTCTCCCCACATCCATAACACTCTCTAGAGTCAAGCATAGGTCTCTCAGAGAAGTGTTGACCGGTCTGAGGTGGACCCCCAACTACAGTCTGTAGTGAAGACTGAATGGGTCGAACTGAGTAACCTCCGGAACCCTGTCCTCTAGAGTAAGAACCATTAAACTCACCTCCCTTTCGAAACCTCTTTGATGTCGATGTCGAGGCGAAGTCATCGGGCTTCACTCCTTCCACCTCTATCACGAAGTCTACCACGTCTTGGAAGGATTTTGCCGTAGCCGCTACCTGTAAGGCCGAAATCCGCAACTCTGATCTCAACCCCTTCACAAACCGGCGAATCCGCTCTTGTGGACTGAAACAAAGTTGAGTGGCGTATCTGGATAGTGCGCGAAACTTAGCCTCATATGCATTGACCGACATCCTACCTTGCTCTAGGCTCAAGAACTCGTCTCTTTTTCTATCCCTGAAAGTCCGGGGGATATACTTCTCCATAAACAAACTAGAGAATGAGGCCCAAGTCATATGTGGTGCCTCTGTTGGTTGACACTCAACATGTGATCGCCACCACATTTTGGCATTCCCTTGAAACTGATAACTCACGAACTCAACACCAAACCGTTCTACTATACCCATCTTGTGTAGTAGCTCATGACAATCAACCAGAAAATCGTAAGCATCCTCAGATTCAGCACCCTTGAAGACTGGAGGTTTCAATTTCAAGAACTTACTGAAAAGTTCATGCTGATCATTTGTCATTATGGGCCCCATAGTCAGACGTGGAAACGTGCCTATTTCCAATGAGGCATCCATGCGGGGAGCCATAGTAGCCGCATGTTGTACCTCTGGAACCTGAGGTGCTGGTGCAGAAAACACTGGGGGTGTCTGGCCCTGATCAGATAACCCGCTAAGATAAGCCAGGACCTGAATGATCATCTCTGGGGTAGGTTGGGGTGGCATTTCCTCATTCTGTACTTGCTCATTCACCCCATCCTCCCCCTCTCTTATCACTTCCTCAGTTGGTGGAGGAGTCACCGCCCTAACATCAGATGGACTAGGTGCTCGTCCTCTTCCTCTAGAGGACGTCCTCCCACGACCTCTACCACGGCCTCTTGCCGTTGTTCTTCCTCGAGCCACAGCCCCAGTGGCTGGCTCAGGCGCACCCTGTCCCGCTGGTGCTGGTGTTGGTGTTGGCGTAGTCGTTGCTCTAGTTCTAACCATCTGCGAAATAGAGTGAAGATGGTCAGATACCAATTTGTATCACCTAGATACCAATTGGACCCAAGTAATAGCACGAAAGAAAGAAAGAAGAATGGAATTTTCCTAAGTCTTATAGCCTCTCAAAGAAAAGTAAAGGCGTCCCCCTACCGTTCCTTAAGACTCTACTAGACCTGTTCTTGTGTGATGAGACCAACGAACCTAATGCTCTGATACCAAGTTTGTCACGACCCCAAATCGGATCGCGACTGGCACCCACACTTACCCTCCTATGTGAGCGAACCAACCAATCTAACCTTTAACATTTCAATGTATATCAACAGAAAGTAATGCGGAAGACTTAAACTCATTGATAAAAACAATTCCAAACTATTATTATCATCCCCAAAATCTGGAAGTCATCACCACAAGAACATCTATGATCAAATGACTAAACTAAGAGTATCCTAAAGCTAAAACAAATAAAAGCTAGTCCATGCCGGAACTTCAAGGCATCAAGACATGAGGAAGAAGACCCAGTCCAAGCTAGAAGCATTAGCTCACCCTGAATATCCGGTATGACGAAGACTGGCTAGAATCACTGTTGAGTTGAAGATGACGGAACGTTTGCTGCACTCCACAGATAACAAGAAGAAAACATAAAAGTAGGGGTCAGTACAAAACACGGGTACTGAGTAGATATCATCGGCCAACTCAAAATAGAAAACAGTATATACCAAGTAATATCATAAACTCAACTATAATACTCAACATGTAGCAACAACAAGTATTATATCATTAACAATTACCGTCAAGTTCACACATGAGGACTCAAGCCTCAATATCATACTCAGTTGGGAATTAGATTCATTAGATTGAGTATATTAACATCTTTCAAGATTCATTATTCATATTCCTCTTGTGTCGGTACGTGACACTCCGCTCCCTCATATTCATTAATCCTCTTGTGTCGGTACGTGACACTCCGATCCCCCTACTACTCTGTGTCGGAACGTGACACTCCGATCCCCTAGATCTACGTGTCGGTTCGTGACACTCGATCCCCTAAATCTACGTGTCGGTTCGTGACACCCGATCCCCTACATCTACGTGTCGGTTCGTGACACCCGATCCCCTAAATCTACGTGTCGGTTCGTGACACCCGATCCCCTAAATCTACGTGTCGGTTCGTGACACCCGATCCCCTACATCTACGTGTCGGTTCGTGACACCCGATCCCCTACATCTACGTGTCGGTTCGTGACACTCCGATCCCCTAATCTCTTTCTATCAATTCATCAAGCCTTCTTTCTCACCAAGGCATCATCAATCTCATTACTTTAGTTCATCAAGCCTTCTTTTATACCAAGGCATTATCATTAACAAGAGATTAGGTTTTTATCAAGATTTGGGATTCCATGACTTCATCATGCTTAATATAATCACAATTATATAATCACGTTCATGCATGCATACAATTAAGCACATAGCAGGGTTTACAATACTATCAATACATATCATTCTCTATTAAGAGTTTACTATGAAAGCATGAAACCATAACCTACCTCCACCGAAGAATTGAATCAAGCAAGAATTTTCCCAAAGCTTTGTGTTTCTCCTCTTCCTCGTTCGATTCTCCCTCTCTTTCTTTCTCTTGTTCTTTCCATTTTCTTTATTCAAACCCTCTTTCTTTTACCCTAATTAGTATATAATTAAGAATAAAAGATGACAATAATACCCACTAATTAACTTAAGGTTACCTCTTTTAACCCCCAAGTAATTAGACTTATTATCATTAACCCTCTGACTTTATAATTAAAGTAGGAATAGTCCAGAACGTCCCTTAAAACGTGTAGAGAATCCGATTCTGACTGGGATTAAGCAACCTGGGACGGGCCGTCGTGACTGCGACGGTCCGTCACGCAGGTCGTCGTGAGGGCCAGGGCTTTATTTTCACCAAGGACACTGTGACGGTCCGTCACACCTGTGACGGTCCGTCCTGCAAGTCCGTTATGAGGTTCAGAGAGTCGATTTTCAGTACCCAATTTCAGAATTTCTAAGTATATTGAAACGAGACATCTGTGACGGACCGTCGTGCCTATGACGGTCCGTCGTGGTGTCCGTAATCTTAGCCAGTTTTTCCAGAATCGAAGTCTGCTGCTCAAAACGACTAAACAGGTCGTTACAATAGATACCAATTTACCCATCGTTCGTCCCCGAACGATCACAAGAAGGAAAACAAGGGAGAAAAGGAGTACCTGAATCTGTAAACAGATGTGGGTATCTTTCTTGCATATCCGCCTCCTTCTCCCAAGTGGCTTCTTCAACCGGTCGATTCTTCCATTGCACCTTGATGGATGCAATCTCTCTTGACCTCAACTTGCGAATTTCTCTATCTAGAATAGCAACAGGCTCCTCCTCATAAGACAAGTTCTCATCAAGCAAAACTGAATCCCAACGGATAATGTAATTTCCATCCCCATGATATCTTTTCAACATAGACACATGGAATACCGGATGCACTCCGGACAGCCCTGGAGGCAAGGCTAACTCATAAGCCACCTCCCCTACTCGCTTAAGTACTTCGAAGGGACCAATATACCTTGGGCTTAGTTTACCTCTTTTACCAAACCGCATCACCCCTTTCATTGGTGAAACTTTCAACAAGACTTGTTCACCCTCCATGAACTCTAAGTCTCTAACCTTTCGATCTGCATATTCTTTTTGTCTACTTTGCGCCGCTAGAAGCTTTTCTTGGATGGACTTCACTTTCTCTATCGAATCCCTCAAAAGATCAGTACCCCAAGGTCTAACCTCGAATGCATCAAACCAACCAATGGGAGACCTACATCTCCTCCCATACAATGCTTCAAATGGGGCCATATCAATACTTTAGTGATAGCTATTATTGTATGAAAACTCCGCTAAGGGCAAAAAGCTATCCCAATGGCCACCAAACTCTATCACACATGCACGAAGCATATCCTCCAACACTTGAATCGTTCGCTCATACTTCCCATTATATTATGATGCATGTATACATTAATCATCTAACAAATAAGGGAAAAGGTAGAAGTACCTCCCTAGACTATGATCTAAATTTAGAGACACACATTAACTAAACTAAGGTCCTGTTACTCTTTTTAACTCATTTGTAACGTAATTTGGTACACTTTTTGGCGTACGTGACATCCAAATATATCTCACGCGCCTCAGTTGCGTGGAGTCACGGGGTGTACCATATAATCCAACAGGTATACAATATTATATATAAAATGAGTTCAGGAGAGTAATAAAATCTTAGTTTAGTTAAGATGTGTCTTTGAAATTTCGGTTATAGTCTAAATGGTACTTTTGCCTTCTCCCAATACATACTGCATATTTATCCTTTTCGTTAATAGTTTATATTCACTTAATTAAAAAAACTCAAACTAGTTCGAAAAATGTCAGTGACTTTTAAAAATTATTTAACCCACTTTTTAAGAGAAACTACCTAATTTCACAAACATTTCTATCATATTTACTTATTTTCTCTATAGTTTGAAATACTTATATTTATATCACTAATTAATAAGGACATATCTGATTTCTAGTTAGATACGTCTAGGTACATGTGTTTACACTATGATACATGTTGTTTACTACCATATATAATGAAATAAGAAGAAAAGCAAGCGAGAGCAGGATGGATATGAGCGAAATTTATTTATGTATCACAGATACATGTATATCACACCAGATACATGTATCTGGTGTGCCTCGCGTGTATTTGAGATATCATATACATTAGGAGAGTGACGAGCAAGATGAACAGGAGACTAAGGAGATGAGCGAGATTTGTCTATGTATCACAAATATATGCGAATACATTTTGTTCCAGTGTATTTAGAGCAAATTACACCTAATTTTGAACCCCAAGTATCACGAGATACATGCATTTGCATGAACCATAATTTGATAAGATTTGTAATACTATAAATTAGCGTGTATCTAAGTAATTGACTCCTAAACTAATGAAATTTATATAAATTACCTTGTTTTAACCCTCCAAACCCGATCCAAATAAAAATGTAACCCTTCTTCTACTTTGTCATAAAATAAATTTGGGTCAAGTCTGAGTAAAATAATATTAGATTATTTTGATTGGGTCGGATCTAGAGGAATTTTGTAACCAAGTGAATTTTTATAATTAAAAATCACTCTTAGATTATTTTTTTTCAAAAGTTAGTTTATTGATAGAAGGGTAAATAAACATATTTTGTTGGAATAAGACACAAGTACCCCCCCTAGACTATAATTGAAATCTCAGAGACACATCTTAACTAAACTAAGATCGCATTAGAACATATTTTTTTGTAATTTTGTACACCTTTTGTCATACTGGCACACTCCGTGGCCCCATTCAATTGAGGTGCGTGAGAGATATTTGAATGTCACGTAAGTAAGAGGTGCAAAAAATCTTTAAAAAATGGGTTAGTGGGGTAATGGGACCTGTGTCTTTGAAATTTTTGTCACAATTTAAGGGAACTTGTACATTTTTCCTATTTTGTCAGATGAGAAAAGTATCTATATATACATTATTTTATGAGTTAATACCTCATATGGTCACTCAACTATGCACTTTTCTCTCAAAAAATCACTCAACTTTCAATTTTAACTCAAAAGTCACTTAACTATGCCCTTCTCTCTAAGAAAGTCACTCAACTTTGAATTTTAACTCAAAAGTCACTCAACTATTAACTCTTTCCTTAGAAAGTCACTCAATTTATTTAATTATTTTTTTAATTAAAATTTGTTGATATAACAAACCAATTTTTTTTTTAAATAAACATATCACTTAAACCACTTAGTGATCCACCCACCTAATCCAGTCCATTAACAAATATAATATGACCTATTTTATTTTGCCCTTAATCCTAAATTATTCCCTAAAATGGATGTAAATTCCAAGAGATTTACATCTCAATGTTGCCATACTTATACTTATTGGATGTACAGTCCTCATAGGAAGGTCATACATACTGTTGTGTAGAAAGATGTGGTCATAGCCTCGGGATATATTTCAGTCATGACAAAGAGTAGAACGATTAATTCAGCATATGCTCTCACCATCATATACTGATATAGTAATGATATTGATGCAACTTGAAATAATGTTCATTCATATAAACATACTTCACAAGACAGTAAAAATTCTCTAGATAAAATGATCTATGTTGTCAATTTATGATTAAGGGCAAAATAAGATGGGTCATATTATATTTTTGGGATAATGCACAAATACCCCTCAACCTATGTATGAAATCTCTGAGACACACTATATTATACTAAGGTCCTATTACCCCCTTGAACTTATTTTATAAATAATTTTCTACTCCTTTTCGGCCTACTTGACACTATCTTGTGGGCCCAACGTTGGTTGACTTTTTTTTCAAGCTAATGCCACTTAAGACGAAAAGGGTAGAAAATTACTTATAAAATAAGTTCAGAGAGGTAATAAGACCTTAGTATAGTATAAGTGTGTCTCTAACAAAGTCCCCTGCATAGGTTGAGGGGTACTTGGTGCATTTTCCCAATATTTTTTAATGGATCGGATTATGAGTAAATGGTTTAACTGTATTTTTTATATTTATAAAAATTTGATTTGTTATATAAACAATTCATCTCAGTAAATTTTAATTAAAAAAATTATTAAATGAATTGACTGACTTTCTGAGGGAAGAGTTAATAGTTGACTGACTTTTGATTTAAAATTCAAAGTTGAGTGACTTTCTGAGAGAGAAGGACATAGTTAAGTGACTTCTGAGTTAAAATTAAAAGTTGAATGACTTTCTTAAAAAAAATGCATCGTTTATAATAATGAAAAATACATATGCTTTTTCTAAAAATGAAAAATCCATATGTTCTAAATCATAAATTCTAACGATATATTTGACCCTTTTCACTTTACCTAATAAGAATCTTTCCTTTTTATTCTTTGGGTAAATAAAGAGACAAGGGAAGCACGTGAAAACGTATTTAGCCAAGCTTAGTATTTTTTTCTATTAAAGTAAAGTCACTAGTATCAATATCAACTTTGTCTTGATGCAGGTTTAATATGTCAGTTTGTGCTTGTAATTATATCTATACTATACAATAGATTCTGAAATTAAATGGTAAAATACATTGGATTATAGGCTTAGCAAGCCTCGTTTATATATATATATATACATATATATATATATATATATATATATAAGGTCGAATCTTTTTATTCTAAACTAAAAATATGCGATTGGATTTGTTAAGAATGAGTGAAAAACTATACGAGAAGTGTTGAGTTTGCAAGTTAAGCATTTAACTTGGAACATTTTTTTTCTAGAAAAGAGAAAGAAGAAAGATAATAAATAATATAAAGAAATTCTTCAATCGCGAACTTGAACAGAAGACTAACTTATAGTCAGGGGCGGATCTACATGGAGTCTGCCGGGTGCTTGAGCACTCATTAACCTTGTTACAATATATATATATATATATATATGTATATATATATATATATATAGAGAGAGAGAGAGAGAGAGATTAAGAGATATTTGCATAGATATAACACTGACCACAACACACAAATGATTTGATTGACCCATTGGTTCTTGGTGGGTGACTAAGACTCTTTTAATATTGTTGACCCAAGGTCCAAATTTTATTGTTAACATGTTTTTTAACGGAAAAATTCATATGTGGCAAACGAATTTTATGAAATAACATTCCATGGGTATAATTTACATAATTACATTCAATGAGTATAGTTTAGTTTGTTAGGGGACTTTAAATTTGTATAAAACGTTTTTTATTTAAATTTATACAAAAAAATTACTTTTTCAGTAAATGGAAACAGTAGCACCAAAGATGGTAACAATAAAATCACATGATCCCATGATTTAAGCAAAACGTTCAAAATCAATATTTTCCCAAAAAGAGAATTCTAAAGCGATAAAAAGACAATATAAATTCTAAAGTGCACGATTGAAGCACCAGATAAAGCAATTTTTTTTTTTACTTTTTCATTGAATGGTAACAATAGCGCTAAATACGATAACAAACATTTACACAACTTCATGATTTAAGCTAAACGTTCAAAATCAAATATTTTTAAAAAAAAAAGAAAATTAGATAAATCTGTGCAACACTCAGGCATTAATGACCCTATTTGTATATATATAAAATGATTATATTGTATATATTTGAGAAATTGATAATCTTTTATACAATATTTGTATGTAATTGATATGTGTTATTAACGGTATATATGACCATTATAACATGATAAATAATAAAAAAACTTTCTAAAAAATATGAAAAAACTTACAAGCATACTACATATACAATAGTTGAAGAAGGAATCAAGAAAAAAAGTATTGAAAGCCACGAATTTGACGGTTATCTGCGAAAAGTGAAGGTACGATTGGAGGGAGAAGATCAAAATTTTCCCAATTTGAAATTCAAATTAGAAGGAAAGAGTGATTTTAGGAGGAAGAAATGAAACGAGAACAGGAGAGATGAATTTGATTTTGAATAAAATTAATACAAAATATTTGGATGACTATTTTTATTCCGTATACAAATAGATAGTGGTTCCCATTAATTATGACAAAGAAATTGAAACTTGTAACGACCTGTTTAGTCGTTTTGAGCAGCAGATTTTATTTCTGGAAAAACAGGCTGAGGCGACGGACCCCACGACGGACCGTCATGGGCACGACGGACCGTCGCAGGGTCTCGTTTCAAAACACTTAGAAAATCTGAAATTGGGTACTGAAAATCGACTCTCTGAACTTCGTGACGGAGTGGCAGGACGGACCGTCGCAGGCTCGACGGCCCGTCACAGGCCATCCACTTAAAATCGAGTTTCTGTAGCATGTGATGGACAGCAGGACGGACCGTCGCAGGCACGACGGCCCGTCAAGGGCTACGCAATCCCAGTTCGGGTCGGATTTCTTTATACGTTTTAAGGGATGTTTTTGACTATTCCTGCTTTAATTATAAAGTTAGTGGGTTAATGTTAATAAGTCTAATTACTTGGGGGTTAAAAGAGGTAACCTTAAGTTAATTAGTGGGTTATTATTGCCATCTTTTATTCTTAATTATATACTAATTAGGGTAAAAGAAAGAGGGTTTGAATAAGAAAAATAAGAAAGAACAAAGAGAGACAGAAAAAGAAAGAGAACGAGTAGAGAGAGAGAGAAACGAAGAGGATAGCAAGGATTCTGAGAAGATAGCTAGTGGATCGCAATTCTTCGGTGGAGGTAGGTTATGGTTTTCATGCTTTCATAGTAAACTCTTAATAGAGAATGATATGTATTGATAGTATTGTAAACCCTGCTATGTGCTTAATTGTATGCATGCATGAACGTGATTATATAATTGTGATTATATTAAGCATGATGAAGTTATTGAATCCCAAATCTTGATAAAAACCTAATCTCTTTTTAATGATGATGCCTTGGTAAGGGAGAAGGCTTGATGAACTAAAGTAATGAGATTGATGATGCCTTGGTATAAAAGAAGGCTTGATGAATCGATAGAATGAGATTAAGGGATCGGGTGTCACGAACCGACACGTAGATTTAGGGGATCGGGTGTCACGAACCGACACGTAGATTTAGGAGATCGGGTGTCACGAACCGACACGTAGATTTAGGGGATCGGGTGTCACGAACCGACACATAGATTTAGGGGATCGGGTGTCACGAACCGACACGTAGATTTAGGGGATCGGGTGTCACGAACCGACACGTAGATTTAGGGGATCGGAGTGTCACGTACCGACACAAGAGGATTAATGAATATGAGGGAGCGGAGTGTCACGTACCGACACAAGAGAACTAAAGATAATGAATCTTGAAAGATGTTAATATACTCAATCTAATGAACATAATTCCCAAATGAGTATGGTATTGAGGCTTGAGTCCTCATGTGTGAACTTGATGGTAATTGTTAATGATATAGTACTTGTTGTTGCTACATGTTGAGTATCATAGTTGATTTTATGATATTACTTGGTATATACTGTTTTCTATTTTGAGTTGGCCGATGATATCTACTCAGTACCCGTGTTTTGTACTGACCCCTACTTT
Organism: Solanum neorickii; assembly: GCA_027704865.1. Classification (NCBI taxonomy): domain Eukaryota; kingdom Viridiplantae; phylum Streptophyta; class Magnoliopsida; order Solanales; family Solanaceae; genus Solanum; species Solanum neorickii. The sequence continues at coordinate 7,170,884 of JAKWJC010000365.1, forward strand.
TATGTTTTCTTCTTGTTTATTTGTGGAGTGCAGCAAACGTGCCGTCGTCTTCGACTCAAAAGTAATTCAAGCCAGTCTTACTACATCGGAAATTCAGGGTGAGCTAATGCTTCTAGCTTGGACTGGATCTTCTTCTTCAAGTCTTGATGCCTTGAACTTCCGGCATGGACTAGCTTCTTATGTATTTTTTTTAGCTTTTAGAATACTCTTAGTTTAGTCATGTGATCGTAGATGTTCTTGTGGTGATGACTTCCAGATTTTGGGGAATAATAGTTATTGATTTGGTTTTTATTAATGAGTTAAGTCTTCCGCATTACTTTCTGTTGATATTATATTGAAATGTTAAGGTTTAGATTGGTTGGTTCGCTCACATAGGAGGGTAAATGTGGGTACCAGTCGCGATCGGTTTTGGGTCGTGACAAAACTGCATTTACTTACATTAATAAATTAAATTATACCTCTATTAACTAATTACTTGGGGATATTTGTCATTTCACATAATCTTTCCTTTTTTAAAAAATAATTTTGACTTTGGTACTTTCAGAACATATATAATCTTAAAATCTTAAATTGATTACTGCTTATATTACATGTTTATGTATGAATTTGTATGTGCATGTGTGTGAATTAATGAAATTTCAGTTTTGTTAAGTCATGTATATATAAGTGCAAAAGTGTATGATGATGACAATATATATTAAACTTATCAAATTTAAATTACGAATTCTCTTCTAAGAAAAGATGTAAGAGAATGGTTACTCACCTTAACTATCAAATAATTTTGAGTTAATTTCGGTGGGGGGAAAAATCTGTAAATGAAGCAAAATTAATATTGGTTTTCTATAAGATTGGGATTTTTTTGGTGTGATTCTTATTGGTTTTCTTTTCTCACTTTTGTATTGGAGCTAAGGATGGCAATGAGGCGAGGTGGGTGGGTTTAAGGCTATGTGGGGTGGCGTGGGTGGGTTTAAGGTTATATTGGGCTAGGTAGATTTAAGGTTGTGCATGACGGATTAAAATGAGTTTTCTTTTAAAATTAATGCAGGGCAGGGTTGTAGGTATATGTGATTTTATGTGGTTTCTAATATAATTTTAATTTTTCACATGTTATAAAAGTGATAGAGCATTATTTATTAAAATGATTTCTATAAATCTACTAAACTATTCAAGCTAATATATGAAAATGTTTCGATAAAAAATAATACAATTTCTTACATGTTTCCCAATTGAGCCCTAAAAATAAAATTTAAAGTCACTATACTATTACAACTTAATGAAAAAATAATAATTTATCGTTATGAATTTATTTTTAGTATCAAAGTTAACTAGAAAAAGAATATATTAAAAAAGTTATGAGGGGCGGGTTCATGTGAGGCGGGTTGAAAATGAAAAAAAATTATTATGCAGGGAGGAACGGAGCAAATTAATAATTTTATGGATTAAGCTCAACCCGCACCACCCAACCCCACAACGCTCTATTGCCATCCTTAATTGAAGCGACATGGATGAAATATAGGCTTACATTTGGTGTCATGTATATGATTAGAATATATTATTGAGACTTAAAAGGTTAAATTTAAGTTATTGTCAGACCAGTTAAGTTGTATCTAACAGAGTATTGACCGATCAAAAACACACACATCCAAAAGATGAAAATAACAAAAATAACAATATTGATATACGTGTGTGGGCATATTAAAAGATAAGATTAGGAAGTAGATATGCTAGACAAATTGGTGAGAGTAGCCCCATGTATGTTGGACAAGATAAGATAAGAGAGACAATAAATATGGAATGGTTCGAATATATGAAGATGAGTATATAAATATAGTCTTAGTAGAAAAATTGAGATATTGACAATGGTTGATATGAGAGGGTACATGTTGGATAGAGACGATTAGAGAAGATACATACTTTCAACTTATCCAGGAAATATCTCTTGATTAGACAAGATGCATATATATATATATATATATATATATATATATATATATATATATATATATATATATATATATATATATATATATATATATGCAAGTAGATGAGCATTGTCTAAATTCTCTTATCAATATCATTATCACACACGTACTATCTTATTCTTTGATTATTTATAGGGAAAAGGCATAGTTTCCCCTTGAATTTGTCCCAAAAAGTCAATTATACTCTTAAACTATCCCGACGACCTATTACACACATTTACTACTTAAAACTGAATTTATTTACTCTCTAAAATTGATGTGGGAAAAAAACCTGACGCTTTCAGAAAAAATTAAAGTGATTTTTTTTTAAAAAAAAAGGTCAAAATCTTCCTTCCTTCCAATTACCCTATAGAAAAAGAATTTAATAAATCAAAATATTCCATACCTACCCATTACCCTCTGATAAAGATCAAACAAGGAAACAAACAAAGAGATTAAAAGATATGTGAATTAATACTAAAGCTATTCAAATTATGGGGCAACAAGGGACTAAAACCATCACTTCGCAATTGACTTCAACAACCTAAATTTAACCCAAGAAAGAATAGTCAAATTAAACCAAGAATCACAAAGAGATAACACTTTGATTAATCAAACTCTAGAAGTTAACTAGCAATCCAAGAGTTCACCCTTATTATTGACTTTACTCACTAAGAAGATACTACAATTTGAGAGTCAACATTTAACATAGTCTAAGTCTTGCAAAATGATAAAAGACTAATATTTATACTAAGGAAATAAAGAAAATACTTCTTTGACAATTTTACCCTTAATGAGGTATGCACCTTGTTTGGTTGTCTTTCTTTTGTGAATTCTTGAATTCATACACTTCTTTGACAATTTTACCCTTAATGAGATAAGAGTCTTGCTTGGTTGCCTTCTTTAGTGAATTCTTGAATTCATGAAATGGCCATTTACACACATGACCTCTTTTCTTCTTCCTTCTCATTTTGATGTAACGTAAACACATTGTATATCCTTCTTTGGGGATCTTCAATCTCCTCTAATGCTTCTCTTTTCATGAACATTGCTTGTAGGCCTTTGATATCCTTTGATTGACTCCGTGTGAATGGTATTGAGAGGTACATGTCACTCATGTTAGTGTCATCCTTGTTGCCCATGTTATCATATTTCCCTTCTTGAAAATGATTCGTCCTCGAATCCAAAAGATCACCTTCAACACAAGGAGATAAAACACTAACATTGAAAACATTATGAACATTATACTCACTATGTAGGCCAATCATGTCAGCATTGTTATTTATTTGCTTGACTACTTTGAAGGGTCCATCCTCTCTTGGGCTTAGCTTTCCTTTTCGTACTTGTGGAACCTCTCCTTTTGGAAATGCACCTGCACCCAATCATTTGGATTGAAGATCACTTCCTTTCTCCCTCAATTCTTTCGAATGACCACCTTTGAATTGTTCTTTTCAATGGATTCTTTGACCTTGACATGAATGTTTGTCATCTCTTTTGCCCTTTGCTTCGCATCTAGTCTCACAACAACATCGCTAGACAAAGAAATCATGGTTAATGGAAACAAAGGTTTAAAACCATAACATGCCTCAAATGAAGACATTCCAATAGAGGAGCGGAAAGACCGATTATATAAAAATTCAATCAAGGGTAAACGGTCTTCCCAAATAGTTGTGGTTCCTCTAATAATGCATCAAAGCATAGTTCCAAGAGTCTGGTTGACTACTTTGGCATGTCCATCCGTTTGAAGATGGCAAGAAGTAGAGAATAGAAGTTTGATACCAAGTATACCCCATAGACTCTTCCAAGAATGACTAAGAAACTTGGAATCCCTATCACTAACAATGGTTTGAGGGACACCATGAAATTTAAGCACATTGATAACAAACAAAGATGATGCATGAGATGCATCATAACATTTATGGCATGGAATAAAATGAGCCATTTAGAAAATCTATCCACTACCACAAATATACTATCATGTCCTCTATTAGTCCTAGGCAATCCCAACACAAAGTCCATAGAAATATCCATCCACGGACCAATGGGAGTAGGAAGAGGAGTATACTTACCTTGTGTTTGGCTTGGTTGCATCCTAGACATTGTCCACAAATCCTCACCATATCATGCTTCATCTTGGGCCAAAAGAACTAATCCTTAAGAATATTAAGTGTTTTTGGTACTCAAAGTGTCCCATCAAACCACCACTATGAGCCTCCTTGAAAAATAATTCTCTCCATGGGCTCATGGGCACACATGCTCGTCCATCTTTGAACAAAAAAACATTAATCAATTGGTACCTATCAACTCGCTTCCCTTGACTAAGAGTATCAAAGGTATATTTGAAGTCAAAATCCATAAAATAGAATCCCTTTAAGCTTTCAAAACCCATCATTCTAGAAACCAAGGTATTGACCAATACAAACCTTCTTGATAGAGTATCCGCTACCACATTCTCCTTGCCTTGATTGTAGTTGATCACATATGGAAAGGTTTCAATGAATTCAACCCACTTAGCATGTCATTGGTTCAACTTGGATTGCCCCTTAGGATGCTACAAGGACTCATGATCGGTCCTTATCACGAACTCTTTGTGCCATAAGTAGTGGTGCCAATGAGCCAACACTCGCACAAATGCATACAATTCCTTGTCATAAGTTGAGTACTTGAGCTTAGCTCCTTTTAACTTTTCACTAAAGAAAGCTAGAGGTTTTCCTTCTTGCATCAATACACCACCTATACCAACATTAGAAGCATCACATTCAATTTCAAAGGCCTTATCAAAGTTGGGTAGTAGGAGCAAAGGTGTAGAGCTCAACATCAATTTCAAGGCTTGAAAAGACTCTTCTTGCTCCTCACCCCTTATAAAAGGTGCATCTTTCTTGATAAGTTCAGTCAAGGGAGCAACAATTGAACTAAAGCCCTTCATAAATCGTCAACAAAAACTTGCTAACCCATGAAAATTTCTTACCTCGATTGTATTGATTGGGGTCGGCCAAGTCTTGATGGACTCCAACTTTTCTTCATCGACCTCAATCCCATTTGAACTAACCACAAAATCCAAAAACACAACTTTATTAACACCAAATGAACATTTCTTAAAGTTAACAGACAGACACTCTTGTAGTGGAACATAAAACACTTGTTTCAAATGTGATACATGTTCCTTCATTGTCTTACTATACACAAGTATGTCATCAAAATACACCACAACAAACTTGTTGATGAAAGGTTAGAAGACATGGTTCATCAATCTCATGAAATCACTTGGGGAATTTGTCAATCCAAATGGCATCACAAGCCATTCATACAGCCCAAACTTTGTCTTGAAGTCCATCTTCCAGTCATCACCCAGTTTCATAAGAATTTGATGATACACACTTTGAAGGTCAATTTTGGAGAAAACAATAGAACAACATAACTCATTAAGCATATCATCAAGTTGAGAAATGGGATGTCGATACTTCACCGCGGTCTTATTTAAGACTCTACAATCAATACACATTCTCCAAGTGCCATATTTTTGGGATATTATTGGTATGGCGAAAGGACTTAGGCTTTCTTTGATCAACCCTTTCTCAAGAAGCTCTTCCACTTGCCTTGATAGATCTTTGGTTTTTGTCGAGTTACTCTTATAAGCTGGATGATTGGGAATTTGTGAACCCGATATAAAATCTATTTGGTGCTCGATTCCCCTCAAAAGTGGTAATCCAATGAACATCTCATTTGGAAATAGCTCATTATATCCCTACAAAAGAGAAGAAATAATACTAGGCAAAGTGCTTGTACCTTGATTGGTATTGACAAGGCATAATCAAAAGCATCCCTCATCCATACCCTTTAAACACTTGCTTGGCTTTGCTATCATGCACATATTCTTCTTATTTTTAGCCAAGTCACTCCCCTCTCTGGGATGATGGTGGAACTTTTGCCTTCACCATTTGCCTACTGGGTTTTTATTCTCTCCCGAAGCTTCTTCATAGCCCGATAGTCCTCACTCACTTGATATGGAGTGAGAGGTGCAAGCACATATTTTTTACCTTCAATCACAAAAATGTATTTGTTGGATCTACCTTGGTGCACCACATCTCTATCAAATTTCCAAGTCTCCCGAACAGTAGGTGACATGCCAACATGGGAACTACATCACATACCAATTCCTCATTGTACTTTCCCATACTAAACTGAATACTTGCTTGTTTGAGGACCTTTATCTCTCAACTCTCAATGTCCATTGTAGCTTATAAGGATTGGGTGCTTTCTGATTTGTATTTTCATACGCTCCACCAAGGAACTACTCACCACATTGATGCAACTTCCACTATCCATTATTAAGGAACACACTTTGTTTGGATTTTGCACCTAGCATGAAATAGATTCTCGCTTTGGTCAAGTTATTCTTTTGCAATGGCTCCCACAATTCTTCTCACGACACATGAATGATTGTCATTCATGTTCAAGTCTTCATCATCATCAATCAAAGACTTACCCTTCTCCATGAAGCAAGCAAAATTCACCTTCAGCATGGATGACACTAACATGAGTAGCATGTACCCCTCAAGACCATTCACAAGGAATCAATCAAAAGATCTCCAAGGCCTAACAACAATGTTCATGAAAAAGAAAGCATTAGAGGAGATTGAAGGTCACCAAAGAAGGAGATACAATGTGTTTACGTTACATCAAAATGAGAATGAATAAGGAAAGAGACCATGTGTGCAAATGGTCATTTCATGAATTTAAGAATTCACATAAGAAAGCAACCAAAAAAGTCTCTTATCTCATTAAGGGCAAATTGTCAAATAAGTCTATGAATTCAAGAATTCACAAAAGAAGACAACCAAACAAGACCCTTACCTCATTAAGGGTAAAATTATCAAAGAAGTGTCTTCTTTATTTTCTTAGTATAAGTATTAGTCTTTTATGATTTTACAAACTTAGACTATGTTGAATACTGACTCTAAAATTATAGTATCTTCTTAGTGAGTAATTAGTGTGAATTCTTGGTTTTGCTAGTTAACTTCTTGAGTTTGATTAATCAAAGTGTTACCCTTTTGTGATTCTTGGTTTCATTTGACTACTCTTTCTTGGGTTAAATTTAGGTTGTTGAAGTCAATTGGGAGGTGAGGATTTTAGTCCCTTGTTGTCCTTAATTTCAATAGCTTGAGTATTAATCCATATATCCTTTATTTCTTTGTTTCTTTCCTTGTTTGATCTTTATCATTTGATATCAGAGCATATGTTTAGATTTGTTCTTACAAACCTAGTCTTGGATTGCAAAAAAACAAAAACAAAAAGTCCCAAAATTGTCCAAAAAAATTTTGATTTTTTTTTTGACACTAGATCCTTGTTCCCTAGTTTTTTTGAATCTAGGTTTCAAATTTTGTTCAATTTGGAGTTGTAGAAGTGAAGTTACTATTGAAGGGTTTCAAACTTTTAAAATTTTGAAAGTGGGTCTTTTGATAGAGGAGAAATTGGAGGTTAATAATCAGTGGGCTTTGTTCTCTTAGTTGAAAGGAAAAGAATCTTATATTTTGAGCCAATTTTGAGTTGTTTGAGTGTATAGGGGTTTAGTGTGTGTTCTAGATGTTTTATGTGTTCTTGGTGTTTTCAAGTTGTTTAGAAGAAGAAAGAAGAAAGTACATTTGATCCAACTTTTCAAGTCACAGTTGGCCAAAGGTGTTATTTTGGGTCCATTAGTGGAATTTTGAATAAATAAAATAAATAAAATTTGAAATCTGAAATAAAATAAAATAAATAAAATTTAAAATATAAAAAAAAAAATATTTTCCACGTGGACCGACACATCAACATCCACATCAGATGTCATCTGCCATTCCAGCGCCACACAACATTGCATCAGCAGCCAGCGCAACAGACAATCTGCTAGCGGCGCCCAGTCGTACCTAACGCGGGTGTACATCAGTTTCAGAGAGCAAAAAACCTGCATGATTTTCTACCCCAAAAATATTCTAAGTATGAAAAGTTTTTTGGACCTAGAAATTTTTCCAAGTGTTCAAACTTCGTGATTCTTTTTGTACCATTTTTTTCTTCAATTACTCAACTAATTAACAATTAAATAACATTTTTAATCATCAAATCATCCAATCAAAGTCTTATAAGCGAAGAACCTTTCTGAGGCTTAAAATTTTTCTAAGTGTCCAAATTTACTTTTTCTTCTTCTAAACTCATTTTTCTTCTATTTTTAAACTATTTAACAATTAATTAACACCTTTGATTACTTTTTAACTAGTTTTTAATCATCAAATCATTTCTTTGATCCTTCAAATTAAGTAACAAGTAGTAATTCTTCTACTTTTGCTACTTGGTTTATTTTGAGTCCATATCTTTTGGTACTTCTTTATTCTACTTTTTTCATCTTAATTCGTTGATAACCTTCTTGATTCAAGTCCATTAGTTTTTTTTTTGTCGTTCTTCTTTCAAGTGTCACAAGAATTCATTTCATCACAAAGGATAGTTGATCTTGAGTTGATTGAACGGAGCTAGTTCTCTATCAATTCTGAGACGATGTCATAGAAGGTGAGTTGAGAGTTACATACGAGTGACTTGAGGATTTTGCTACTAACCTCATTTTTTGAGTTTTGTATGTATCATGTCTAATACAAGTCCAATTGGGGAGAGCTCGGAGAACAACATGGAGGTTCTCGTCAACATCTCTAAGAAAGTAGCAAAAATGAACGGAAGGATGGGATGTATGGAGGAAAGGTTGGTAGGGTAGAAAATGAGAATATAAGGAAAACAATTCAACCCGAATATGACGATATAAGGAGGACATCGGTGCATTCCACCACCTTTACTCTGGAGCAAGATCATAATCTATGTTCTCTTCCACAGAGCTGTACACGAAACTACCAACGCCCCACTTTCCAAACTCCTAACCTTTCAAACCACCTCAGACATCCTACACCACATCCTGATCCACATCCCTATCACCCTCTACAAGAGAATCTTCCTTTTGTGGCCAACCAAGTCCATACCAAACCCCATTTTGAAATGATTCAAATGCATCTTTTCCTGAAACCTACACATCACATCTACAAAATGCACAACAAATGTCCTACCAAGACTACTAATACCAAAATCCTCTTTATAATGAGATTCATGAGGAGTTCTATACTGATGAGTTTTGGGAACATGGAGGTAAGGATGGAAATTGAGTACAAAGGGAAGGAGTAAGACCTCAGGACTTGGGGTGGGGCCAAGGTAGGGGAGATAAAGAATATGGGAATAGAGGATATATGATGGGATATAGAGGAGATAGGATGGTAAATAAAGGAAATAGGTTTAGGGAGAGGAATGATAAAGATAGGGGCTTGAACACTATCAAAGTCACACTTCCAAGGTTTAAAGGAAGGGTCACTCGTATGTAACTCTCAATTTACCTTCTATGGCGTCGTCTCAAAATTGATAGTGAACTAACTACGTTCAATCAACACCTATCCTTTGTGATGGATACATTTCTATGAATCTTGAAAGAAGGACAACCAAAAAAATAAAGGACTCGAATCAAGAAGGTTATCAAGAAATTAAGATGAGAAAAGTAGAATAAAGAAATACCAAAAGGTTCGGACTCAAAATAAACCAAGTAACAAAAGTAGAAGAAATACTAGTTGTTACTTAATTTGAAGGATCAAAGAAATGATTTGATGATTAAAAACTAGTTAACAAGTAATCAAAGATGTTAATTAATTGTTAAATATTTGAAAAAGAGAAAAAAAAAGTTTAGAAGAAGAAGTGAATTTGGACACTTAGAAAAATTTTAAGCCTAAAAAAGGTTCATCACTTATAAGACTTTAATTGGATGATTTGATGATCAAAACTAGTTAACAAGTAATAAAAGATGTTATTTAATTTTTAATTAGTTGAAAAATCGAAGGGAAAATGGTAGAAAAGAGAATCACGAAGTTTGGATAAGGACTAACACTTTGATTAATCAAACTCGAGAATTTAACTAGCAATCCTAAGAGTTCGCCCTAATTACTCACTAACTACTCACTAAGAAGATAATACAACTGGAGAGTCAATATTCAACATAGTCTAAGTCTTGCAAAATGATAAAAGACTAATATTTATACTAAGGAAATAAAGAAGACACTTCTTTGACCATTTTTCCCTTTAATAATGGAAGGGTCTTGTTTGATTTTCTTCTTTTGTGAATTCTTTAATTCATAGACACTTCTTTGACAATTTTACCCTTAATGAGATAAGGGCCTTGTTTGGTTGCCTTCTTTTTTAAATTCTTGAATTCATGAAATGGTCATTTGCACACATGACCTCTTTCCTTCTTCCTTCTCATTTTGATGTAACGTAAACACATTGTATGTCCTTTTTTGGTGACCTTCAATCTCCTCTAATGCTTCCCTTTTTCATGAACATTACTTGTAGGCCTTGAAGATCCTTTGATTGACTTCGTGTGAATGGTCTTGAGGGGTACATGTCACTCATGTTAGTGTCATCCATGTTGGCCATGTTATAACTCTCTTCTTCTTCATTCTTTAAATTTCAGTACGACTTTTTATTTTTCATCACAATCTCAAAGATTCACAATGATGTGAGTGTAATAGTGGTGTTGTTGGTTGTTCAAATTATTTGTTGGTTATTCAGATTTGAAAGTGTGGAGCTCTTTGGAATTTCATGGGAGTCATGGTTGAAGCATTGATCTTAACACCTGTAAAACAAATCAAATGAATAAGGTAAGGGGGGTCTGGTTTGGTGTTTGTTGGTGATTGATTTGGATTTTGAGTTGCTATCTTATGGTGGTTGTTTAATGGTTGATGGTTTGTCGAAAAAGAAGAACAAATGGCATTGTGGAGGTGGGCTTATGGTGGTGATGGGTTGGTTGTTCTTCGTTAGAGAAGACAAAGAAAATTCTTGTATAAATTCAAATGAATGACTTCTCCTATGAGATTAGAGATAAAGTGGTGAAATTTAGTGATAAAAAAAGGTATAACTATTAGAGAATTTTAATAATTAATTAGATATTAATTAGTGTAAAATAGAGTTAACAAAAAGAAAGTTAATTAACAAAGAAAACAAAACAAAAAAATAATATAAAATTTGACGTGGTAGCGAGTGTAATACACTACATGATGTGAGAAATGGTGTTACATATCTCAGGGTGGTATTAAATTCATTTTTAAATAGTAAAAAATGTGTAATAGATCGTCACAATAATTTAAGAATGTAACTGACTTTTCGAGATAAGTTTAAGAGGCAATTTATGCCTTTTCCCTTATCTATAATATTACTTATTATCGTTTTTACTTCGATTATCATATTATGTGTTGCTGCTATTGTTCTCTTCTCTATTCACTCTTTTTAACCTTTCTCTAATTCAATACAATTTTTCCAAATATGTATATTAGATAGTCGGTAGAACTTAATTATTGTACTTATAATCAAGAAATTAAATGCATGATTAATTGTTATGCTTATAATCAAACAATTGAGTATTTTTGGGGGATTTATATTTATCCAACATTTCCCAACTGCAAACCATATCTATCTAACTTTATAATTATTTTTTAAATGGGAAAAGACTTAAGATATTATTAAACTATTAAAAGTGATATAAAATGCTCTTCGTTAATCTATTGGCCACTAAGATCTCATTTGTTTCTACTAAGATTAAGACGTATGCATCTGAATACACATTTAAATATTAAGATATGCATTAAGATCTAAATGTGTAAATCTGAATAAACATCTGAATATTAAGATATTGTCTCTAAATCTGAATATTGAATTATTGAGACTGTTTATTTTCAATATCTGAATGCGCATATGAAATTATTATAGATTTTTAATTATTATAAAATATTATAAAAACATCATGTTAGTAAAATAGTTTTTTTTTTTAAATAGAAAAAAATATTTTGAACATTTTTACCATAACAAGGTAACATGATTTATCTTTTAAAAATTTAACATCAAGTTATATCATTAATATGACTATTTTGCACTCAAAAACTTTGATAATCTAGTATTAGAGTAGTAAATATATTGTTTAGAAAAATATTTTATTTTATAGTAGACATTTGTTATTGTTATCGATCAAATAACTAATATTTTCTTATTTTTTGAAACCATGTTAAATATTATATTATGAGAGTGCTTATCAATGCAAATATATTGATTAATTTATGAAAGTAAAAGACGTATATTAAGTTAATAACTACAAAGTAAATTATAATGGTAACGTCGGTAAGCATGTAATTAACATTAATTAAATGAGAAAATAACTATTATGAGTTGTTGTGGTGTAGTTGAATTAATATATGAATCTTATTTTGAGCCTGAATGATGTTAAAGTGTGTTATAGATCTGATTATTCAGATATATTAAGACTCCTTAAGAGACTTATAAAAAATAAAAATTTAATGAACTAAATCTTCGGACCTTAAAAACAAATACTTTTAAGGACAACTTTCACATATAGCAAATAAAAAATTCATATTTGTATGCTATAGCAAAGTTTGCGTAATTGCGCTCCATAGCAAACATAGAAACTGTATAATTTGTTATACGTATACAGTTGAAAGCAAATTGTATAAAAGGAAGTGTATAAAACAAGAAAGAGAAAGACACTTCGGCAGAGAACTGTATAAAAATGAAGTGTATAAAATGAATTGTATTATTATAAGTGTATAGAACGATTATATACAATTTGAATTTGTATAAAATGAGAAAGAGAGAAAGACAAAAGAGACTTGACAAAGAATATACAATTGAATCGAATTGTATAAAACAAGAAAGAGAGAAATTAGATACAATTTGAAAATTGTATAAAACGAGAAAGAGAGAAAGACAAAAGAAACTAGGCAGGGGAGTATTTTTATTGTATAACTGTAAGTGTATAGGACGAAAATATATGTACTTGCATGTGTATATACAATTTTCTCACGCTTTATACAAACAGAAACGCAATTTATACATTTCGCTTCTGTTTGTATAAGTGAGAAAGGCGAGGGTGGTGAGCGAGATTTGGGAGAGTGGTGAGCGAGATCTGGAAGAAGGGAGAGAGGGGAACAAAACTATATATGTATTTATACAATTTTCTCTGCTTTATACAATTAGAAACAATTTTTTTACACTTGTGTTTGTATAAAAAGTGAGGAAGCGAGCGAGAGATTGGAGGAGAGTGAAGAGCGAGATATTTGGGAGAGAGGCGCCTGACAATTTTTTGCAAACGTTTGTTATGGAGCACAATTAAATCAAATTCTAGCTACTCCATTTATTTTAAATTATTAGTATGCTATTATATACAATTTTTTCTACTTTTAATTCGACGAATCTGAATAATTAAGATTTAAACCCCATTAAATACAAATAAATGAGACCTAAATGCCCTTGAAGTTGACCTTTGTAGCCCTTCATTACCCTTCTCACAGACAGACCCGTTACTTTAATTAATTAATTTTCTCATTTATACGTCTCACATTCTAATTAGTTAAAGAAAAAATAAATAATCAAAACCAATTTAGTTTAAGTCAAACCCGAATTCACCCACTAAATCACTCAACTAATTAAAAACTCCATCCATCAGAAAATCGACGATTGAAGGGTGTTCAGAGAGGTAACGTCAAAAATGTTTTAGGTTAATGGGGTTTCCCTTTAGAAATAATGAATTTTTAATTGTTTTGGGTGATTTAGAGCCCGTTTAGGGTATGGTGATAAATAAATAAATTTTAAGTTAAAAAATAAAAAAAAGTTAAACTTTAAATAACTATTAAGTCAAAAATAAAAAAAAATGTAGTGAAAGTCTTGCTTTTGATTTTTAACTCTTTTTAAAGATATTTTAACTAAATTTATTTTAAATTATTTTTTATTTCGTCAAACATTTTTAAAAGCTAAAAACAATTTAAAAGTAAGTTTAATCGACTTTTAGTTAATCTAAACAGACTCTTAATAGATAAATCGGAGTTTAGGTTGCATTTAATTAGTTTTGATTAGTTATTTTTCTAATATATAATGCGACACGTATTAAATGAGAAAATTAATTAGCTCAAAGGGTTGTTTCTGATAAGACTAATAATGGGCCACAAAAATTAACCCGAAGACATTTTATGTAATTTTGTGGCCAATAGATCAATGATCAATTTTAATATGAGCAACTTTCACATATAGTAAACACAAAATTTATATTTATATGCTATACAAAAATTTGCATTATTGCGTTCCATAGCAAACATAAATATGTATAATTCGATATACATGTTCAAAGACACCAATTGTATAATTCGCTACACATATAAAAAAAAACAAGTTTTGTACAAATCAATTGTATAATTTGTGTATGTATAAAACGAGAATGACCGAAAGACAAAAGAAAATTGGGTTGGGAAACATTTGTATTGTCTAATTTTAAGTGTAGGGACGAAGATATATGTATTTGCACGTATATATACAATTTTCTCTCGCTTTATACAAACATAAACACAATTTATACATTTGGTTTCTGTTTGTATAAGCGATAGAAGCGAGGGTGGCGAGCGGGATTACGAAAAGTGGGGAGCGAGATAAGGGAGAGGGAGAGAGAGGGGAAAATATATGTATATATACAATTTTTTCTTGCTTTATACAAACACAAACACATTTTATACATTTGTTTTTGTATAAAAGTGAGAGGGAGCGAGCGAGAGAAGGAGAGTGGCGAGCGAGAGTTTGAAGGAGAGAGGTGACTGACAAATATTTGCTACACGACACAATTAAATCAAAGTGTGGTTATAATATTTAATTTAATTTACTAATTTGCCATTATATATAATTTTTCCTTTTAATAATTTAAAAATACTTTAGATTCTTCTTTGTTTATTAAATTATCATTTTAACATTTAATGTATCGAAAAAGATAAAATATTCCAAAAATAAAATGACATACCATACATAATTTTAATGCATATTTTAGAATCACGAGCTTTTCATGAAACACATTCAATACACAATTCACCAAGAAAAGAAGATGACATCACAAATCACCATTCATAAATAATAAAATATGAATCTCGAATTCAATTTTTGTGCACTTATCGTGCAAATAATATTTTTATACTAGTAATTTTATAATAATATGGTCTAATAAACAGGAAAATAGAATAATTATTTGTTACGAGTACACTATAAGATTAGTATTTAATTTCTTATTGAAATTTCTTTAAAAAATGTTTCGTGGTTATTTTTATAAATATTTTAATTGAATCGGTGATTAAAAAAAAGTAGTTTGTTTTCATAGAAGCTTCCTAGTATTTTAGTGAAAATTTATTTTCTGATAAATTTTGATTAAGTAAAAAATGTGTGAAAAATCATGTTTTATAACACAAATTTTTTATAATTCACGAATTATTTCTAATATGACATATCATATTAAATTATATTTATATTATAAAAGTTTTTTGTATTACCAGTATATATAATTTAATTTCTTAATCAAAACTTTCCTAATATTCTATCAAATACATAATTAGAGCATAAATGGAGGTGGCTGTGTGCCATTTTCCATATAAAACTCTTCTTCATTGAGAATTTCAATTTTTCTAATTTCTGGTGTCATTTAATTTTCTTCGAAAAAATTGACAACACCATACCAAATGTGTCTAGTGGTTCAATTCCATTCAAAATTTAAAAAAGACCTCTTCAAATTTAAAATTTCATCCAAACCTATGCAATGCCATTTTTTTTATAATAAAATTTCACGAAGAAAAATATTTTCCATGAAAAATGTTTTCTTGAAAAATAAGTAGATTTTTAACTTATTTACTCATTTTGATTGGTGAATAGAAAATATCTTTTGATATTAGGTTGTGAATGAAAAATATAATATTTCTTTTTAATAGATCGTTCCGTCATATAAAGTAATTCAACTTTCTCTTATTAATTTTATTAGTAAGAAATATAATGTTAGGTTTAAATTCACAAGTTCTATATGACTACTTCTAGAATATGTCGAAGATTTTTTTTGAACATTATTTCTGGTCAAACACCACAAAGTGAAAGTACATACATAGTATTAATTGTTGAAGTATTTATGATTAAGCTCAGGGACGGAGCTATCCATAGCTAAGGGTGATCAAATAAACAATCTTCGTTTGAAATTTTTTTGCAAATATATATATAGAATATCGATATTATTGAATAAATGTAAATTGTTGAATACTCTTAACATAGTAAAGAAAGATAGCCAGTAATTAAAACTGTTCAAGTTCGCCTCGGAGGCTTGAGTTTGGAGCCCAAAATTAGGCCTTTCTTTAATTTTTTTAGTTCCACTTTTTCAGTTAAAAAAGAGAACAAAAGTTCAGTTGAGTTCATTTTTTAAGTTGAAAAAGAGAGAAGCATTAAAAATATTTATTAACTTGGTGAATTATTAATTTCATCTTCGAACTGTTAATATTCTCAAAAACACTTTTTACTTGATTAACTAAACTTAAATATACCGTGATCTTACAACATGAATGAAATATACCCCTAAATTTTTACAAAATTAAGATGTAATTTCAACACTATCTTGATTTTTTATTAAGAGTCTATGCTCCTACAAGAGTTTGATCACTTGCTATGTCATATGAAAAATCGGAGGTATTAGAGGTGTATCTAAGTTTAGTTAGTCAAGTAGAGAACTATTTTTAAAGATGTCAATATCTCAGAGATGAAACTAATAATTTGTACCAAGTTCAGGAGTGTTTTCAATATTTCTCTCTAAAAAAAAGAACACAAGTCATGGTTCCGTTGTGATGATAAAGTATGAACACCTTTACAAAAATTCTGACTCCATCAGTGATTAAGTAGTTTATACACCTTTACTTATTTACCTTTCTATTCAATGACAAGTCTAAAAAAAAAAACTTATATATACATGTGAGTTAGTTGAGATGAACACCTCACCCCTTCTATTTCACTCATCTTTTTCCCTAACTTATATTATATATAATATACTTATAGGGTGGCCAAAATCTCTATTTCCTTGAATAGAAAAAGAAAAGAAGGAAACTTTATGGACAAAATGTGGTTGAAGTACTCTAATTCTAATGACAAAAATGAAGAGTTAATTCTTGTTAAAGAAGAGGAAGAAGAAAGATTATTATCACAATGTGATTTTCCTAACAATAATGAAGAGAACCAAACAACTCTTGCAAGTGTAACAACACAAGATCAAGAATTTGATTTTTGCTCATGTGTTGGTGACTCTTTTTTAAAAAATTCAACAATGTGTACAGCAGATGAAGTTTTCTTCCAAGGACAAATTTTACCTCTAAGTGACATCGATGTTAGGGGCGGACTTACAGTATCCAACGAAGCGAGTTTAGCTGAATACCCTTCACAACATATAAGGTAATATATATAAATTATTGATTTTTTTAAAACATAAATTCTAATAAAACATTTTGAATAGTTTTTGATATAAAAGTAAAGGAGTAATAAGTATTTGAAGTTGAATTTGAAAGAAAATAAAAGTAGTTGTAAATTGAAGTTATGTTGTACCTGAATTTCACTTAGCTTGGAGAAGAATGTTAGTTACAAGTTTTGATTTAGATGTCAAATTTGAATCATAAGGGTATAACTAAAGTTGGAACATATCAATCAAATATTTAAGATCCATTTATATTGCAAGCCATGTAAACCGTTGTTATAATTGAACAACTTCAATAACATTATTCAATTTTACTTAAATTATTCAATTTTAACTTATGGTTATCCTTTTGGTTGAAATATAATCTGCAGTTCCTACCTCAAATTCGTAGTGCTTTTCTCCATTACAATTTTTTTTTTTATCATTTATAACTTTATTCATTTGCTAATTTGATCAACTTATAATGACCTTATTAAATTTAAACAATTATTATCAACCTTTAGAATAGTTGATATGAAATCAAATTTGTCAGTCTCTTCTCTCATTTTTTTTATATTTAATTTAATGTAATTTCTTTTTAGTTCTACAAACTCTCTGTAAATGTATTTTCTTATTTATTACCTTTTAATTGTTAAAATTTTGAGAAACGACACAAATATGACATGCAATTTAGTTTATCAGCCATGTAAATCATGAATAATCAGATGGAGATGAAGTTACACAAAAATATATTATTCACAGATGTGTTACGCATATGAGATGATGTTATATTTTTCTATATATTGATACATTTTTTTTCAATTCAAGAAATTTTAATTTATTGAAATATATACAATATGACAATTTATTAGTTTAAATTATAATATAAATTTATAATAATTAACACGAGATACATGTACAATAATGCATATGACCAGTTATTAATACAAAATATAAAAAGAGAGATAAAAATATAATTTTAAAAAAGGAATAGGTGAAAATACAAAGAGAGGAGAGGGAGGTGGGTGGGGGAGAGAGGTAAAATTACAAGTTACAAAATACAAAAAAGAGATAAAAGTTATAAAGGAGAGAAAAAGAGGTAAGCTATACTTAAAATGTGTTACAACCTCAACTCACCCTCTATCCAGGTTATTCTCGTCAATTTTTTTAAGAAAAAAAATTATTTTAGGAAAATATGTTAAATTTAACAAATTTTTATTTTTACGCTATCCCCTAAGCGAAATCTCGACATTTTTTAAAAAAAAATATTATTATTGTAATGTTTTTTCCTTGGTTAGGTCTTGGGTCGGAAGTCCGAGTCAGGTAGGTCAAATCTCAGGATTGAATTTTGAAATGGTTATTCGGGTCTTGTCCTAGTTTGGGTAATGGTGTTGGGTCCTAGATCAATGATCCGTATTGATTTTCGAATAAAAAATTATTTTTCTAAAGAGTATATTTCAGTTTCAAGCAAAAAAAATATTTTCTCAAATATTTTATAAAAATTAGGCAAATCACATAGTTTAATGGACAAATTACTTTCTATCCCTACTCTTTATCTATTTACCAAAAATCTCTTTTTTTATATGAATCTGGATACTTAATATTTAGGAATGATACTTAAATTAGAGCGGAAAGATACTTTAATATTTAATTTGTTGTTATCAGTTATCGCCTAAAAAAAGGGATAAAATTTATCCCACGATTCAAGCGGACGTGTAACAAAATTAGAGTCTAACCTGAATAAACCTCTTACTGATTGATAGCGTAAGTGAATTTCAAATTGTCAAACCTTCACTTTGTTCTTCGAAAAAAACACGCAAAGCTTGACATAAAAAAGTTCTGGAACGCAATTTGTGAAGATTCAAATAATGAATATTTCGATCTTGTTAAGTCATTCTGGAACATGGGAAAGTGATGTTATATACGAGCGATACAAAAGTAATGGAATAGTGGTTGGAGAAAATATTTCGTTCATGAATCTTATTTCAGCAATTGCGGCTAAGTTGAGTGTTGATGAATCGAAAAAAAATATCGAGATTAGATATGTTTTTGAAGGTAATTCGTCTCCTTTGTGTATTCGGACTGATATGGGTTTGAAATTGTACATAGAAATTAAGAAACATGAGGTTGGATTCGGATTGTATCCTCTAACAACAAAAAATAATTGTTGTGGACATTGTGGACAAGAAGGTCACAATATAAGAACATGTACTTTCTTTCCAAATGATCCTTGATGATTATTTTTTTGTTGTTGTTTTATGCTTCATGTGTAATAATGTTTCTATATAATTTTAGTTTGCTAATAAGATTTGAACTTTTTCGTTTTATGTGATTATAACTTCATAAAAATGTTACAAGATACAAAATGTGTAGTGATACTAAATATATCGATTTTGATTGTATTATATCAAGTGTAATGTATTGATAATTTGTATAGTCTCATTTACATAAAACGGTAAAAATATAATGGATCTGATAACAATTTTTTGTTATCAGACACATAATTGTAACCGATGCTAAATATATATAGAGTTTTATATGGTGCAACATGTTGAACGATACTAAATATATTAATTACATTATTGTGTATTAATAGTTAAAAATACACAAATTTATTTTTGATAATAAAATGTGTATCATATACTTAATAACTTTATGGATATTATGTATCTAATGATAATATTGTATCAGACGTTGTGGTTTATTGAAATACTAAACATTTTAAGTTAATTATATTGTATCATTTTGTGTAAGAATTGTGTAAATATAGTATCATGTATATTGTTAACAAAGTTTATAGTGTATCAGCAATAATTGTGTATATATTACTTTAACAAAATTAATTTATAGAGAGTTACTGTTAATTAAATTATACGTTTGGAGACAAAAATTGAAATTGATATACATTTCTTGACAAAAAGAATTCTTCAAATTAATAACTACTTATTAATATTGTGCTGGAAGGATAAGTTATAAAACAAAATACTAATTAACTTAACTTCAACATAATATAAACCTAACAATTCTAAATCAACCAATCCACCTTCTGCCTATGTAGTGTAACCATATTTGGCCTTGCAGGATCGTCGGTATCACTAACATATACAACCTTGACTTTGTCCATACCATACTTCCATAACAATGTTCTGTATCTGTTGCGAAGATATTCACTCTGAAAATAACAGATGGAATATTAATTTTGTCACTCAAGTATCCTGCATAAGCAGCTACATACATTTTACAATCCCTGCAAAAAAAAAATGAAGATACATTAAATAAGAATTGAATGTCTAAGTAAATAAATTGATTACAATACTAACATGCTATCACTTTGTTGTTTCTTAATATCTTGAGCATATTCTACGAATGTTGTGAACCCAACAGTACACCCATTTCCTTGTCTTTGTACGCCTCCAATAACAATCAATTAATTATCTCCATTTTATCAAAGAAACTACTATCATGTAGATAGTTTGAAAGCATTACAGACAACTGATTTATCTCCACAGAATGCACTATTTTTCTTGACCCCATAAATGAGTCAGACACTCTTATCAACATTTCCTTTAAAACAATCCCAACCAACACCCAACTAAAATCTATAAATGGTGTTGTAGGTTGGACCAAACTTTAGAGCATTCCTTGGAATATGTTTAATTATTTTTATCAATCTCCAACAGATATAAACAGTTTCTGTACTATTACCGACATATAATCATGTTGTGGTTTAACTAATACTAAATAACTAAAAGAACGTTACACAACATCATATTAATGAGTATCATTGTTAACTTTTACATACATCAATGTACTTGAATAGTGATACTAAATAAAACATACATTGTCAATATGATACTTAAACAAAAGTATTACATATGTATATGTTCATGCACTTTGATACTAAATAACAATCAAATATTTAAACTTAAACATATTGCTATATTGAATACAATAATTTCATGTGCAACACATAAAAGGTACACAAATACACAAATTTGATTAGTCGTTATATAAACATATCAAACTGATACTTAAAAAAGTATCACAAAAATCAATATTCCTTGTGTGATTTCTGTTTACTTTAGATACTAAATAACACCTACATGCCTATATGATACTTAAACAATAATATTAGATACATTAATGTTCATGCAATTTTATACTAAATAATCAAACTGATACTTAAAAAGCATCACAAAAATCAATATTCCTACTGTGATTTCTGTTCACTTTAGATACATTAAAGTTCATGAAAATTGATACTAAATAACACCTACATACCAATATGATACTTAAACAATAATATTAGATACATTAATGTTCATGCAATTTTATTCTAAATATCAACAAAACATCCAACTTAAACAGATTAGATACGTCAATGTTCTTGTCCAACACATAAAAGATACACAAATACCTAAATATTTCATTTGTCGTTATATAAATAGACAAAAAAATAACGTATCAAAAAATAATAAATTGATACTTAAGATATTATCTACGAAAGTTTAATAGTTATGTGTAAGACATAAAAGTATCAAAAAAATTCTGTGTACCATGAGTGCAATAAAAATTTGAAATAAATGATACTTAAATGAAAAAAAAAGCAATCATCAAACTAATAAAAAAGATACAAAAATCACGATGGATAGGGATACAAATGTAGATACCGTAGGTAATGTTGGTCGAATAATCGGAGGTGCCGCCTTTCTACCCTTTTTTTTTTGGGTTTTTGGGTCTTTCGAAGTTGATGCATGTCTGTTCTTTGAAGAAGATCTCTTGCTAGAACTTGGATTTGTCATGACTATAGGGTCATGCGACTATTTACAACTCAAATCTTCGAAACTTTTGATTCTGGCAAAAAAACTATAATTTTTTTTAGAAAAGGAAGAACATTAGATACACAAAAAGTAAAAAAAAAAAAAGGGAAGAAATCTTACTGGAGAAGATGATAAATCAATTCTGAACTCTAAAGCGGATGAATAGGGATTGAATTTTTTTGAATTTCAAATTTACTTTAAAATTTTATTCGAAAATTTTAAGGGGGGAAAAATTTGGGCGAAATTTTTGGGGATGGGCCGAAAAGTTCCAGTTTTGATTTTCAACGTAAAAAAGTAAGTTAAGTATCATTTGGTGTAAAAAAGAGATTTTTGAATTTTAATAAAAGAGTAGGAAAATATTGGGAATAGGTAAAGTAATGTTGTGTAGTTTAGTAATTATCTCTCAATCCTTATAAAGAGTAACAATCCACTCATCTCATTAACCACCGATATGAGATTTTTGTCATTCTTTAACACCCCTCCTCACGCCCAGTGCTTAGCATCTGGTGCGTGAGTAATTTTGATTTTAGGGCACCCAAAAGGTAGCTCAAATCCAACCATCTCATTAACCACCGATGTGAGACTTTTGTCATTCTTTAACACAACCAAATATGAAAGATAAATTAAAAATCAAGTACTTGTTTTCTAAAAAATCATTTTACTTCATATCAAACACACCCATGAAGAGAGAAGCAAGCCAGATTGAGGAAATGAGAGAGGTGAAAGAATTTTTTGTTTTTTTTTTTTTAAAAAACTCAGCATCTCAAAAAAGCTATGAATTATTAATATCTAAACTATTCCTATAAAATATAAATCTCTAGTTATGTCAAAATAATACTTTTCTCGTTCTATTAATTTGATTTGATACGAAGTTAAGAAAATAAATTAAATTTATAATCTACTATAAGTAGTAAACAGTTATAAACAAATATTCTAAAATTGTAAATTATTGTTTAATATAGAAATGTCGTCTTTTTAAAACTTACTACGGAAAAAGCTAATTATATAAATGGATGGAGTAGTTATTTTTGAAATTCGTCATCCACATAAGATGATTCCCCACAATGCATGCAGCACGGGAATATATCCTGTGAGTAAAAGTTGTTATAAAAATAATTTTAAGCAAATTATCAGTCGGAGTTAGGTAGGGTTCATGAATTTAAACGAATTTAATAATTTTTTTTTGTAGATTTAATATTTAGAAAAAATACATTAAATTTCACCTGAACTGGCAATAAAATTTACGTTAGTATTTATTTATAGAGACATTTAAATACCTCCTTAACAATTTTAAAGTGATTAAATATCACCCTAAGAGTTGATGTCACAAGGTGAGTGTACTCACTCTCCTAAAAGCGCGTGAAATAATAAAAAATAAAAAATAAAAAATTGAATGGTTATATCATACACACATGACATTTTTTTATTGACCAATATATAACTTATAATTTTTATCTTTTTAATAAGTTAAATTTTTAAAAAATGTGAAATTTCTTGTTTAAAAGTAAATGAAATTTGTAGGTTCAATTTTTTTTTATAAATAAATAATATTATTATTTTCTCTTTATTTTGTCGTCTTCTTCAACTGTTTTCTTCACCATTAAAACACTTCTTATCCCTTTCTTCTTCTATATTAGTCATTTTTTCATCTCTATCCTCACTAACTATTTATCAATCCACAAAATTCAACACTTAATTCATATTTTTGAATGTAATTTTTTTGAATTATAAGTGACCTATTTTAAATTCTATATGCAAAAAATTGTGGGTCTATCAGCTTTCTTATTCAATATTCATTTTCCATTTGAGTTATTAAAAAAAAATACTTTCAGAAAATATCATTTTTATATGATGAATTTGTAAAGGAGGATTTGAAGAAGAAAAAGTACATATTCTTTTTTTTTTTTAAATAGTGAATATTGAAAAAGAAAACAATAATTGAAAATAGAAAATGATCGAAAAAAAAAAGAAAAAGTGGATGAAGATCGAAAATGGTGAAAATTAAAAAAGAACAAAGAGAAGGGGGAGGGGAGAGGGAGGGTGGGGGTAGAAGAGAAGGGATAGAAGAAGGTCGGACAATTTTCATTTTAAAATTCATTTCAAATTAATTAATTAGTGTAATAAATTAAAAAAAAAATATTTAAGAAAAAGAGTAAATAAGTTAAAAAAAAAAAAGTTAATTTAAAAATTTACTTCAAAGACATTGAGGATATTTAATAGCCCCTATAAATGTTAAAAGTAAATTTTGAAAAATTTATAGAGAATTCGATGTATTTTGTCTAATATTTTAGTTACTAGTTACTACAAACTTTTAATAGAACTCCGCCTATGAAATGATTGCCTCACAATTACTACCTACAGTCTTCCTCCAAGTCAACATGCAGTCATCTTCAACCTTTTTCTACTACTACTTCACTCGGCTCTGACTAAAACATTAATGGCTATTCTACTTTCATTTCTCACTTTTTCTCTTCTCTTACTTCCATTTTCCATTTCCTCAGCACCTAATTACATCTTCCCTGAAAAACACTTCATCAATTGTGGTTCTGATTCTTCCATTTTACTCAACCGCGGCGGAGGCAGAACTACTTTTGCCGCCGACCCCCACCGCAGTGACTCCGTTAAAGACCACACGACTACTGCAGCGTCAGCTGGAATCTATCAAACTGCGAGAAAGTTCACTAAATCTGAGTTATACAATCTCCCAATTGATGAATATGGGGTTTACATGGTACGGCTTCATTTCTTTGCTTTCGTTTCTCTATTGGATGCGGAATTTAGTGTTTCCGCTGCTGGGTTTTTGCTATTGTCCAATTTCAGTATACCCAGAAACACAACTTCCCCTGTTATCAAAGAGTTTCTGGTTCCTGTACTAAGAGGTCGTAATTTAAAAATCATTTTCAGACCTGATTCTTCTTTTGCATTTGTTAATGCAATAGAAGCATTTGTTACTCCTCAAGGTTTCATTTCTAATTTCAATGACACCACCCATGTCACTAGCAGTAACAATGATTTGTCCTCGACTGTTTTGAATGTTATTCATAGAATTAATGTTGGGGGTTCTGATATCACCGATGATACGGATACCATGAGAAGAAATTGGGTAGCTGATGATGATTACTTACTTATCAAAAGATTAGCTACGAATCATTCAATATATAGTAATAGGCCTAAATATGATCAAGAAAGAGGGGCTACTCAGTATGATGCTCCTGATTTGGTTTATAAAACTGCCAAAGAAATGAATAGTAGTCATGTTGTGACTCAAAGTAACAACTTCTTTAACATAACTTGGGGTTTTGATGTGAAGAGGAATGCTACATTTTTCGTACGTCTACACTTTTGTGACATTGTTAGTGTTCAGCGGAATGGTACAGTTTTCAATGCATACATATATGGTATGTTTGGTAAGCCAATTAGTCCATATGATAGATTTGGAGATTTTGGAGTTCCTTTTTATGTTGATTTTGTGGTGGATTCAGATGGTTCTGGTTTTATGAATATCTCAGTTGGTCCTCGGAATGATTCAAGGTCTCTAAATGCTTTTTTGAATGGGGTGGAAATCATGGAGTTGATTAATGATCGGGTTGAGTGGAGTGGACAAACCAAGAAGAATGTTTGGATAATTGTTGGTTCTGCTGTTGGAGGCACGGTTCTCATTTCTGTTTCTATCATAGTGATCTTGTGTTGTTTGAAACCAAGAAAAGCACAAACGGTTGAGAACTCGAGTTGGTGGCCGAGGATGAGTGTTAAATCTGGAAGTACAGATGATAGGACTACTGTAAGAACTCCAATTGGTAGCACTACTCCTGATATGAACCTTGGGTTAAAGATATCTTTCGCGGAGATTTTGCATGCTACTAATAAGTTTGACCCCAAATTTATGATTGGTGAGGGTGGTTTTGGGAAAGTTTACAAAGGAACTTTACACAGTGGTGTTAAAGTGGCCGTGAAAAGAAGCGAAGCTGGACATGGCCAGGGTCTTATGGAATTCCAAACTGAGATAATGCTCTTGTCCAAAATCCGCCATCACCATCTTGTTTCATTGATTGGTTATTGTGATGAACAAAACGAGATGATACTTGTTTATGAATTCATGGCGAAGGGAACTTTGAGAGAGCATTTGTATAGTTCAAATGAAGATCTTGGTAAATCATCTTCACGGTCAGAATTATCGTGGGATCAAAGGCTTCAAATTTGTATAGGTGCAGCTAATGGTCTACAGTACCTTCATGCCGGCTTACCTGAGCCAACTATTCATAGGGATATTAAGTCAACGAACATACTTCTTGATGAAGATTTTGTTGCCAAAGTTGCTGATTTCGGTCTCTCCAAATCAGGTCAACCTGAAGAAACACACATTGTTACTGATGTTAAAGGTAGCTTCGGTTATCTTGATCCCGAGTACCTGAAATCAATGCAACTAACTCAAAAGTCTGATGTCTATTCTTTTGGAGTTGTACTTCTTGAAGTACTTTGTGCTAGACCAGCTGTTGATAACCTGCTTCCAAGAAATCAAATGAACTTAGCTGAATGGGGACTTTCTTGGCTAAAAGAAAACCAGATCGAAAAGATAATCGATCCATTTCTTGTTGGTAAAATTAACCCAAACTCTCTAAGGAAATTCGGAGAAACAGCAGAGAAGTGTCTGCAAGAGAATGGCACTGATAGGCCTAATATGATGGATGTGTTGTGGGACTTGAATTACGCTCGACAGCTTCAACACCCTACAATGGCCCAACAATCTCATGAGGATACCAAATCCGATGTTTCGTGGCAAATGGCATTGCCTGGTATAAATCGCTTACCTTCTATAAATGTAAGCACAAGCTGTGTCAGTGTCACTGAAAGCGAGGTTCTTTCAGAATTGAGGATCGATGAAACCAGATGATTTGTGGCCTCGATGTTGTTAGCATTCATTGGTATGTAATTCCGTCTTATTCTACTTCTTTCTGTCTAATGTAATTGTGTATCAAAACAGTATGTAATAGTCAGTGTTCAGTTTTAATTTCTGCATTGGTTAATAGGCAAATGCCTCTTGACAATGTATCTATATTAATAGTATATATATATATATGTATATATATATATATGTATATATATATATATATATATATATATATATATATATATAATATTGATGATAAAGTCTCATATCTATTCTCCCATAATGTCTAGTTTTAGTTTTTGGTTGTTCAAATTTATAACATATCATCCTCTCTAAAATTCTCTTATAATCTTTTTTTTTTTACAAAAAAAAAAATCCCCCTCGGATACATTTCTATCTCCTCTCAAATACATCCTTATTCCTTTTCAGATAGGCATAATACATATATTGGACCCTAAACTTGACTTTAAATTTTAACTTTGACATTTAACTTTCATAATGCACAAACAAACACTTTAACTATCCAATTTTTAAATAAATAAACACATGAGTCCTACATGGCAAAATACACTTAGGACACCACGTAAGACGAAAAATGAAATGTAGGATGACATGTAGGACATGTGTCTCTATTTGTTCAATTTTATACAATTTTAAGTGTCTACTTGTGCACCCCCAAAGTTGAAGAGCATAAATGTGATTCAAAGCCAAGTTAAAAGACATATTTATGTATTATGCCTTTCATATATATCCCCTACTATCGGATACATCCCTCCTATTAAGTGTTGCAATATATATAGAACTACTAAAGAATGTATCCGGAAATAATGCAAAATTCAAGATTTTTACTATTGAAAAAACTTATGGAATAGAATATAATTAGTCGTATGAATTTCTATACTTTATATAAATTATACTAAAACAAATGCTTTATTTACTTTCACTCCAGAGTCTTTCATGGTACTTTTGTTGGTAACTTTTAATTATTACCCAAAAGTTCCATTGAAATAATCGTCTATTTATTTGTTATCAAACTCTACTTATATATTTTGTTCAGACGCTCAAATTTATTAGTCATAAATGATGACTGTGATACCAAATATTTTTAAATGTTAAAATGATTTTATTAATAATATTTAATTTAGAATAAAGTATTGAAATTGATAATAACCTGTCGAAATGTTTAGTGATAAGAAATGATAAAGAATTTTATAAGAATGAACTAATCTATCCTTAAGTTTTATTTATAAGAAATAACATATTAAAAGTATATGCATGGGAGAATAACAAATGACAAAAATAGAATGAAGAGAAAGGTTTATGAGTTCTATTATACGAAGAGTATTTTGATACTTTTAAAACATATGAGGTACCAAATAGTTAAGTAATTGGTCAAACAAAAAGTGTTTTTTTGCATTGAAATACATGTTGATCAGTGAATGATACTAACAAGCTTTATGATGTGAATAATCTGTTAAATAGTGAGTTAGAAGCAAGTTGGTGTGAGGTTAGTTAGTTACAAAATAAATAAGTAGATTAGTACTTGTATAAATACAGTTAGAAAACTGTCTAGATTCAATGTAACAAAATCTTCTCTTTGAATAATACTTCTTCTTCTTCTTCTCTGTAAAATCTGCATAGCTCAAACTCCATCTATGGAGTTATCATGGTATCAGAGCTAAGATCATAGCTAGCTTATGTTAAAATCAATTCCGGATAGATTCACCAACAGACACAGGTGATTTCGAGGGAAAACAACATCCCAAGTCGTTGAAATGACAGTTAATAGCTCAAGTGAAAAAGAAATAGTTGGTAATGGTGGAGCTGGTAGTGGCACTACAAGCACAACCTCGTTTCCAGTAATTGATCATAATCATCCCCTCTATCTTGAACATACTGATACTGCAGGTAGTTCTTTAATTTCCTTACAGCTCACCGGTTCTGAAAATTATGCCTTATGGAGTAGATCTTTCAGAATTGGGCTAATAGGTAGAAGCAAATTAGGATTTGTCGATGGAAGATTTTCTAAATCTAGATTTGAACCTGAATTACATGATCTGTGGGAGAAATGTAATGCAGTAGTACTAAGCTGGATAATGAATGCTGTTAGGCCTTGTTTGATTAGCTCTGTTGTATATGCATCAGATGCAAGGAAAGTATGGATTGACTTGAAGGAACGTTTTGATACTGTTAATGGATCTAGGATTTTCACTTACACAGGGAAATTCACACTCTTATTCAAGGTACTTTGTCTATTGCTGACTATCATTCTATATTGAGGGATCTTTGGGATGAGTTCGTGTCCTAGTTGTCCTTGTCCAGAGTCTGAGAAGTTTGGACAATATTGTGACTATCAGAGATTACTGCAGTTTTTAATGGGGTTAAATGAGTCCTATTCTCAACCTAGAAGTCAGATTCTAATGATGAGCCCTATTCCTACACTTAATAAAGCTTATGCACTCTTAGTTGATCAGGTTATTCAGAGAAATATGGTTGTAGGTTCTAATTCATCTGGTGTAATCGAAGAGATTGCATTGTATTCTAACAGAAATGGACCAAGTACATCTAAAAGTTCTACATGTAGCTTGTATCCAGGTTCTACAAGTAGTTCTTATTCAGGCAATGCTACACATGGATATGGTCCTCAAAGTGGAGGTTACAGTGGTGGTGCAAGTTCTTCATCCTTTGGTAACAAGGGTAGAAAGTTTCTCTTCCAGTGTGAACATTGTGGTTGCAGAGGTCACACCAAGGATCAGTGCTACAAAATTGTTGGTTACCCTGTTGATTTTAAGTCTAAAAGAAAACCTCTCAAATCTGGAGTGTATGCAAACCAAGTTGAACATGTATATCCAAATGATTCTGAAGTTAGAGGAAATACTACTCAAGGCACAGGAGTTACAAATGCAAATTCACAATCAGGAGCTTTCTTTACTTCAGATCAGTATAAACAAATTTTGCAGATGTTGACTACTCATGGTCATGAGTCTACAGCTCAATCTTCAGCCAATGTAACTGTTGTTAATGATGCAGGTAGTTCTCTTAAAGAATTCTTATGTGCATATGAAGGTAATAGATGGATAATTGACAGTGGAGCCACTCATCATATCACATCTAAGTTGAAAACTCTTATTAATGCTAAGCAAGTGCATACACATACAGATAGTAATGTTCATCTACCTGATGGTAAAGTGATTCCTGTGTCTCATGTTGGAACAACCAGTGTGTTAGACAATCATTCTATATCCAATATTTTGTTCTTGCCTGACTTCAAGTTTAATCTACTGTCAGTATCCAAGATCACTAAAGAGTTACATTGTATGGTTGGCTTCTTTCCTGATTTTTGTATCTTTCAGGAACTCTCCACTGGTCAGGTGAATGGGGATTGGTAAAGAGGAAAATGGACTCTACATACTACAGGAAGGACCAAGTCATATTCCAAAGAAGCTGGTCAATAGTAGTAGAGGTCTTGATCAGTCCAATAAAACTGTTAATTTTGTTTCTCAATCCGTTTGCCTTGATGTTTGGCACAAATGTTTAGGTCATGCTCCTATTGATATTATAAGGAGGCATGAATCTCTTAAGAACCTCAAAAGTATTGGTCATTCTCATTGTACTGTATGTCCTCTAGCTAAACACACAAAACTTCCATTAACTGTTAGTTCTCATGTGTCTAGGAATGTTTTTGAATTACTACATTGTGATGTTTGGGGTCCCTATAGGGTACCAACTCATAACAATAAAAGATACTTTGTTACAATTGTGGATGATTTCAGTCGATATACTTGGATCTACTTAGTTACTTCTAAAGCTGATACAGTTGTGGTGCTGAAACATTTTCTCCTTCAAGTTCAGAATGTATTTTCCACTAAGGTTAAGATATTGAGAACTGATAATGGATGTGAGTTCTTCAGTACTGCTTTTCAAACCTTATTGAGTGAGTTGGGAATTCTTCACCAAAGTACATGTGTTTATACACCTCAGCAAAATGGGATAGCTGAAAGAAAACACAGAACTATTTTAGCTGTGGCCAGATTTCTCAGGTTTCAAGCCTCTATACCCCTCTGATTTTGGGGTGAATGTGTCATGACTGCTGTTTACATTTCGAACAGACTTCCATCTAGGCTTCTTGCTTATAAGTCTCCTTTTGAGAAACTATATATGCATTCTCCATCACTTGCTCACCTCAAAGTATTTGGTTGCCTTTGCTATGCTGCCTGTCCAAATGTGCAGGACAAATTTTCATCTAGAGCTATTTCTGCAGTGTTTATGGGGTATTATTCCACACAGAAAGGGTATTTACTATATGATTTACATACTCATTCTTTTTTTGTTAATAGAAATGTAGTATTTCAGGAACATTTGTTTCCCTTCAAACATCTCCAATTTTCCTCCAACCCAATGTTTCCAGTTCTTGACATGTTACCACCTGATGATGTTTCCTTACCAACTCTTATTACTGCAACTCCTACTCCAGATAATGTTGTTTCTTCCCCTAGATCTTCTTCTCCTCTTTCAGTTGCACCTCTAAGAAGATCTGGCAAAACAAGTAGGCCTCCATTATGGCTACAGGATTTTGTGACACATACTAAGAATACTAGTTGTTCTTATCCACTTTCCAATCACATTACTTACTCTAACCTGTCATCTGGCTATCAACAAGTGTTACAAGCTTATTCAGCTGTAAGTGAACCTACTTCTTTTAAAGAAGCTGCCTCTGATCCTGCCTGGGTGAAAGCAATGGAACTTGAAATAGCTGCTTTGGAGTAATCAAA
This sequence comes from Solanum neorickii, assembly GCA_027704865.1. NCBI lineage: Eukaryota > Viridiplantae > Streptophyta > Magnoliopsida > Solanales > Solanaceae > Solanum > Solanum neorickii. The sequence continues at coordinate 7,202,665 of JAKWJC010000365.1, forward strand.
CTTGGACTATTGTTGATTTACCACCTGATAAGAAGTCCATTGGCTGTAGATGGGTATATAAAATCTAATTCTTAGCCTCTGGAGAAGGGGAGAGATTCAAGGCTAGACTTGTTGCCAAGGGTTATAACCAGAAGGAAGGGGTTGATTATGGAGAAACCTTCAGTCCTGTTGCTAAAATGGTGACAGTCAGAGCTGTTGTGGATCTTGCTACTTCTAAAGGCTGGTATATATATCAAATGGATGTCCATAATGCCTTTCTGAATTGAGATTTACTAGAGGAAGTATACATGGATATTCCTTTTGGATTATCTAGACAGGGGGAGTGTAAGAAGGTCTGCAAATTAAATAAGTATTTGTATGGTCTAAAGCAAGCACCAAGACAGTGGAATTTTAAATTAACTGAGGCATTAGTACAGATGGAGTTCAAACAAAGTCACTATGATTACTCATTATTTACAAAGGATGTTGATGGTGATATTGTGATTGTGTTAGTATATGTTGATGATCTACTGATCACAGGAAGCAATCATCAACTTTTGAATAATACTAGACAGGACATTCAAATGAAGTTCAAAATGAAGGATTTAGGGGAACTAAAGTTTTTTCTAGGAATTGAGTTTTCTAGATCTAGTGAAGGTATCTTGATGACACAAAGGAAGTATGCACTTGAATTAATTTCAGACTCTGGACTAGGAGGAGCTAAGCTTGCTTGCACACCACTAAAAGTCAACAAAAAACTCACTTCTCTTCAGTATGATAAACAAATTCCTAATGAATGTACCAAAAGTGACAGGGTACTTACGAATCCTACAAAGTATCAGAGACTTGTAGGAAGACTTCTTTATCTCACCATGACAAGACAAGACTTAGCTTTCTCTACTCAAGTTTTAAGTCAGTTCATGCATTATCCTAAGGAATCTCACATAGAGGCAGCACTGAGAGTCGTTAGGTATTTCAAAGAAGCTCCCGGCTAAGGATTGCTAATGCCAACAGTTAATACTACACAACTTATTGCTTTTTGTGACTCTGATTGGGGAGCATGTTTGGAGACTAGAAGATTATTTTGTTAAGCTAGTTAACCTCTTGCTAGGAGAGGGGTTAACCTTTCAAGAAGAGCAAGAGACAGTTTCAGAAGCTGGCTGAAGTGTATGAAGTGCTTGTGTATGAGTTTATAGGTAAAGAATTGGGAGTCAATGTGAGTCTTCCTGTGAATATGATATGTGACAGTAAAGCAGCCATTCAGATTGCTGCAAATCCAATCTTTCATGAAAGAACAAAGCATATTGACATTGATTATCATTTTGTCAGAGAAAGAATTTTTCAAGGAATGTTGAAGACAAAACATGTAAACAACAAGGAGCAACTAGCTGATCTACTTACTAAAAGTTTGGGAAAAATACAACATGATGTGCTGTTAAGTAAACGGGGAATGAAGAATGCTTTTCAACCATAAGCTTGAGGAGGGGTGTTGATCAGTGAATGATACTAACAAGCTTTATGGTGTGAATAATCTGTTAAATAGTTAGTTAGAAGCAAGTTGGTGTGAGGTTAGCTAGTTACAAAATAAATAAGTAGATTAGTACTTGTATAAATACAGTTAGAAAACTGTCTAGATTCAATGTAACAAAATCTTCTCTTTGAATAATACTTCTTCTTCTTCTTCTTCTCTGTAAAATCTGCATAGCTCAAACTCCATCTATGGAGTTATCAATACAATCAAATAGTTAAGTATTAATTTTTATCAAAATTTTCAGGCTTTTTATTGATTAGAAAATCTGATATAAACACAAAACATTATTTGTTTTAACTATACAAATCTAATAACTTTATTAAATAGAGAAAGGGTCGCCCAACTCGGACCAAACCCTAAATAAACCTAACCATCTATGACTTCTTCCTTAAGATTAGGTTTCCTAATCCGCCACTCCTTCTTCTTCTTATCTCCAAAAGACCTCCACATCTGAAAAATGTTTTTCCTATGGCCAAAAGACATTCTGCCTCCTTAATTAAGAACATCGATTACCCACAACATTAGGAGGTTGAAGGCCCTGTTTGATCATAGAATAAACAGTTTTACAAGAAAAGGTTTCTTGGAGATACGAAGAGGAAGCAACGGCGGATTAATAAACCTAATCTTATGGAAGATGTCTTAGATGGTTAGGTTGTCTTGTTTGTATAGGGAATTTGTTTGGTCCGAGTTGGGCAACCTTTTCTCTTTTTAGTAAAGTAATTAGATATGGGTGGTAGGCCCAAATAAGTGATGTTTTATGTTTATTTCGGCATTCCTAATTAATAAAAAGCCTGAAAATTTTATTTTTTAAAAAAAATAAAATTAAAACCATAATTTAGGTTAAAAATTATGAATTTTCATAAATTTTGTTTACTATATAAGCGCTTTTGAGTATTTACTAGACACATAAATAAGCTTGTTTAAAAAATAAAAATAATTTATGAGCTAGTTTGATATGATGGAGAAAGCTACATAAAATATGTCTTTATGGGTTATTTTTATAGAGTTGGTCTTTATTGGGTTATTGTCATAAATTCGTCTTTATTGTATATTTATCATAAATGTGTGTATTTTTCTCCTTAAAAATAACATTTTAAGTAAAGAAAGACGGAGGAGAATTTATTAGGAATAAGTATTAAACTACACAACTTTACTTTATCTATTTCTAATATTTTCCTACTGTTTTATTAAAATTTAAAAATTCATTTTTTACACTCACCCAATGATACTTAACTTACTTTTTATGCTTGAAATCAAAACCGGAACTTTCCCATCCCCAAAAATTTCGCCCAAAATTTTCCCCTTAAAGTAAATTTGAAATTCAAAAAAGTCCAATCCCTATTCATCCGCTTTAGAGTTCAGAATTGGTTTATCATCTTCTCTAGTAAGATTTCTTCCCTTTTTTTTTCTTTTTACTTTCTTGTGTATTTAATGTTCTTCCTTTTCTAAAATAGTTTATAGTTTTTTTTTTCAGAATCGAAAGTGTTGACACCCAATTTTGACCCACCTTGGTATGAATTAATTCTCAAGCTTCGTAATTTTTCCAAACAATTTAAATTAATTAGTTTTATAAATTTTGCGAAAATATAATAATGTAATGTATGAACTTTATGTTACTTCGGATACTTTTGTCATTTTTATTATAATTTTTAGATAGACTATATATTTTGCATGATTATGTATATAGTTGGTATATTTTACGACTATTTCTCAAAATATTTTAAATTTTAGTAAGTATTTTATTTAAATAATTTAGTTTAAATTATGGTTATATTTTGAATCACTATTTTTTACAATTAAAATAATTATATTACTAGAATAAAGAAGCTCGTTGATTAATTGATACAAATTTATTTTATTTAAGGTTTAGCCAAATTTATTATCCTTAACTCAATTTGACCATTTATTAAATTAACCCATTTCTCCCTAAACTCATCAAAAACCAGATTTGGGCCTATTTCTTTTTCCAATTCCCCTTTTAATTTCCAGCCCATACTAATTCTTCATTTATTCTAGGCCCACTTTTAATTTCCAGCCCATACTTCATTTATTCCAGGCTCACTTTTATTTTCAGACACCCCAGGCCCAATTACATGCCCATTCCTGCCTACATTATGTTCCCAGCCCAATTCATTCCCAAACCCTTTTTCTTTTGACCCATCCCAATTTCATTTATGCCAGGCCCATTTTTTTTTCTTCCTCTCTTCCTCAGCCCATTCCCTTTTCCCTTTTAACCCGACCCATTTCTCCCTTTCTTCCTCTACACACAACTCAACAGCCCAAAGCTCCCAAAAAGACAAACTATACCCAGAACCTACGCGCAGGAAAAATTTCCAGAACTTCCCCTCCCGTCTCCCTCACGCGCTGAAATTCCCCAACGTTCTTCTTCATCCCCTCCAACGACGCGCCCCACGTGAGCAAACTCCCTCCCCAACGTCTCTCTGGAATTAGTACGTTTCCAGCTGTTGTTTTGCAGGTCGTACTAATCGTCCTGACGATGACGAGAGTGCCACGAAGCTCGCAAGGACGCCTATTTGATCTGGATCGTCCACCTAGTCACCTTTCCGTTGGAATGGGATGAATTTGGGGCATCAAAATCGCATATTCCATCGGTTTGGATAAGATTTTGAATTTGAATTTCAAATTCGGGGATGGGCCTGAAATGACATCTTCCAGCCCTTTCCTTTCATAAACCCCTAGTAATTCCTCTATATAAACCCGTCTTCTTCAGAAAAGGGGTTGGAAAAATTTTGAGATATATTTTTATCACATAAAGATATATAGAGGAATTTTGAGGAAGCTCTCCGATTTTTTTTTCTTACTAGTACTTTAGCTGGAATTTCCTAGCAAGATATATTCATATATAGGGGGAAGAATAGTCGACTATGAAAGCATAGCAAGTTAAGAAGCAAGGGGTTGTTGTTCAAGTTGTGGAAGCTCGTCTTTGTCTAGCTCTTCCGTCTCTAGTTCGCTGCCCCGAAGGAGGTGAAATTCCCTAATTTCAACTCACTCATTATTTTATTCTGTTATCTTTCAGCGAATATGAAGTTCTTTATCGGTTTCTTCCTCCTCTTGCTCGTCGTTTTCCATTTTCTGTGAGTTGTGTTTGATAGTGATGAGATTTTTCGTTGGGTTCCGAATAGTTTATCCACGTTTAAGGTATATATATGTTTGATGATATGGACTGCTCTTCTTCGAATACCATGTAGATTGATGATAGAATGAAAGACTTATTGGTCTTGTTCCTAGGATTTAGATTTGGTCTATCATTGTTTGATTGATTTTTGTAATTTTTCGAGCATGTTCTCGTTCTTTTCATAGATGCTTCCCCTATGTTATCCTTTCTTTTCAGCCATCATGAGTAGAAGTTGCTTGGCATGTGATGTTAAGTCATCACTCTATTTCATTAGGTTGGATATCAATCGAACGCCAGCTCTTCCACACCCTCTTTCGAATGTTTACAGCCTTGAGAGGCTGATTTTACTTCGTCATGGCTGAAGTATTTGCTTTCTTTTTGTGTATATGCATTTGACCTTGTGGTTAGCATCATTCCGTCACTTTGTTTAGATATATGAATTTGGATGCTAATGCCTTAGGTTGTATGTTGTTAGCTTTGACCGTTAGCCTCTTTTTCATTCCTTGATTATCCTTTGTCATGTACTGTTTATGCTGTTTACCATGACATTGCTGCCATATTTATTTCTTGGACATGAGATGTTCATAAGTGCATACCCATGTTATTGTTTCTGCATGAAGTTTGCTGTCGATTGTCTTATTCATAAGGCATATCTGAAGTTATGGAAGTAAAGGGAGGGAGTATTAACCCATATGTTGTCATTTGTTTTCCCTCTTGACAGCTTGCTGCTTGTGTGCCCAAGATTTGTATGATTCGATTTGAGTGTGTTTCCTTTTATGTGTGGTTTGTTCATTCGATCGAGTAAATATCATAATCTTTAAAATAAAATAAAAAATTCTTTCTTTCTTTTCTTTAGATGTTGCCATTCTACCTTGCCAATGTTTTTTTTTGTTATTTTGTTTTTTTTGTGACATCGATTCGAGTCCACTTTGGACTCCATTCTCGCATTTCTACGAGTTGCAAATCCTCGAGTCAGCCCTTTTCAAAAGTCTAGAAGGCCAAAGCTGATTTGCAGGTTGAAACAGCATAAATGCAGTGCTGGAAAAGTGGCTGGAAATTATTTTGCAGGGATTTGAAGAAGATGTATACAACAGTATACATATTTTATACACAGTTATATACTGATATACAGGTCTAAAATGCACAGGTGGATCCAAATTCGAAATCTGGACTTGTGAAGTGAAGATATGTTGCTAAAGGGAACTTTCAACTTTCGAAAAGTTGAAAAACAGGCTGATATACAGCCTATATACACTGATATACAGAGACGTTATACCTTAAATATGTGTAAAAAATAAATATGAATTGCAGGTTAACCTACAGAGACGCCGATTTCAGATAAAATACGGAAAATGCAAAATATACGTACATAGGGTACAACCCATATACATCGGTATACATTTCTGGGCAGCGATACACAATTGTTAAACAAGTTTTAAAATGGTACAGGTACAAATACGCAGAGATAATATGGAAAATACAGGGTGAATAGCGAGAAACACGTATTCAAACAAGTGCAGGCCTCAAAGTTTAATACGAATTGGATATATATAGTATACATCATTTGTATACTTTAATTTTTTTTCCAGGAAATGGGCCAGGACCCTTTAGCAGACTTTTTTTTTTTAAAATAGGACAAAGGGGGCAAATGTTTTTCTTTTTTTGCACGATTTTAATTGGTAAAAGGGCCCAAATCTAAGTAATTAGTTTAGGACACAGGTGGGTCAAAGCCCAAATGAATAAATTTGGGCAATTAAGTCCAAATTCAAATATTTTTCTCTCTTTATTTATTATTTGTTTGAATTAATTAGTGTTTTGGTAGAATTTTAATAATCTTTTGAAGGATAGTCATTTTTCATTATTTTAAATTTTACTATTTTATTTACTTATTTTGTTTTATTTACTTTTATCACCATTTACTTTTCCTTAAATTAATTCCCTCTAAATATTTCCCTTTAGAAGTAAAAAATGAAATAAGAAATATTAAAACAAATTTTCTCTTTACTTAGTTATAAATTTTATTTTAAAAGTTATCTAGTCAAATCGCCGGTCAACCGCGAGTTAGCGGGCATCCCGGGGGCCTAATACCTTCTCGGGATGTACATTGAACTTCGAACCTTTTCAATCGATTTTTTAATATGTTTTTAAATCTTTTGAAATTTTTTCTTGATTTTATAAAAAATCAAGTGGCGATCCGTAATTTGGAAAGTTGATTTTTCTTAAATAATAAGATTAATTGATTTTTCGAAACTTAGTCAATTTTTTTCATTTTTAAACAAATAGTATATTTTTTTTAAATAAAACACAAAGTTTCGAAGAATTGAGATCTAAATCGTTGCATGACCCTATAGTCATGACAAATCCAACTTCTAGCAAGAGATCTTCTTCAAAGAACGGACATTCATCAACTTCGAAAGATCCAAAAAACCCAAAGAAAAGGGGTAGAAAGGCGGCACCTCCAATTATTCGACCAACACTACCTACGCTATCTACATTTATATCCCTACCCATACTGATTTTTGTATCTTTTTCATTAGTTTGATGATTGTTTTTTTTTCATTTAAGTATTTATTTCAAATTTTCATTGCACTCATGGAACATACAATTTTTTTGATACTTTTATGTCTTACACATATATATTAATGTTTCATAGATAATATTTTAAGTATCAGTTTATTATTTTTTGGTATGTTATTTTTTTGTCTATTTATATAACGACAAATGAAATATTTAGATATTTGTGTATCTTTTATGTGTTGGACAAGAACATTAACATATCTAATCTGTTTAAGTTGGATGTTTTGTTGGTATTTCGGATAAAATATCATGAACATTATGTATCTAATATTATTGTTTAAGTATCATATTGGCATGTATGTTTTATTCAGCATCACTATTCATGTACATTTATGTATGTAAAAGTTAACAGTGATACTCATTAATGTGATGTTGTGTAACATTCTTTTTGGTATTTAGTATCAGTTAAACCACAACATGATTATATGTCGGTAATAGTATAGAAACTGTTTAAACTGTTGGAGATTGATAAAAGTTATTTATTTAATTGCAGAATATGAATAATGTAATTAAACATATTCCAAGGAATGCTCTAAAGTTTGATCCACCTACAACACTATTTATAGATTTCCATTGGGTGTTGGTTGTGGTTGTTTTAAAGGAAAGGTTTATAAGAGTGTATGCCTCATCTATGGGGTCAAGGAAAAGAGTGCATTACGAAGAGGTAAATCAGTTGTCTGTAATGTTTCCAAACTATCTACATGATAGCGGTTCCTTTGATAAAACGGAAAGAATTAATTGGTTGTTATTGG